>OV743433.1:3637500-4237500 GCA_928269145.1 Agriphila tristella
GGCGAGCGTATTGGAAAATAACGGGCTGAAAAGAGCACGACATTTAAGTTTACGATTGAGGTCATGTTTGCTAAATGGCTCTTTTAAAATGTGGAAAAGAAACACGATCGCCCTTTTGTGTTTGTTGGAACGATGAATTCTGAACGGAAATTAAACAGGCGTCTGAAATAAACAAATCACGAAAACACATTTTTTCATGGAATAAGTGAGAAACCTACATTTATTTTGAATACCTAATGAAAAACCTCGACTGACAAACTGTGATGGTTCTACCTTCTCTGTTTGTCAGACCTCATAGATAATACATACATAGTTAACTTATATTTTATTGACGATAAAGAGTGAAAGTTAGACGTGACGCGCTTGTGACACGAGATCCCAATGCACAATGGGTTCGTGCACTTAAACTAAGATCAGACTTAGAAAAACATCTTTGGCACAGGGTAAAGTTGTGGCTCAGAGCACGCAAGAGCGATACACGATAATTTTGAGCGGAGCGGCTACACAAATCACACCAACATAAAAAAAATATATTTTAATAATTTCAACATTATTAGCTTTTAAAGTGAGGCTATAAGCGACAATTTAAAGTTGTGACTTTCTGCAGAGTCATAAATCATGCGTTATGATATGACTCAGCGCGACAAGCGAATTCTACACAGTGTGCGATGCCATCTTGGACGAATATTCGTCCAAGGATGCCATTCATCGCCATTCGCGGCCGAGCTCTACCGCCTCAAAACTATAGCGGTATAGCGATAGGTACCCAATGCACCGTTCGTCCTTGTTATATTATAACACTTTGACAAGGACGGACAGTGCATTGACGTTATAAACTATAGCAATTTAAAAGCAATTGAGTTAGGCAGTAGGCCTACAGGCCGTGTGGCAACGTAATCGCCTCGGGCTTCTCATCTCCGCTTCAATCGCTGTATCAGTAGCCCCGGCCTCTGCGACGCAAGGGTTGTTTTCGTCCGGCGCGCAGCGCACGCAGGGCGCATAAATTCCTCCGGAGTAGGACCCCTGACGAGCGGTAATTGCGCGCGAGTCCCGCCCTGCATTGTCGCAAACCTCATTTGTGAGGCGACTACTATTGGCAGGGACATGGTTGTAATGCAATGACGTTGTGATTCCATCGTTTGGAAACCTTAATGGAGCAAATGTAGTAGACCAACGAAGAGATTAAGTATAGGTAATATTTTTGCTATTTGCTATTTTTATATTTTTAGCATTCAAAAATATAGATTTATTCATAGGTAAGTACTTATTATCTCAGTACATTTACTTTTGTTCAAAATGCAGTATTGAACGAATTTCGCGATACTGGTGAATGAGGTAAACGACCAGTTAGAGAAACTGGCTAATTAGGGAAACTGACCCAATTAAGTACCTACCTAGTTTCATTTTTTAAACTTAAAATAACAACTGAAGGAAATTAAAAAACTAAACAAAAGTGTTTGTGGTAAGGGATCCGGCTCCGGACCTAAAGATATAATTTGTAAAGTTTACGAGTGCAATCACAAGGAGCTCCAAAATTGGCGAGGATCGTCCACCGAGACAGCTGGCAATATCCAACCTCGACAAAAATATGACTGCAGCGGGTTCCTTAAAATTTATTTCACGAGACACGACCGCCATTAATTTAGTGTTGTTTTTAAACCTACCACGAAATAAACGCCAAATATCACCAAAATAAGCTTAATCACGTTGCGCATATTGTGAAAAACTAACTTGTTTTCTTACTATTTGGATAATTCTTTAAGGCGTTTATAAAACTTTTGTGTTTTGAGTGACGTTATGATTGTTCAACTGGTTTTACTTGGATTTACTGAATACACACATACCTACCAATCTGCAGTTCGCACGTCATTATTTCAATGAGCTGATTGTCTATTTTTCAAGTAGAAGAATATAACTGTTATTTTTAAGGTGTAGTCACATAAACTTTTTAGTAAACCCATTTTCGTTTTCCTTCAATTTGTAGCTATCAAACATCATAACGGAATCCAATAGTAGGCGCTGCCCTTCCTTCCACACTCAGCCAATTTATACAGCGAGTGGGCAATTACGGCGTTTCCCGTCGCGTTCGGTCGAAACGTCATTTGGGGAAATTATCCCGACGGCCGATCGCCCCGGGCAGGTGATAAGCTGCGATACGTCACGAGCGATTAGTTTGTGAGTTAATTTAGTAGGGGACTCGAGAAGGCGCCTATTGGCTGAAAGCGAAGTTGAGGCGAGATCAATTTTTAACTGCTTGTTTCTGCGTAGCTGCGAGTGCAGTTAGATATTTCTTGTTTCTAACTTTGTATTAGATTGAGTTACTTAAACGAGGAGCTCGATGGCGCAATGGTTTAGCGCCTGGCCCAGCGATTGCGGAAGTTAAGCAACGTTCGCAAGGGTCGGTCATGGGATGGGTGACCAACAATTTATTATCTCGAGCTCCTCCGTGCTTCGGAAGGCACGTTAAGCCGTTGGTCCCGGCTGCATTTGCAGTCGTTAACACCCACCAATCCGCATTGGGCCCGCGTGGTGGGTTATGGCCCGTCCTCCTTATCCACCCATAAGGAAGGCCTGAGCCCCAGCAGTGGGGACTTCAAAAATGGCTGATGGATGACTTAAACGAGGGCTGATTGATAAGTTGCCGAAATGACAAACTTAAAAATAAGATACGCAATAAAAAAGAATTACAATTACTTTTGGGTTTGACTTTTTTTAAGCCCAACGGGATAGTGCTTGGCCTATAATTCGTCCAAGCCTATATCTCACCTGATGTTAAGTGACGATAAGGCCGAAGGTGGAAGCGCACTACTCCTAGAATCCTCATCACTGAGGAACTGGCTTCTTACGTCTAACTGCCGGAACACAACAATTTTTAAATTGTTGTTATATGGCGTCAGACTTAGGTAACATGGTGGTAGCTAGCCAAGGCGGACTTGAAATAAGCCCTACCACCAACCAAACCGAGTACAAATTGTACCTCCCCTGGGAATCAAACCTGAGACCTCTGCGTCTCACGGGTAGGCGAACCACAAGACCACAGAGGCGGTTAAACTAACGGATTTTAGATGTAGAGTGCCAAGAATTCCACCCAACACGGAGTTATTTACCATAATCAAATCAAACCCATCGCTAATTGCCAAACAACCATTAATCTAAATACCAAAACTAATAAGACAACCTCCATCTTACCGATATTCAATATATTTTGAAGCGTACACACTGGGCTCGTATAACGCCGCGATTTTAAATAAACTGATTCAGCATAGTTTTACAAAAAGAGAAATAAATTATTGCTTATTTACTTTTGTTTCACTTATGTCATCATGATCAAAGTGTGTGATTTTATCTAAGAGACGTCTTATAATCACCAACAAAAGCAAGAGTCTTCATAGTCAAAGTAGACAAACTTATTCACTATTTAAGTACTTGTTCAAAAGCGTTATTAGAATAATACAAAGCTCTAAGTATAATGTGTTATAATTATAGGATGCCATCCGACCGTCCGTTTCTTGTTTGCGTGTTGTGAACTTGTGACTCTACCACCGACTGACCGAAAACAATTTCTTATTCAAAGGATCGTCTCGCCTGGCACCTGAGACTACAATAATATATCATTGTTGCTTACCTCGCCTTTTAGGTTCCGTTTATTTTATAAAGTAGTTATAATTTAATTAGCTAAGGTAAGAAAAACACTTTAAAAGAAAAGCAATTTAAAAAAGTCGTGATACCACCGGTGTCGCATATTGTTACCACTTACAACTTTAAAAATATGAGTCTTATTACTTTGATGTACTTATTTCAAGAATGTATAATTACTTATTTACCTTTTTAACGGGAGTCTAACTGTTACATTTAAAGATGTTATTATGTTAAGATGAAAGAGATGGCAAGAATTTTAATGACCTGCCCCTCTACTCAAACGGCCAATTTTCTGTGCGTTCAAAAATAAAATTTAAAATAAGCCATAAAACTCTAAAATTACGTGTCGTAGGCTTGTCAATTCCATACAATACAACAATGTCTGTAATTCACATAAACTTGCGACGTGTGACTTGATCGTTTCATTGCTTATTTTTAAGCTTAAAGTTGGCGAACGAATAGAAAAGTGGCCATTTGAGTAGGGGGGCAGTATGACTTAATTCCTTACGAATGCCTCGTACAGCACAAAGCTTCCGTTTCAAGAAAAGTGCGTTCAAAAAGTCCGGTGCGTATGCCACCGCGCGCTTATAATTCTCTCCGCAGATCATAGAAAGCAATTTGTTATTCATAAAGCCGCGCGCACACCTGCGACAAATTAGCTGATCAATTAGTCGCGGCGCGTTCGGAGGCTCTATTTGCCACTCGTTAGTTAATACAATTTCTATTTGTACATTGTTATGGATACGCCCGTTCGTTACTATTGTATAACGCGTCTCGATGGCTTCAATTTTAATTTGATTCTTTTTCTACATCGCAGAGACGGCAAGCTTACGACCAAACGTAGATGTTTGATCGTAAGCTTGCCGTCTATGCGTTTTCTAAACTAAACGGGAAACGTGAAAATAGGATGACAGTGCCGTCATATTACGGCCGTAATTTAGCGGCGTAGAATGTTGTCTATGTAAACAATACAGCGCGGTTTCTGACGTTACGATGTCGCCGTATTGTTTACAAAGACAATATTCAACGCCGCTATATTACGGCTGTAATATGGCGGCACCGCTTTCCTAGGAAACCCTAGCTTAAGTTAGATACTTTAGTTGCAATCATTCGTATTAAAATGCAATATGTATTTACTGTAATTAATTGTCTTCATAAATGGCTAAATACTCGTGCCTAAGTATCTTGTAGTTACTTATATGTATTAAGTATGTTCCATTTTTAGGTGTTTTCATTTAAGAAAATAAAAAAACGACTAAAATAAACATAACTACCAAAATGGATTACCTCCTGTTATGCTCATCACATCATACAGTTACAATTTTAATATTTGCACTGCTTTTTTCCCTGAAAGTCAAAATTTTTTAATTAAGTATGTCAGAATTTACCCTGAAATTTAATTAAATGGAAACCCTCTGTTTGTACTGTTACGACCGCTACGTTAAAATTTATTCTTTAAAAGTTGATTAAAATGTTTGGGTTAATAACATTGCAATATTTCCTTAAATATTATAATGACTTATTAAAACATAAAAACGTATGGTCATGTCGGTTATCAAAATTTGCAGCTACTAGAAAAGTGTTTTTCTTCATTTTAGATAAGATCGTCAATGACGCTTAAATTTTTACATTAATATCATTTTCGGACAAATCATAACAATTTACGAGACATATAAAGTAACAAACGAAGCAGAGCTTAAACCAAAGTTACTAAATAAAGCATTGAATATATTCTAGATCTATATCACTTGATTAAGGCCGGACAGTTAAAACAATCTTCGTTCTGTGAGTAAGAATCATGATGAAAAACTTACGATACGGATTGTAACCAAGGATTGTGGTGCTTGTAAGAATGCAACAGAGATGCACCAGCACAAATTCTAAGTGTTAAAAAAATCACTTTACTGCAATATCATTCCCAAGGACTAAAACTAAATCTTAGCTATCAAATAATTCGCAGGGAGGCAACAATATCATCTTCATGATAAAGGGCAGGGTTGCGTGATGGACAACCCTGCCGAGCGGCAGGGTGACCGCAAGAGGACGTGATACACTGTTATTGCACAGCCCTGTTACTATATATACGAGTACCATAACTTTATGATCTGTGCTGTAACTTATAGCAATCGAAAAACGACTAGAAGTGCTTCACACCAACCGGCGCGAGGCGGGCCGGCCGCACAGGAGCACATTTTACAATCTGCTGAAGGACATTTTATATTACTCCTAGTAATAAATAATCAAAGATTACACAGGTAAACAAAAGAAAAAAAATTTTTGGTGCTGGCAATCCAATTATGTAATTTGATGAATGACTTGATACTTAAGTTATACAGAAGTTTTAAAACGTCAAAGCTACGTGTAGTTTTTAAACTACCCACATCGGAAATAAATACACTTTTTCTCATGTTTACTGTGTTCGTATTCCGTTAATATGTGTGATTATGCGATAATATAATTATGTCGTCGTCTAGGAGGAGTTGTTTTAATAATCAGAATACAAGTTGTTACATTTGTGGTAAATATGTGGTGGAAAAAAAATAAAAACCTATTACATACTTCATAAAAAAAGGCGTATTTTGACTATTTTAAGGTCATGATTGAGGACTTGGACCGGCCGTGGGTACCAAAACTCGTGTGCAAATTATGCATTGAACACTTACGACAGTGGACAAGTGGTAAACGAGCACATTTAAAGTTCGGTGTACCTATGATTTGTTATAGAACCAAAAAACCACTTTGATGACTGTTATTTTTGTGAAGTCAAATTGCATAGCATAAATAGAGAAAAAGATATATTATCCTGAATCCTGACTAACCGTTTGTTAGAAGGCCTTTACCATGCTAAGACGATATAATGAGGACAGAACCCTCAGATTCATTGGACACAGAATGATGGTGGTGGTCTCTTCGAATGAACAAGACAAGATAGTGATTTTGAATCATCAGCGGCGCCCGGAGAAGCTAAAAGCTTGTATTTTTGATGGGCCTCAAATAAGAACTTTGATGATTTCATAAATTCAATGAATATTTGGAATCAGAGGCTTAGAAATCGTTCGTCAAAGTGGTAAAAAAATTTTTAGGTAATTAAAAGGGGGAAAATTACGTGGAAATTGTTTAAGACCCTTTAGATAACTTTGAAAATCTTAGCTGTAATATAAGCGTAAAAGTGCACTATCTGCACAGGCATTTGGACAAGTTCCCTGAAAATCTTGGTCCCTACAGCGAAGAGCAAGGAGAGCATTTCCATAAGGATCTGAAGTGATGAAAGATAGGCACCAAGGTCGCTGGGATGAGCATATGATGGCAGATTACTGCTGGAGTATCACACGGGATTGTCCCGACAATGAACATTGTAAAAAAAACAGAAAAAGGTGCTTTCTACCTGTAAAATGATGAAATTAAATGTTTAAAATTCGTTTATTTTGTTATTTTAGACATACTTCATATCTCGAAAACTACACGTAGCATTAATAAAATAAGTAGGTATGCAGTTTTAATTCGGGTATCTAATATACTAAAAATCTGTTATAGTTTTGGCGGCACCAAAATCACTGTAGACCTGTGTTATTTTACGTCATATTAATTTCGAGGAACAATGGAAAATTTTATAATGTTTAAATTAAACTTAATTATACTCTTTGTTGCTCTAAATACAGTTATAAATTACAAAAAACAGCAAAGGTGGGCTTAATATAAAAAAATATTGTGTATGATGTCACCCAAGGACAGCTCACATCACGTTTCAACAGAAAAACCGGCCAAGTGCGAGTCGGACTCGCGCACAAAGGGTTCCGTACCCAAAAACGGCAAAAAAATCACGTTTGTTGTATGGGAGCCCCAGTCAAATATTTATTTTATTCTGCTTTTATAGCAACAGAAATACATCATCCGTGAAAATTTCAAATGTCTAGCTATCAGGGTTCATGAGTGAGATATGTCTGTCTGTCTGTTACAGCCTGGTTACAGACAGACAGACATACAGACAGACAGGCGGACAGCGGAGTCTTAGTAATAGGGTCCCGTTTTTACCCTTTGGGTACGGAACCCTAAAAAGTACTCACTCAAAGATCGCAGGCTTAGAATCGATAGCATAGATTTCACCATAGGTATGTATGTACCATTATCAAAGTCCAACTTTATTGATCTTCTAACAAATTACTTTATAGTAACAACATGATCTGCATGTTGGAGGACAGGGATGGAAGATAAATGGCGACACTGACCGCTGGGGCATGACGTACTGTTATTGCACTGGCCTGCCCTTCCAAGGGTACAAACAGCATAACTAATGCACAAATGTTTCACAGCCTCATATAGTCACTAGCGGCCGCCCGCGACTTCGTCTGCGTGCGTGGACAGTTTTTTTGCTATCCCTCGGGAACTGTACGTTTTTTCAGGATGAAAAGTACCCTATGTCCTTTTCTGCACCCTTGACAACGTGTATGCAAAATTTCATGATGATTGGTTCAGTAGTTACGACGTGAAGGCGTAACAAACAAAAAAACAAACAAACTGACTTTCGCATTTATAATATTAGTAAGGATTAGATCTTACCAAATGGCCCATGATTGCACCTCAGGTACTATTAAAATTATTATTAAAATGTACCGTAAAATATAATTTACCGATTGCTGTCTCGTGGTCTCGCGGTCTTGACATACCATCATGACGATTGAGAGCGTTTTTTTTTGTCTGGTCCCCTTTTATAAGTCAGCCTTCACCACTGCTGCCTGCATAAACAATATTTTCAGTCTTGTGTTAGTTGATTGGGAAGTAAACCAAAACATTACATTTGTTTGGCGATGTAATTACAGAGTTAAATGCAAAGTTTAATGCTGCCTAATAGAATCCACGTACCAGTAAATTTCTCGTGTAATCTACACCATCGTCTTGAAACGCGCAATAAATAAATCTTAATACGGAGCCGTAGTAAGTCCAGAGATAATAGAATAAACGCGCAGTAAGGCTGCACTAAAACGCTTCTCCTGTAAGTGGCACTATAGCGAGTGTTTCCATTCTTCCGTTGAACTAAACGAGGACTTGTGAACGTCTCTATTTTTATTTAGATTCATTTTACTTGGGTTCAACTTTGGTGCTACGACGCTACGAATTTTGATTTTGTCCACGATAAACGGTTCTCAGTAATATGCTCTGTCGAACCATTTTCATAAATTTTTGTATTGAGATAGATTGGAGTTTGGACGGTGGAAAAGAACATGTGGTGAAAATTAAAGTTAAAGGAGGGCGTTCTTTCTTGACTTGGAGTCAAGAAAGAACGCCCTCCTTAACGTACCTCGCAGGGTCGTAAGTTCTCAAGTAAGACAGACCTTGTCTGTCTTACTTGAGAACGCCTTGAATATGTACAGTACATATCACTGTCTGTCTTACTGGAGACCGGCTTGAATATGTACATTACATATCACTGTCTGTCTTACTTGAAACGATTTCGTAGCGGGATGCTTACTATCGCACTTAACCGATTTTTCATAATTTCATAGAATCTGTAGCACAAAAACGACATTATTCGCCTTGAGTTGAGACTAGAACCGATGAGTTTCGTACATATCGTCGAAAGTCAAAAAGACGAACGTCCAACGGATGGTCGAGTGCACAAAACGTCAATAGCACATCGAAACAGAAGGTTGACTTTATTTATTTGTTCGCAAATTCATGCATGTGGAATTTTATTCTCAGTACGAATTTTGGAAACAATTTTGTTCTCGAGGTTCCAATCTATCGCTTTACGAAATTTGTCAGAACTGGTTTTGTGGTTTGGAGGTGAAAAATGTAAGAAACAAACGGTCAGTGTAACTTTCGCATAAATTTATCAATTAAAATTGTTTAAAGAATAGAATAGAAATTCACGTCACAGGTGATAATCGTAAAACTACAAATAAAGGTTTTATCCAGTAAAACAAAGTCGTGTGGGGAACCGATCATACTCGAGCCAAACAATCGTAAAGCCACGAAGCGTGTTTAAAGATACGCATTATCTCAAGACAATACACTCTCTCACTACCAACTAATTAATTTAAAACCTATTTGTGTTTTGTTGTTTATTGCAGTGTTACTAAGAAATACTGCAGCAAAAAATTATGCTCGATTGCGACTGTAAACGTTTATTAAGACGACTGCAATTATGGAACGTGAGCCGGATCGGATTGGAGACATTTACTGAAGTACTTACTGAAAAAAAGCTGGTTGTCTTTGGTCTATAATATTGTAGTTGATAAGTGCAGTAATCAGATTCTTGATGTTTTAGTAATGCTACTACTCCACCTGCGTTAACGTTAACGGTAATGTTCAACTACGCTTTAACTAAGGCATTAAAAATGCGTGTTGGCTACATTAAGGTTTTAACGCCGCCAAGAGTTAATTTCTAGTGAAGTAACTCGTTACCACAGATATAATACTATACTAGTCTCGTTACACAAAAAAGCCGGAAAAATGCGAGTCGGACTCGCCCTCCGAGGGTTCCGTACAATTTTGTAGGTACTGAAATAAATATTATATTTTTTATGATTTAATTACAATAAATGTATAGTTTCCGGCTTTTCCCTGTACTTGTAGTATAAAACGATATTACTTGCCTAATTTCATAGTTCTAGGTCAACGGGAAATACCTTATGAATTTTGATTCCCTTGACAGTGTCGATATACGTTTTTATATACGTTTTTTGCGGCATAAACCGTATCTTTTTTTTTACGTTCACTTAGAAATTTGATTTTTTCACAGCTTTAAGGGATTGTAGACCTGAGTATATGGTTTTGAATTCGATACCTCCATGCATTTCTGAAATAAAGGGTCTTGCTTGATCATATAAGGGTTTTTTTCCTTTTGAGGTACGGTACCCTAAAAATAGAGGTTGAAGACATTGAACAAGTAAAATGGTGGTTAAAGCAGCTACACCAGTTGCATCAATGAGTCAGATTATTTTATTATATGACTTTATGCAATTTAATAAAAAAGAATAAAAAAAGAAGGTGGATGATTCAAATACATCGCCGTCGAACTCGGTGAGCGAAAACCTACTTAACCTAGCTTCTAAATAGTAAACACTACTTATTTAAATTCGTTGCAGTTACCGCCTAAAAACAAAGTACATACGACCTTACTTCACGCGTGCACTCCACGTAATGAAACGGCGTTAATTGCCGTTAATGTTAGTGCCCTAAGTTATGTGCTAAAACTCTCTGATCTGCGGGGCTACTCAAATTGCCACTTTTCTATTCGTTCGCTAACTTAAAAATTAAAAATAAGCCATAAACACCAAAATAACGTGTCGTAGGCTTGTCAATTCCATACAATACGACAATGTCTGTGATTTACATAAACTTGCGACGTCTGACTTGATCATTAATTGCTTATTTTTAAGATTAAAGTTAGCGAACGAATAGAAAAGTGGCCATTTGAGTAGCCCCCCTGATGTGTCAAAAAACTGACACCCGAGCTATCGCTTAACGTTTAATGCCATTAGTAATGTCGTTTGTAAATTAATACGTTAAAGTGTTACCCACATCTGCGTAACGCCTAGATTAACTTGTTAGGTTACGCGTTAAGACGCAGGTGGAGCAGTAGCATAAGTGTATCAAGCGTCATTTCAAACGAACAAAGTAAAGGATTCATTTTTGTTCTTTCTTTGAAAATTGTAATGAAAAGCAATTGAAACAGTTCGTGTATAATGCGTATTCATCTTGTTCGTAAAAATAGACGAATTATAGACGAATAGAACCACTCCGTTGGCGATTAGGTCGAAAACGCGAACACGAATAGCTTTGTGAAATGCCAGCATAATATAATGTATTATGACCTCGCAAATAGGAAGGATTTATACGTGGTAACTTCACCGTAGAGTGTTAAGTTTCACGAAATTGAGTGAAAGCTACAAAGTTGATAATTTCCGGCGAGTAAGTATGTATACTAAATAGAGCACCGGAGCACCTGTCGACTCGACCGGTCTGATGAACCAAGTCGCAAGTAGGTACATATCACTTAACGTCCAGTGCACTGCACGCAGTAGGAAATGTTTTTTTTAATCCAGTATGCTCGATAACAACAATCTAACCCCTAGTCACCCAGATATTCGTCAAAATATTATTGCAGCAGTTTTCAATTCAATCAAACCTCATAAATTGAAATTATAAAACAGCGTTTACTTATCGATATTTATTTATTTTTTATTATATTGGCGATAGGTCTTTTAATATGTCCTGTTTAACCTAAACACAGGCTTCATCATCTCCGCTATCTTGAAAATTACGTTCATTCATATTTATATTGAATTGTTATGTTTGTTAAGAAAAAAAATCGCAATTAAAATTCACTAAGTATAATATTTTTTAACAAGTGTGACAGAAAAAAATCCTTCATTCTTTGCTTGTTACTATAAAGTCGCGCAAAACTGGATATGACGTAAGTCTATGTCACTGAAATGCCAGACCATGTTTTCTTGGAACATAGCCTGTAACATACAAAATAAATAAATCACCTTTCCACAACATTCCATACTGACTCCATTTACATCGTTTGCAGCTAAGTTAAGCTCTCAGAATTCTCAAGTGAGACTTGGAAACTTTAGAGCGATCTCAAAAACTTCGCTTGCGCTCTATCTTTTAACATCGCTTTTGCTAATTAGTGTGCTACTGAAACTTTTAATAAGTATTTATTTTTCATGGTATGTACTATTTATGATAGTTGGTCAAGTGTTATTTAGTGACTAACTAATACGTAAGGAAATATTTGAATAACAACGATTCCCTAAACTTTAGGGTTGTGGCTTTCGATCAATAGATGATCGAAGTTAATTTGTTATAGGTAATAGGTATATCAATTAATCATATTTTCTATCAAATGCCTTCAATAAAATAAGAAAACTTCATCAATATAAGAGTTTGAAACATAAAAGATACAGATAGGGCTATTGTCGAGAAATAAATATTGAAACGTATTCTAGACATTTCTTTCATATTTTTTCTTGATACTGCAATTGAATGAAAATAACATGCTTTCGATAGCTGCAGTAACATAATGTGCGGCTCCATGGAAAAAAGATATCCTAAAATTGGCAGTACACGTTCAAAGATAAAAGCTAAACTGTCAGCTGTCAGCGCCAGGGCTCGAATTTCCCTGCAAAAATTGTCGCTACTCACTGCCAGTCAGCAATTTTGTCACAAAACTATAAAAAAATTGTGTTGTCATATCTAAATATTTCGGACTCTGTTAGTCACACATCAAGACATGATAAATACACAATTACATGTTATTTAATGAATTTTATTTAAAACTTGAAACACGTGTTTCCGAATAATTGGCAATTCTTTGTGACTCTTTTTCCTTTTTTCTTTGTGATTCTTTGACTAGACAATAGGTGGATGGAAGTCAAAAGTTTGCTCAAGTCACCTTTCTAAATACGAACTTCGTCCTAGTTTTACTGTTTTGCTTAATTATTTTGCTGCCGCAATATTACAGGTGTTGTTGTATCCTCGGAAGCATACAAACTTAAAAGCGAAGTATTTCCATATTTCATATTATATTGCGCCTGGTGCGCGGCGGCGGCAGTAACCTTTATTAGGCCAAACTTTTCACGGCATATTAGTCCCTGATACCTCGTTCATCCCACGAATGTCTCAACCATAAACAAAGTGTGGAAACGAATATCCTTGAGCGAGAACACGTGCTGGAAAAATACATCAATTGGATACCTATTTAACTTTATGCTTGTTTTTACTCTAACGAGTATAGTATGCAAAATAACTTGGCGGTTCTGAACTTCCTGCGGAACGCTGCGCAGTGGACGCAGAGCTTGCGCGGCGACGGGGCGCGAGCGGAAGCACTCGGAACTATGGACCCCGCGCGAAATATCACTTGCGGCTAACTTCCGAGCCGCCAAGTTATTTTGCGCATATTAGTGCGCTTGCGTCTCAGCATGCATACCTTTAGCCTGAACTATGCCAGAATAAAGAATACCTAATATTGATCAGTGTAATATATGTTAGAGAAATATCTTTTATTCTAACACAGTGTTTCCCAATTAGTTTTTTGTACGTACCCCTCCAAGAAAGACCTCAAGCTCGCGTACCCGTCATTGCACCCACCCCGCAGGAATCATATTAAAAAAAAAAAGGTTACTGATATAATACCTTATAGGTAGAGATTGCCTCACCTACCCCTCGATGCTACCTCGCGTACCCCGGGGTATGCGTACCACTAGTTGGGAAACACTGCCCTAACGAGTAACTATGTATAACTTCGTTTTGATGAAACATTGTGGAGTTGCAAAAATATTACAAACCTCTCAAATAACGAATGTTGCAATCGCATATTTTTAAGAGCATCCGATGGGATTGGTTTTGTTTTCATTTGTTTGAGTAGGTACAAAATTTTACATTTACAAGCAGCAAAATGCTGGGTAGTTCAAGTTAGTATAACAGAGATTTACTCCACTTTCGTAACACCCATTGATTTTTGCCAAGAGTTCCTATTCCAGTCATTGACTGAGATACGTTATGATCAAGAATTTACTAAGATGACCAAATTCTTAAGATAACAACAACTTAGAATAATAACACCTAGAACGATAATTCCCTACAAAGCGTACTGTCAAAAGTGAGGCAACTAAAACAGCCAAAATGGCGTCGTTTTCAGATTTTTATTCTCCATTATTACCTAATAAGTACAAAACAGATGCAAAACAGTTTCAATTTCCCTACCGTCCGTCAGTAGGGAAATCATCTCTTAGTTACGATTAGGTAACGTATGAAGGATATAAATCTGAAAACAGCCATTTTGGCTCAGTATTAGTCGTATCAAAAATTTACTAATATGACCAAAAACTTAAGATACAACAATTAAGACATTTCCATCAGCAAGTTTAATTTTACTAAAATCTAAAAAAAATACCTTTTTTCTGTGGAGTTTCATTTTCTAAACAAAAGTTTTGGGTTCAAGTCCCGTCTAAGAAGTTTTTTCTAGTAAAGTAATATATAAAAACTTAAAGTTAGCAATCATAATAATAACAAAACTTAATGTATCTACACATCCTAAACCAAATCCATTTTTATATTGACTGCTGTTTGTTATTGATATTTGTCCATACAGTTTGCGGACTCGTTGTTTCATATTTGCATATTGCATTTGAGCAATATCTAGCGATTCAGAATCGACAAAATATTGTATTGTGTTCTGCTGTGCTTAGTTTTGGAAAGTTATTTTGTTCCATACGATAGCTAGGTGTTTCACACATATGGATGTAATTATCTGAACTAAAAACTATTTAATTTATTTTTTTATTTATTTATTTATTTATTACATGAGAAGAGAAATAATTTATTTAAAGCTCAATTGAAATATCAAATATTATATATCGCCGGGATTTCTACAGATACTTAATACACTGACCTGCAAAAGTAAGTATCAAACTTTTAAAACAATAAATTTGAAAAGTGTGATACTTACTTTTGCAGGCCAGTGTAGTTATTTCCCATTTCATAAGAGGCACTAGACTCCATTGCCTTTGTTATTGTTGTTACTACCTATTTTATTTTAGATCCTCTCATGAAAGTCTTAACACATCTTTACCAACTTCGAACGTTCATTTTGTGTTCAAGCTTATCATACAATTCAAGTCTCTAAGATTATTTTTAATAGATTTATGAGACGCTGCACAGGTTAGTAATTAAAATGTACGTTTTTGCATTAATACGCAGACTAAGCTTTGCGTAAACAGTGTTTGCTACAAGCTTATAACTTAACTAGCGGCCGCCCGCGACCTCGTCTGCGTGGAAAGTTTTTTGCTATCCCTCGGGAACTATACTTTTTTTCGTGATGAATGATACCCTATGTATTTCTCTGTACCCCTGACAACGTGTATGTGAAATTTCATGATGATCGGTTTAGTAGTTAAGACGTGAAGGCGTAACAAACAAACAAACGGACTTTCGCATTTACAATATTAGTAAGGATTAGAGGAGTAGCGCGCTATAGCGCCACCGCTGCCCGTTTGCTGCATAAGCTATAAAAAAAGCTTATAACAAAGTCTTATTTTGTTAAGAGGCCGTACAAAGCTGGAAGCAATTTTCATAGTAAACTTTTTCGAAATGATTGTAATTTTTATCGTTTTTAATGATAAACTACCAAACTATTTCTTATTTTTGAAAACTGTTAATTACAAAACTATAGAGCTAGCT
This sequence comes from Agriphila tristella, assembly GCA_928269145.1. Classification (NCBI taxonomy): domain Eukaryota; kingdom Metazoa; phylum Arthropoda; class Insecta; order Lepidoptera; family Crambidae; genus Agriphila; species Agriphila tristella. Next base: position 3,653,329 of record OV743433.1, read on the forward strand.
AAGGTGTCTTTTTATCATAGTTTCCTGATTGTCGGTTTATTATTGGTTGGCACATCAGTGAAAACTACAAATTTGGAGGTCACTTTACGATTTTTTTATTTCAAGAAAAGTTTTAGCTATCGTGTTTCTGTCAATCACAAAACTATTTTCTACATTATTTTTTTGAGACAGATAAATCAAGTAATACTTTGTGAAATCTTTGTTAAAAAATATGTATTTGGCGTTGTACCGCCCCTTATAAGTACACTTAATAGAATTTTAGATTAAAAAAAGCTTGCCAAATGGATATTAGTAATTTTAAAGGTACATCAACTGACTAACTAAGTCAAATACCCGGGTCGGAAAATATACGGAGATTAGCTTGTTCCGTCCGTCCGTGCAAATACGTAAACATAATTTTTATTCACGGCTGGGAGAGGGACGGCGGAGGGTTCCAAACGAAAAATGTTTTGCTGATATTCTATTTTTAGGTGACTATTTTGGGAAAAAAATATTCTCGCATGAGTGATTGAATCAACTACAACATCTCAAGGTCACGCAAATTTTTAACAATAAACTAAAACGAAATCGTTATAGTTTTATTTTTATTTAGCAAAAATACAGGGGTTATTGTTAACGTCATAATCGTGTTTTAATTGTTTCGCTTTTGGGTTTAAGAAAACGTGTCAAAAAGTATTACATTACAATTCCAACACAATTGAAAAATGATTATGACGTTAACAATAGCAGATTTAAGCCCCTAGTAAAGATGTTACAAATATCTTTATAGTAGTATTTTTCGAATTTGTAAACATTTGAAAATATCGTTGAAACTTAAGCATAGGGATTTCAAAGTACAACGCAAATTTATACTATTTACATTAACGATTTATTCTTTAACATTACGTTTAAGTTTCAATTTATATTTCACAAATTAGTGCGATTGCATTTGTTCCGACTTTAGCGGGTGCGATCAACTATCGTTAACAGATAAGTTGGATATACGCAACTATCGTTAACAGATAAGTTGGATATACGCAGCTGAACCTTTAGGCTGCGTTCAGACGATAACGCACGACCCGACCTCAACCCGAACTCAACTCAAACTCAACTCAACCGGAGCCCACTCCTTGAAATACGGCGCCTACAATTTTGAGTTTTATGACACATTAATAAGCTCCGTTATATTTTGTCGATGCAACTGCGCACGCCCCGCACTCAATCTGACCTCAACTCAAACTCAACCCGAACTCAACTCAAACTCAACTCGAGCTCAACCCGAACTCACTTCAAACTCACCTGAACATTACACAGGAGCTTATTAATGTGACATAAGACTCAAAATTGTAAGCGATGTATTTCAAGGTGGGCTGCGGTTGCGGTGAGTTTGAGTTGAGGTCGGGTCGTGTGTTTTCGTTTGAACGCAGCCTTAGTTTTTAACTTGATTTTGCAAGTGTTGAAATAACAGGCAGGGCAGCATTTCTCCGGTGCTGCGGATGGTCGATTTAGGGGTCATTAAAAATCCGTGTAGTCTAATTGGTGGTTGTCATTGACAAAGTAATGTTTTCGATATTTTGTGAAACAAAAATATGGTCTTCATTTTGAAATGTGGTCACTTTAATATAAAATGATTGATTAAATTGTATCAGCCTATATAGGTAATAATCCGTTGTATCCATTGCATGCATTGTAACGTTATTCGTAAATTATAAAGCTAGGGTTTCCTAAGTTGACAGTGTCGTCATATTACGGCCGTAATTTAGCGGCGTAAAACTTTGTCTATGAAAACAATATGGCGCGCCGTATTGTTTACATAAAAAATTTTCTACGCCGCTAAATTACGGCCGTAATATGACGGTACCGTCATCCTAGGAAACTCTAGCTTAACGGGACTCAATAATAGTCGAGGGTATGCGTGTGTACGGTTACGTTATATTCAGCATTTTGTATTGTGTCATAGTTTGTTGTACATGGTGGTAATATTGTAGGTAAGTACAACCTTACATACCTTTTTGCAATTAATAATTTTATTATGTTGTATGTGTGATTTGTAAATTTATTATGTCACGACACCTGCACTTGACAGTGAAGGGAATCCGTCGAGTTGTTGATTGTTTGCCGAGTGCCGCGACAAAGATTCGACACATTGAATTTATAATGTCAACGCTGCTCCGAGACCCGAGTAGCAAGGAACTGACACACTTGTCGTTACATAAAAGCAACGTTTGTATGAAACGATGTACTTATAGGTGTCTTAACTTGTTTCAATGCTTTCAGAAAATATAGTCTAAGTATAAGATTTTTTTACATCAACCTTATGCTGTGAAGGATGTAATGTTAGATCTAGAATAATGAAAGAATACCTACAAACTGTAATGCAGAGTCCGTCGACCCAAGCTAGCGGAGCATGTTTAGGTTAAAAGTACGCAATCCTAACTTATATTATAAATGCGAAAGTCCGTTTGTTTGTTACGCCTTCACGTCTAAACTACTGAACCGATCATCATGAAATTTTGCATACACGTTCTCAGAGGTACGGATATGGACACAGGGTACCTTTCATCTAGAAAAAAATACTGTTCCCGAGGCATAGCAAAAATAAAACTTTCCACGCAGACGAAGTCGCGAGCGGCCGCTAGTCCTACTAATATTATAAATGTGAAAGTTTGTGGGTTTGGATGTTTAGATGTTTGTTACTCAATCACGCAAAAACTACTGAACGGATTTGGTTGAAATTTGGCACACAGATAGTAGATAGCCTGGATTAAAACATAGAATACTTTTTATCCCGATATTCCCACGGGAATGGGAACCACGCGGGTGAAACCGCGGGCGGCCGCTAGTAATATTATAAATGTGAAAGTCTGTTTGTTTGTTACGCCTTCACGTCTTAACTACTGAACCAATCATCATGAAATTTTGCATACACGTTTTGCATACGGACATAGGGTACTTTTCATCTAGGAAAAAGTACTGTTCCCGAGGGATAGCAAAAATAAAACTTTCCACGCAGTCGAAGTCGAGGGTGGTCGCTAGTTCAACATAATTTTTGGTCTCAGTGCCGTCACGCCAACATACGTTAAGTCTCCACATACGTCAGAGTAATCTGTGTTTAACGTCGCCAACTAATCCTCCGCATCGGATATCTTATCTCCGCCCTAATTCAGTGATACGCTGCGGGGTTCATGCTTAATCCCAACGAAACCACTCCAATCATTACGTACCTTAATAAGTACTAGAAGCACAATATAGTGTGTGGTAGTGACATAACCACAGAATAAGGTACGTAAGTACTATGTTATTTATGACCCCAAAACCTTAAGTCTCGAATGCGGAAATTATTGGCGTACCTAAAGTTTTTGCAGTTTAACTTTATAGCCAAATATTTTACTAAAGAAATTGATTAAAACATCATTAGAAGCTAAAAAAAATCCCCACAAAAGGTGCGTAGAAACCGAAGAAATCAGAAATCATGATTTATTTTGCCTTAAAATTTTCCACATACTCGTAAGTCGTAGATCTGCAAGAGCAAAACCTCTAAATCTAACGTAGGGTAGGATATGAAAAAACGTAAAAATATTAAAAAAGAAAAAGGTATTTCGCTTTAAAGTTCGGCTTTCTACCTTTATTGGCAATGGCAAGCCTTTCCCGGGGCAATAAAGGCCGCTGCACACTCGACAGTTTCCGATCGCGGCTGTCGCCAAGAAATACGAGCGGCGAGGCAATAAAAGTAAATATGCCTCGGATTACTATAACAGTGCTCGTAAAACGCAACGTATACGAAAAAAGGGACGCATTCTATAACTGGTAGAGCTTTTTGCAATGTCATTTCTTGAAAGCGGACTAAATTGAGTTAGGTTATCTTCCTTAATAAAAAATATTTATCTTTTTAATTTCATTATTATTTTAGATACCTATTATAACGTCGTTGATCCTGGATACATTTTCATTTTACTTTACACGTAAAAAAATTACGATACCTAATAAACTATAAAAGTAATTAAAAATACAGATTTCCTTTACTGCCCTTCAGTAATTTATTCATAAATTATTAGGCGAAAATGACTGTATCCATTCAAATCAAAAGATCACGTGGTCAGTTTGTGTGGCCAAAATTTTGTGGTGTTTTTCGACATGTTTCTAGCAGAGTTCAGTTTAATAGGCTTGGATTTATAGAGTGAATAAAAATACAGCCTGTGTTGTATACCTAGTCTTGTCGGTTTTGTAAATAAATAAAATAGACCTATATATATTTTTTTCTTGATTTAGTTTCAAAATAACTTTTTGCTGTCGTTTCTTGGGTATCTCACGGTGTCAACATTAGACCCTCAGAATACAATTTATAACATTGCTTTGTGGCATCCCTGCGTATGAAACAATACGAAATATTTTATAGCCTCTACGTGGGAGAACCACTGATGAACCTTTTAAATAACTAAACGCATACCACTTCCAAGATTTATCTAGGTGCCAAGGTTATAAACTTTCTTTGCTTTGGAATGTCACTGTTATTTTATCAATTTTGGGTAAGACGAAAATCTCATCAAGAGTAAAATTATCCTATTGCTGTTTTATTAATAGTTCAAATATATAGTGAATAAATTCGAGTGTAAGTCGGGTAGTGTCGAATTCATGAGTTCTTAATTCGGTTCTGAGTGAGTTAAGTATTAACAGAACTTAATAAACGTTACTAATATACACACACACACGGTCAACATTAAGCTGGGAAACCAATAATTCTTCGTTATTGAGATTGGTTTGAATTTCGCTGTTTGCATTTTCATGGTTATAAAGATTATTGATATAAAACCGAGCTAATGAATCCGAAACAATTCGGATTTTGTTTTTGTAACTGCTTCGTGTGAAAGCATCATAACACTTAAGCTGTGCACGCACTCGCTCCGAAGTATTTCTTTTATTAGCGTATCGATCTGCTGTTTATCGTTATCAAGTTACTCGTCACTTATTAAATCTTGTGCCGTACCAAGTGGTGTCACGCCACGCCATACCGAAACGCAGGCGTTAACGTTTTACGACTCTTGGTTATGTTAATACTTTTCGTTATTTGGCTAATTCTTACTGTCTACAAAATTTTATATCAATGTTTATATTTGTTTTTACTTTTGATCATTTAATAACAGTGTATATTTTCTTTCTACGCTCCACGGAGCGTAGGCCCCCGACAAGGTGGACCGACGATCTGGTGAAGGTTGCGGGAAGCCATTGGATGCGGGCAGCGCAGGACCGATCGTCGTGGAGATCCTTAGGGGAGGCCTATTCCCATCAGTGGGTGTCGTGCGGCTGATATGATGATGATGATATTTTCTTAAAATGTATAAAATAATCCGATGGAAACTTTATTCTATCCGGCTTGACCAATAAATTATATAAATGAAAAATGAAATATATAGCTAAGTGAAAATGCTTTCTTCAAAAATTTTAAGTAAGTTAATAATAAAATAAAATAAAAGAGATGAATTTTCTGATATTTCGCAAAAAAAATTTGCGAGCGTGTTTTTTATAGCTTCAGTATAGCGGAAGGTTTGTAGGTGGATTGATGCAGACAGTATTCCTTTTCGCGTGTCACCTACCATTCTAAAGTACGTAGGTACTAGCGGTACGAATCCAATTTCTAGTACCTACATTTCAGGGTAATAAATGAGCAAATCCTAAATCAATCGCTGATAATTAATGTCTTTGCATACTAAAAAGTTGTAAATACAAGCACTTATAATCAACTTTGATCTTAACCTATACTTGCACACTACTTCGATTTCACATAAACATAGATTTTCAACATTTACAATAAATATAACGTCAGAAAAGACTTTTGGTAAGTAACTTAATAAAAAAACAAGAAAGAAATTTTATTAAATATTAATTAAGTTCGGTTTTTGTTTTTTTAGATAGATAAATGTTTATTAAAATGTAAAAACAGATGCAAAAACTACAAGCAGTATTATTTATGAAAACTTGTAGTAGATTGATCAAAGTAAAATAATATAGGCATAACATGATTTAAGTATTTTTGAAAAAACAGAGAAATTAATTGATGAAATATAGTTACCAATTTGTAGGCAATATCAGGTGAGGGTAATTTACCGTGACAATTTTTACTACCTCTCGTTCTAAAACTATCAAAAGAGCTTCATCATTAGACCTCATCTCCCATCAGAGTACTTTGTTAAGACGAATCTAACAAGCCCAAACTCGATGAGGTTGTATGGTCTTTATACAGATTTGGCCTCCTTCCGGCTCATATCAGATCGGCCCCATGACACCAAAATATTGCACCCTTGTTCCTTGGAGATAAACATGGTCATTGGCTTCCAATTCTGCCTATGTTCAAAGTTTTAAGTCTCTAGCTCATCACAATCGGGAAGCTAATATGCATAAATTGTAGAGAAACAAAGAAACAAATCAACGAGAAAGCAACCTAAGAAAAATGTGTTAATTAAAGAGTCTACTATCGAAATGAAAATAAATCGTTGAGCATTTGCAACTACCGTTGCTATTCCTTTGTTTTCATTTTTAGAAACAGTTGATAAATGTTCACGCTTTAAAAATTAACAAAAATAGTTTTTTGTGTGTAAAACACAATTTTTATGATAAAAAAGCTCGTGTCTCGTTTGTGACTATAGTTTTTAGGGATTATGCTGTCATTCTTCGTGGCAAATTGACAGACAGACGGGGATAACATAGTCTAGTCCCGGGATTAGCTTGTCAGTGGGGGTTCGGAGATAGTAATGATAGCATTAGCGATCGGTATTATACAGTGTACACTTAAGTGTAGGGAATACAGTCTGTTAGAAAATGTGGGAAATTGAGTATGGAGTCTACCTCATAACATAACATATTATTTACTCCCTGAAAATGTGGACTTTGTCCTGAGACCATATTGTGACCTGTAAAACCAAGTTCCGACAAGCCACTGGTCCGACAGGACCGAGCTTCGACAAGACGCAACTCCGATAGGACTGAGCTCCGACAAGACGCAATTCCGACAGGATTGAGCTCCGACAAGACGCAGCTCCGACAGGACGAAGCTCCGACAAGAGCAGCTCCGACAAGATGCAGCTCCGACAAACAGAGCTCCGACAATACGCAGCTCCGACAAGATGATATCGATATTTTTTTTTAATATTTCGTCATTTTTCGGGTGATTTTAAATACATCAATAAATAATATTAACATCCAGTATCGAAAACGTATCAAAACCAATATTTTTTCAAAAAACCATTAATTACACTACTTCCAAAAAACAGAGAGTGTTATATAATGTTCAGGGTTCATGTATGTTTGCATATGCACTGAGAAAAACGGGCTACTTAAAATTGGCAAATTTGTAATGCACCGGCAGCCAGATACGTATAATGTGCTTTTCACATGAAATAAATAAGAGCCATACTTATAATGAGCCGACACCATGTCCAGTAAGTATGCGGCATAATGCCCTGTAAAGACAATGTAAACGAGTTACTTGTAATGAGGCCGAATCCTTAATACGTAAGCCGCATCATGAAATTACTGTGCCCGCACTGTTAACGTTTACGTATGCGGTTTAATGATGCCGCATATGTATTAACGGAGCAGCATACGTAATTTACTTAACCCGCAACAGGAAATATATATGCGCTATACGTACGAAGTTATACAGCCGCATTATTTCAGTATCCAGGCTCTTTACAACAGTAACTGGTTGCCAAATCATTGTACTGACTCCGTCTCATTAAGTAATAGTCCGGGTTACGTACATAATGTACGAGCAGGGTCGGAGATATGCCGATACATTTTACGTACACGGGATAATTAATAATGTCTCCGCCTACATAAACATTTACGTATCCTGGCTCATTTTACGAACTCCGTTTACTTACTGGCAGTGTTCGGTACATAGAATCTTTATGACGTCAGCCGCATCATGAAATTACTGTGGCGCACTCTTTACAGTTACGTATGCGGCTTAATGATTCTGCACGGAGCAGCATACGTAATTTACTTTACCCGTAACATGAAATATGTATGCGCTATACGTACGAAGTTATACAGTCGCATTATTTCAGTATCCAGGCTCTTTATAACAGTAACTGGTTGCCAAATCATTGTACTGACTCTGTCTCATTAAGTAATGGTCCCGGTTACGTACATAATGTACAAGCAGGGTCGGAGATATGCCGATACATTTTACGTACACGGGATAATTAATAATGTCTCCGTCTACATCATCAGTTTTTACGTATCCTGGCTCATTTTACGAACTCCGTTTACTTACCGACTGTGTTTGGTACGTAGAATCTTTATGACGTCAGCCGCATCATTAAATTACTGTTGCGCACTCTTTACAGTTACGTATGCGGCTTAATGATTCTGCACGGAGCAGCATACGTAATTTACTTTACCCGTAACATGAAATATGTATGCGCTATACGTACGAATAGTTATACAGCTGCATTATTTCAGTATCCAGGCTCTTTATAACAGTAACTGGTTGCCAAATCATTGTACTGTCCCTGTCACATTAAGTAATGGTCCCGGTTACGTACATAATGTACGAGCAGGGTCGGAGGTATGCCGATACATTTTACGTACATGGGATAATTAATAATGTCTCCGTCTACATCATCAGTTTTTACGTATCCTGGCTCATTTTACGAACTCCGTTTACTTACCGACTGTGTTTGGTACGTAGAATCTTTATGACGTCAGCCGCATCATTAAATTACTGTGGCGCACTCTTTACAGTTACGTATGCGGCTTAATGATTCTGCACGGAGCAGCATACGTAATTTACTTTACCCGTAACATGAAATATGTATGCGCTATACGTACGAAGTTATACAGTCGCATTATTTCAGTATCCAGGCTCTTTATAACAGTAACTGGTTGCCAAATCATTGTACTGTCCCTGTCACATTAAGTAATGGTCCCGGTTACGTACATAATGTACGAGCAGGGTCGGAGGTATGCCGATACATTTTACGTACACGGGATAATTAATAATGTCTCCGTCTACATCATCAGTTTTTACGTATCCTGGCTCATTTTACGAACTCCGTTTACTTACCGACTGTGTTTGGTACGTAGAATCTTTATGACGTCAGCCGCATCATTAAATTACTGTTGCGCACTCTTTACAGTTACGTATGCGGCTTAATGATTCTGCACGGAGCAGCACACGTAATTTACTTTACCCGTAACATGAAATATGTATGCGCTATACGTACGAATAGTTATACAGCTGCATTATTTCAGTATCCAGGCTCTTTATAACAGTAACTGGTTGCCAAATCATTGTACTGTCCCTGTCACATTAAGTAATGGTCCCGGTTACGTACATAATGTACGAGCAGGGTCGGAGGTATGCCGATACATTTTACGTACACGGGATAATTAATAATGTCTCCGTCTACATCATCAGTTTTTACGTATCCTGGCTCATTTTACGAACTCCGTTTACTTACCGACTGTGTTTGGTACGTAGAATCTTTATGACGTCAGCCGCATCATTAAATTACTGTTGCGCACTCTTTACAATTACGTATGCGGCTTAATGATTCTGCACGGAGCAGCATACGTAATTTACTTAACCCGTAACATAAAATATGTATGCGCCATACGTACGAATAGTTATACAGCTGCATTATTTCAGTATCTAGGCTCTTTATAACAGTAACTGGTTGCCAAATCATTGTACTGTCCCTGTCACATTAAGTAATGGTCCCGGTTACGTACATAATGTACGAGCAGGGTCGGAGGTATGCCGATACATTTTACGTACACGGGATAATTAATAATGTCTCCGTCTACATCATCAGTTTTTACGTATCCTGGCTCATTTTACGAACTCCGTTTACTTACCGACTGTGTTTGGTACGTAGAATCTTTATGACGTCAGCCGCATCATTAAATTACTGTTGCGCACTCTTTACAGTTACGTATGCGGCTTAATGATTCTGCACGGAGCAGCATACGTAATTTACTTAATGGCCGGTATACATTTTGATTAGTAAAGTGCTTAGTGTTTAGTGTTTAGTGCACTGTTAAGTGTTTAGTGATTAGTAGGTGATGTCCCATACTGTTTAGCATACGCTGTTTAGTACAGGCTTTGTTGATATAAACTAAACACTTAACAGTCCTGTCCAGACGTGCTTAGTGCGTGTTTAGCTGCAAGTGAGGGGTGGAGGCGGGACGTGCGGGACGCGCGGGAGGAGCTACTCGCAGAAAAAATAGAACGCGCTTCTAAACACTGTACTTCGCTCGCACTAAACACTTAACACTAAACAGAGACTGTCCGAACGTGTTTTTTGCTAAACACTAAACACTAAACGAGCCACTCGCACTAAACACTAATCAAAATGTATACCGGCCATAAGGTGAAGTCGGCTTGGGGCTACCGAGATATTGAGGGGGCGAAGCAGCGGGCGGGCGGAGCAGGCGCGGGGGGCCGCGCGCATATTCGTAAACATGCGAGCGCTCGTATTTACGTAGATGAGCATCAAAGTATCGAGCGATGACCAATTTTGCCACAAACTGTCAAGTCACTGTGGCGTTTCGGTGAGGCTGCTCGCCTGTTACGCGAGAGATCTCGGTTCGAACCTCTGTCGGACCAAAAGTTTTTTGATGGTTTTTACGATATTCTAGAATGTTTACATTGCTTACACAATATTTACCTATATAAGGTTATTTATACACGCTGAAATTTTAATCATTTGGTTCCCGCCGTGTGGTGGTTCCACTCATGATTACAAGCAACTTTTACTATGGGGCCAACACTCCTGCTCGCAAAAAAAAATCAGCTGTTCCATACATTAAGGTCGAGTAGGTATTGCACTTTTGTATGGAACAGCTGATTTTTTTTTGCGAGCAGGAGAGTTGGCCCCATAGTAAAAGTTGCTTGTAATCATGAGTGGAACCACCCCACGGCGGGAACCAAATGGTTAAAATTTCACGCTGTATAGGTAGTCCATAATTTTTATTTTAGCTGTTGCACCTTTAAAATATAGTTTTATCTTTATCATTTGTGAAAAGAGTAAAATAACACTTTATAAACCTATAACTTTGCTTGTTTTTATGAAAAAGACAGTTAGTTTATAAAATCTATAATAAACTCTAAAAAACAATAAGCATTTACATCTTTTGTATTTTCTTTTATTATACTGACGCGGTACGTTTGCTGTTTACAAAGCACTTCGGGGTCTTGTAAATAGCAGACGCATTAGTCTGACACGTCTGCTATTTACAAAGCAACTTCGGGTGGCTAACGCATCGGGTACCTATTTACGAATATGCGGCCCGCGCAGCGCGGCTGCTACTTCCGCGGCACTGTAGGCTGTTGTAGGCGAGATGTCGTAGGGTAAATGTGCCAATAATGATTCCCAAAAAGTAATTGCAAAAAAATGTTTTAGTTAATAATAAAAGGTTCTCGAATACTAATAATAATTCGCTAGTTTTATTACAAAGGTATTTACTGTAATAGTCTAATAAATATCACATTGACGTATGTACAATTAATAAACACTACACAGGGTTATTTGTAAAACACCAACAACCTTGCAGGAGTAGATTACTAACATCATAAACAACGACATTAATTTGTTCTACGACTTTTCCGAAAACAAACAAAAAAAACTACTTTCCATACAAAGCTCGATCAATAATTGCATGGAAAATTTCTCGAAAAGTACTCATCCCAGACTGATGGTGTTTATGATAAAATTAAAGGTCTTGGTGAGATCTTCATTTTAGATGACAGCTGTCAAATTCAAGTTTGATAAATTTGAATTTGACAGCTGTTAAATATGTAAAGTTAAGATCTCACCAAGACCTGAATTTTGTTTTTAAATTCTTTGGTCAGCCCCCTAGCACAGAGAAACACAATATAATATAGCGTTTTATCGAAAAATACAAGTACAATTCCAAGATAGCGGATAGCGGCCAACTTTTTTTGTTAGTGGGCTGATTTTGACGAAACTCGGTTTGGGGCACTATTTTGACAAGAAAACAGCAACGCAATGTTAGAAATAAAAAATCAAAGAAGGCGGCCATCTTTGTTGTTTGCGGGCTGATTTCTATGAAACTCGGTTTGGGGCACTACTTTGACATTATAACACCAACGCAATGTTAAAAATTAAAAAAATCCAAGATAGCGGCCAATTTTAACATTGAAAATGTTTTTTCGATAGTTTCAGTAAAGTACCCAATTTCAGCCAGAGTGAGACATCGCCCTGGTCCAGTGAGTTTTGGGTCTACGTGAATGTGATAAGCGTCAAAAGATGCGTCTTGGCAAGGGCTACAATATGGTGAAAAAAATTTTTTTTAAAGTCCAGAACTTTTTCGAAAATCGCATAAATGTAGAAAAATGACACACTTTTTCGGGGTCTTTTTTCACTAAATCTAAAATTTCTCAAAAACGAAAAGCTTTATTGAAAAAATGAAAAGAAACGTTTTGAAAATATTAAATGTCCCTCACTCTTACGGTCTGGGCTGTAGCTTATCCTTTATGTAGCGAAATGTCGGGATACTGCCTATTGTTATAGTGATTTTATATTTTGTATTTTTTATTTATTTCCACAGTTCTTTTTTGATAAAAAAAATTAAACTTTAATTAATTAAATAAAACTTGTAATACTTGTCAGTGTTATTAAACTCGACGTTCGTATGGCCTAAGGTGCGTCCAGATATGTTCTTTTGCCCGTACCGTACCTCCGTTCCGATCGGCGTCGCGATCAAAGAACGCTAGTCTGGACGCATGTTCGGAACGGTGCGGAGGTACGCCGTTCCGTTCGCCAAACAGGTACGCCCCGATCCACCTCGAATCTCTCGCTCTTTTGCCCGTACCCGTATCTCTCGCTCTTGAGCGTCGCGAACAAAGAACGCTAGTCTGGACGCATGTTCGGAACGGTGCGGAGGTACGCCGTCTCGATCGCCGACAGGTACGCTCCGATCCATCGCGAGTCGGTTTTTTCGCCCCGTTCAAAGGAAAAACGGAACGGTACGGCGCTAGTCTGGACGTGATCGCGGCGACGCCGACGTTCGGAGGTTGTAGTACAGTAGCCCGTAGTACATTTAAATTACGAAAAAGGTTAGGTACCGTTTGCCGTTGTGATGTAGTTATTTATTATGAAATTATAGATACTTTAACCCAAGTTTTACAGATCCTAACTCGCCGTAACCTATATTTGTATATCTCCAAAAATGAGATTTTTTATTTTTCGAGGTTAATCACATGGTTTAGCTATTGTCGTGTTTTACAGCGCTGTGTTTGATTGCCACTGATAATAGTTAGACTGTGAAAAGTAGCCATACACAGATTTAAGACCAGATGAAATGGATGGACTTTATCTGGTCTTAAATCTGTGTATGGATACTTTTCATAGTCTTAATATTATCAGTGGCAATCAAACATAGCGCTGTAGAACACGACAATAGCTAAACCATGTGATTAACCTCGAAAAATAAAAAATAATCATTTTTGGAGATATACAAATATAGGTTGCGGCGGGTTGCGATCTGTTAAAGTATCTATAATTTTGTAATAAATAACTATATCACAACGGCAAACGGTAACCTTTTTCGTAATTTAAATTTACTACAGGCTGCTGTACTATTGGATCGGAACGTTGATACGGAACGGAGGTACGGTACGGCGCTAGTCTGGACGTGATCGCGGCGACGTTCGGCGGTTTGATCGGAACGGTGGTACGGAACGGAGGTACGGAACGGGCAAAAGTAGCGTCCAGACTTATTTGATCGGAACGCTGGTACGGAACGGAGGTACGGTACGATCAAAAGAACATATCTGGACGCACCTTTAGCGCCAAGATGATCTTTGTTGTGGAAGTTTTTATTTTCCTTTTGAATTGATTTACTGTTTAATTTTGACGCTATAATAGCACTGGTCGGATGGTCATAATGTTGTACATGATTCAATAAAATTAAATTACCGGATGCATTTTTTACTGCGTCCACTCGCACACATTTTAGAGCGATCGTGACGCGACCCTGGTACGACCATTTATCACAGAGCTACTCTTCCGAGGCAAATGCTACTGCACGATAGGTCCGACATATTTGGCTAACCATAACACGATAACTATTTGTCTCGCGGAATCAGTAAAGCCAATACACTGTAATTTGAATTAGGTAGGGTGTTTTGGCATGACAAAACATAAATAAAATTATATTGCATTGTTTTGTATGTATATGCTTATATCTCCTTATATATTATATAAAACTAAAAAAATAGGGATATAAAAGACACTTAAATTAATCGATTTAGGCCTATAAATCCAAAACACTGTATTTCAAGTTACAGTGTTTTGGATGAATTAATCGAAGTTCTTGACAATCTTTTTTCTACCTACTTATTCGTTTGCACGGCAGTGTGGTGTGACCCAATTTTTTTAAAAGTATGGTACAGGTTTGAAACTTGTTTCCAAGTATCGATATTATCATTAGGGCAGATTTTTACTATGCACCAAAAAATCTATCCTGGTTAAAAAAGTTACAACTAACTGCACTGAAGCCAAAAATATGAACGTTTTTTTTTGTTAGCAATTACTGTAGGAGCAAAAGAGATGACGCTATTATCTCCAGTACACATGGCGTACATCTCTAGGCGTGTCGTAGTGAGTTTTTGTGTGTAGGTAAACGGATAAACGAATCTTGAGCGAAAGTTGAACAGAAGAAGGGTTTTAGTTTGAGGCCCGAGGCCAAGCCGAGGGCCACAATAGGTACTTACGAGTAAATACAGAAAAGTAGATTCAAAATATTATATCGTGGGTTGCTGTTATTTCAATTTCGAGATTTGAAATGACTTGATCAGTCATGTCACATGTCTTTCTTAGTTACTCTGCGATTCCAAACTGAATGAGAGTATGACGATGATGCCTAGGTAAACATAGTTTGCAATTGCAATGAGGGTTGTTATCGCACATTCGAGTGATGATGAAGTCGGCGCGAGAGTCTCGCATGCTGCATTTGATTTTGATTAGTTTTTTATTAGGTTATTTTATGTAGAAATTCAGATTTCATTTGTTATACTTACATAGTACTTAGGTTACCTTTCAATAAAATATTAATGTTCTATAAGAATGGAATAAAAAAAAATATTTATTAAAAGTCATTAACTTCATTTTCAAAGTAACAGAAGGTCGTGAAAGGCAAGAGATGTGTGATTTTATTGTTTGTGGGCTAATTTCAATCTAACTCGGTTTGGACACTATTTTGACAAGAAAACAGCAACGCAATGTTAGAAATAAAAAAAAGTCAAAGATGGCGGCCATCTTCATTGTTTGCGGGCCAATTTCTATGAAACTCGGTTTGTGGCACTATTTTGACATTATAACAGCAACGCAATATTAAAAATATAAAAATCCAAGATAGCGGCCAACTTTTTTGTTTGTGGGCTAATTTCAATGTAACTTGGTTTGGGGCACTATTCTGACAAGATAACAGCAACGCAGTGTTAAAAATATAAAAATCCAAGATGGCCGCCAACTTTATTGTTTATTTATTTATTATTTATTTTATTTAAACTTTATTGCAAACAGAGCAAATGGCGGACTTAAAGCCTTAAGGCATTCTCTTCCAGTCAACCGGTAAGGGTGTTTAGGAAAGAAATCGTGGCGGCAATATTAATATAAAATAAAAATATGTAGTAAAATACCAATACATACATAAATATTATGAATATATAATACAATATAATACATATATATACACACAATATATACATATAAGAATGTACAGCACAAATGTCAGATATGACAAGCTAAAGTGTAGAACTCATGTAATGTTCACGAACCAATCTCTTGAACACGAACTTGCTAGGGGCGCTTCGAACATTCACGGGTAAAGCGTTTGTGGTCCAATTTAGATGAAACTCAGTTTGGGGCACTATTTTGACAAGAAAACAGGTATACAATGTAAAAAATACAAAATCCAAGATAACGGCCAACTTCTTATTTGTTCTCCTTTTTTTCAACCGAGTAACATCGAAATCAACCTGAAAACAGAGTTGACTGCCCCTTTTGTGTTTTTTACCATTGCGTTGCTGTTTTCTTGTCAAAATAAATAATAAATATTTGACAACATCACATACATTGCTCCAATCCCAAAGTAAGTAGCTACAGCACTTGTGCTATGGAAATCAGAAACAACGGTGGTATGACACACACCCAGACCTGAGACAATATTGAAAAGTTCATTTTCTATATTGATCCAGCCGGGGATCGAACCCGGGACCTCAAGAGATGGTGACGCCTTGAAAACCGGCGTGCGAACCACTCAACCACGGAGGTCGTCGAATAAAAAATAGAACCCAAAACCGGGTTTCATCGAAATAGACCCACAAACAGCAAAATTGGCCGCCATCTTTAATTTTTTATAATTTTAACATTGCGTTGTCGTTTTCTTGTCAAAATAGTGCTCTAAACCGAGTTTCATCGACACTGGCCTACAAACAACGCAGCTGGCCACCAACTAGGATTTTTATATTTTTAACATTGCGTTGCTGTTTTCTTGTCAAAATAGTGACCCAGACTGAGTTTCATCGAAATTAGATAAAATTATAATTATCATCTATAATAATTGCAAGAAAAACAAGAAAATAATAATAATAAATGAAAGTTTGACGAGTGACGGAATTTTCTTTAATTCGGCCGCTTTTGCCCTAAATTCGAAAATTTTTATGCAATGTTGTTAAAAATATAAAAAATCCAAGATAGCGGCCAATTTTTTATTTGTTCTTCTTTTGTCAACCGAGTTACATCGAAATCAACCTAAAAACAAAGTTTGCTGCCTTTCAGAGAGAGTCTCAACCTTTTGTGTTTTTTACCATTGCGTTGCTGTTTTCTTGTCAAAATAGAACCCGAATCAAAAATTTATTTGCTAGACTGCGATACATAAGGGTCTTAAAATATTTCATATGGTCACATCACATTCACCAGGAGCTGGCATGCAAAATATAATAGTGATAAATATAATATGTCAACATTAATGTCATTCAAAATTACAAGTCAAACCGGGTTTCATCGAAATAGGCCAACAAATAGCAAAATTGGCCGCCATCTTTGATTTTTTTATAATTTTAACATTGCGTTGTCGTTTTCTTGTCAAAATAGTGCTCTAAACCGAGTTTCATCGACACTGGCCTACAAACAACACAGTTGGCCACCATCTAAGATTTTTATATTTTTAACATTGCATTGCTGTTTTCTTGTCAAAATAGTGACCCAGACTGAGTTTCATCGAAATTAGAGAAAATTATGATTATCATCTATAATAATTGCAAGAAAAACAATATAATAATAATAATAAAAAATGAAAGTTTGACGAGTGACGCAATTTTCTTTAATTCGGCCGCTTTTGCCCTAAATTCGAAAATTTATGTCCCTGAATTCGACATAGAATAAAGGAAAATGAAGTCAGAAACTTTTGATGATATTACATAAATTTTAGAGTGCAAAAATTTACGTCATTATTATTATCAACATGCTTACAAAAATAAGCTTAGCTACAATAAAATATACATTATTATTACGTGGCTGAAAATAGAAAACTTTTTACTTTTGCTTAGAAATAAGATTTCTATCGGTATTAATTACTAATGTTGTTTTAAAAAAAATCTTTACGTTTTGTAAAATCTATGTCTGGTACCACAACAGGAACAAATAAGTCAGTGTCAATTCCAAATCTAATCGTCAGTTATTTTGTTATTTTTCGAATAAAGGCAGCTGCTAAAATAAGGTCTAGCATTTGCTCATGATTACAATATATTTGACCAAGAAACAGGGTCGATATATTATGAAGAAAAAAGCCACGAGGTGAAAGCGAGCATTATTATTATTTCGCTGTAGTCCATCAAAAATGTTTGCTGACAATCACACAGGGTTCCATTCCATGCAATTATGCGCAAAAAACTTGCTTCCCTACTGCGGCGTCAACAGTGGCAATGGCATCCTGAAGGTGTTTGCATCCAGATTCCAGACCAACTGTCCCATTCAAAGGCAGAGGGCTGAAATAGCGACAGGGCTAAAAAGTAGGTACGGTATTGCTTACTAACATAGGTTTAAGAAAAAAAAAACTAATTTAATGTTGAATTCATTGTAGTAGCATCAGAGATTCAAAGTTGAAAACCCTTGGGGGGCTGGTATTTGGCGTATTCACCCTACCATATCATCGAAATCGACCAAAAAACAAAAAAGTTGGCCGCCATCTTGGATAATTTTATATTTTTAACATTGCGTTGTTATTGCCTTGTTAAAATAACACCATAAACTAAGTTTCATCTAAATCGGCCGAAAAACAAAAAAGTTGGCCGCCATCTTGAATTTTTATATTTTTTACGTAGCTTTTTTGCGTAGCTGTTTTATTGTCACAATTGTGTTAAAAACCGAGTTTCATCGAAATCGGCCTACAAACAAAAAAGTTGACTATATAATATTTTATTAATATTTTCAACATTGCGTTGCTATTTTCTCGTTAAATTAGTTCCAAAAACCGTGTTTTATGGTAATCGGCCCACAAACAAAAAAGTTGCCCGCCACCTTCGATTTTTTTTATCATTGCATGTTGTTTTCTTGCCAAAATAGTTCCAAAAACCGAGTTTCATTTTAATCGGCCCTTAGGCGACGGCTACACGTCGTGGTAAATATCGTGATCCAACGCCATAGAGCAAATTTTAACCATGGAAAGTAAAATATTGAATATTCCATACAAACTACTTTCAATGGTTAAAATTTACTCTATGGCGTTGGATCACGGTAAATACCACGCGTCTAGCCGGCGCCATAAACAAATTGGCCGCCATCTTGGATTATATGTTCTTAGCATAAACTTAATATAGCGAAAAATTTTCGAAGTCTATGGTTCTTAGTAGGTAAGGTAACTCGACGTATAGATATCCCGAAACATTTTAAGTAGTCGCATTAGTTAAAAGATACCCTGGAACCGGAAAAAAACAGCCGCTATGCGTATCGGAATAACCGCAAGCATTATACTGCAGCCCTATTACGTAAATAAGTAAGCGGCTTCATTATAATGAACCGCGCTATTTATAAATAGCTCGGTTACTTACGTCGTCGTACTGCGCATTTAACGTATTTGGGGTTGCCATCACATTAAATTATGTTGTTTGGTGGTCATTAGCTACTTTATAAGTTTATTTAGCGTATTTGTGTTTGCTCTGTTTTTACAACCAAGTGGGCAACCACTTAAGTTGACTAAAAATATAAGCGAAACTAAATAATTCTGTTTCTGGCTCCAGGGGGGGCTCGGGGGGCTTGAGGGGGCTCGAGGGGGGCTCTGGGGGGCTCGAGGGGGGCTCGGGGGGGGGGGCTCGAGGGCGGCTTATTGAGTTTGGAACCGAACCTGCTTTACTCCTGTAGGTCCCGGGTTAGGTTAGAAATTTAAGGTGAGCGCGTAGCGCAGCGGAGCGTGAGCCTTAAATTTTGAGGTTATTTTTTTATAACAGACAACAGAAATAAACTTATTTTACACATTGCCGGTGGACTACCAGGCATTGTATACAATGCCTAGGCATTGTATACAATGCCGGAGAATACACATTGCCGGTAACACATACATTTTACTATGAAAACCGATGTTATCTGACGGCGTGTTAACGCGTGGCGTCAGACAAATGTGCCCACACCTTAAGTCTGATGTGCTGCTTGTTGTCCATTATAATAATATCATTTAAGTATTGTTTTGTAAGATTATATCCAAAAAAATATGCTATTGTGCTAAACGACAAAATAATATGCTAGACAGCAAGAAAATCTACCTTGAGCATATATTATGCTGTTACCTAAAGCAACCCAATAAAACTTTGTGTTAATTATAATCGATGATATTGAAAGAAAGCTGTAAGTTTATACAATAATCAAAATGAAAGAGGGAGTTGCTTCCTTTTACACCAACGTACCGCAGTATTGCCGTGGCGTTAGTATCAAATCAATGAAATAAAATATCTACAATACTAATTATTAGTAATAATATGTTAATGGTCATTCGAATTATTCGAATGATTGAGATAATCGAATGATCGTTCATAATCGCGCATCGGTAGCATCTGGCAACACCGGATCTCACTCTTGCTTGCCAAAAGGTCGCGTCGTTCGTCTTCGTCGTAGCAGCGATGAATTTTGAACAAGAGATTTGTGAAGCTGGTTTACAAGATTTACTCCCAATCCTTCAAGGTAAATGTCTCGGTTTTATTTAGTCATGATTTTTTGTTTTATTTAGACATTGAAATGTATGTATTTAGATTATAAATTTCTGTTAGATCTGTCGTACTCGCACTGAAATATGTATGTTGCGTCATACATAAATTAACTCTTCGTTTTCACCAAGAAACAGGTATTAGTTTTCTGAGATTATCTAAGCTAGTTTTATGCAAAACTTGTAGAATTCTCGTTTGTAAACCAAAGATTTAAATCGTCCGTCCGTAAACATAACAACGCATCACGCATGCGTGCGCCATCAGCGCCATTGCACGCACGCGCACTTGCTTTTTCCAAGACCTATTTGGATCATGTAAACGAGCAAACCAAGTGAACTTTGACGTCGCCGTATAGGTACAATACAAAAAGCTACTTTGTCCAAGTTTCTTGGTCCAAGTTTACTTGGATCGTGTCAGCGGGTATCCAAGTATACTTTGATCAAAGTTTTTTCACCCACAAACAACAGACATACGTATTTTACAAGTAGGTATTTGTTTGTTTTATTGAAAAAATCTGTATAATACTAATTACAAACAAGTTTAAAACCTTTTCTTGTTGAAAACTAGGAGACCGCCCCGACTGAACGCATGTAGGTAATTACAAGTAGGTAGGCACCTACATAACTAGTTTTGTACATATTTGTTTTATTATTTGTATTTTTCAGACAATCTTATAACAACACTGGAAACAGCCATTTTGTTAACCGACGTGGATTTGAGAGAATTGTTTCCCCAACTTGGCCCCAGAAGAAAACTAAACAATTTCCTATTAGAACATAAAAAAGTGACCGGTGTCAATGTACGTACCTACTTGTTTATTGTACATCTTGTATTTAGTTAATAAAAATGTTTTCTTTTTTTTCCCTTGGACCGATGCTGTATACTTTGTAATAAAGTTTTTTATTTATTTTTCTAGGACCTTGAAATTAACAACTCTACTGAAAACGCTGAACATGATGATAGGACACTGGACACTGATGATGATGATGATAATGCAAAAATATCTGCAAATTGTACTTCTACTGCAGCTAATAACACTGTGAGTTACTCATAATCATAACATTAGGTACTCAGTTTGATAACATAACGTACTTAAAAATTTGTCAAATTGTAGCCACCATTTAACATGTTTCTCTTCGAAAGATTTTTCTGTTCCAATAGATTTTCTCTTGATGGGCAAAAATTTTTCAGTCATTGTAGTTACAAGTTTACAAGATTGTAGAATTGTAATACAATTCTGACAAGCGGCCTCACCCTTTTTTGGTGCTCACTCAAATTTTTATTTTGTAGCTGAATTTGTTAGGTACTTTATGTTTGTGATATGGACCAAAAGCATTGTTTACACAAGGCCATCACTGGCTTGAATAATTGTTTAGACAAGGCCAATACCAAGCCATCGCTGTGACTGGCAGCCAGCGATGGCCTCGTGCAAACCTTACTTAAGATAAAATTGCCCGTCATTAAGATAGGACCGGGTACCTATGTATGTATGTTTGTAATAATTCTAAGATTAAATTTTTTTGTTTCAGGTATTGAAACTATTAAATGTAATGTTATTTTCTTTTAGTAGCTTGTATGAGTATTTAGAAGGCACAAGTCAAAGTTAGTGTGCTAGTAGAGTTTAGGTATATTGTTTAACCAGCAAAATGTAAGTACATCCGTATGTATAGTATTAATTTAGTACATTATTAAAACCAGTATTATTACAACCCGTATAGTTATGCAGGTCACACACCATCAATTCGATCCTCCATTTGGCATGATACTGCCGATTGGATCCAATCGAATTGACCGTGTGTCAGCGGTGGATCGGCTTCGGTTGGACAGATCGAATTGACGGAACAATCAAAATTCAATCCTTTTGGCTGGATCATGCCGATTGGATCATGCTGATTGGACCGTGTATGTCAGTGGGCGATCGATCGTATGATTTTCTTAACCGACTTCAAAATAGAAGGAGGTTCTAAATTAGATTGAATATATTTGTTTTATCATTGTTTGCGGGTATCTTCGACATTTGTAGACCGATTTTGATGTTTCTTTTTCTTTATTTTTTATTTTTAACCGATTTAAAAAGTAGGTTCTCAGTTTGACCAGTATATCCACGATTATCTCACGATTGGCTGAACTGATTTTAATGCGGTTTCTATAAAAGTATTTGTTGCATTAAGGAGGTTTTAGTATTTTAACCGACCTTAAGAAAGAAGGTTCTCAATTTGATTGTATTTTTTTTTTCTCGTTGTTCGTGCCTGTCTTAGATATTTAAAGACCGGTTTTGATGATTATTTTTTTCTTTCTAACCGACTTCAAAAAAGGAGGAGGTTATCAAGTCGACTTTGTATGTTTTTTACCCACGACGGACGGAACGGAACGGAGACGGTATATGCGTTTGGGGTTAGGCTGGCCCCAGACCTACCGGTTTCATTTCTTTGCTTTGCTGTTCTACCATGGACCGCCGGCCAAGAGGCTCATTTTCAATTTATCGCATATTTTGACCAGACCACATTGGCAAGATAGCCATTAGTTTGGTGTTATCAAATATCGTCATCTGGGTTGCAATGCGAAGTTTTAGTTTAAAAAAAAACTGCTGTTTCATACAAAAATTAATAACAAAATTATCAAAATGTATGAAACAGCTCATTTTTTTTCTCGATTTCAGATTTGGTCCCATAGTAAAAGTTGTTCAGTTTATGGTCCCTATCTACCATATTCAGCTTTATAAGGCTTTACCAAACATCTTGTATAAATAAGCGATCGATTTATTTTTAACGATTGGAGTCCATGTTCAGGGTGGCATATCTCCTAAAAGCTTCCTACTTCGCAATCCAGGCGATGTTATTTGATAACACCAAGCTAATGGCTATCTTGCCAATTTGGTCTAGTCCCAAAATGCGATAGATTGAAAACTACCCTGGCTGGCCGGCGGTCTTTCAAGCAAGGTAGAACAGCAATGCAAAGAAATGAAACCGGTAGGTCTGGGGCCAGCCTTAGAGGCATTGGCGGATCCAGGGGGGGGGGGCATGGGGGCCATGGCCCCCCCACGAGGTTGGTTACCTTTGCGGATTGCATTGAATTTTAGGCTGAATAATGGAGCTCTCGTGTTATCCTGCTGACTATCGCTCGAATTCGGAACAGTTATTATTACGTTAAAATTTATTTATTGAGATATTATTAAAATTATTATTTTCCGTTTACTTAATTAAAGGCTGTGTGCTTTGTAGGTTATCGGCAATGATTCTCAGATAGGTGTTTTGGTATTAAGCCGCTAGAGGGCGCTGCAGTTATCATTTTCCTATTTATCTTCAGAGCGATTTGACTGATTAAGATGCGGTTTTCTGTAATAGAAATAGGTTTGTAGTGTGTCGGCGATGGCTTTTAGTTTTATGGTGTTGAACCGCTAGGGGGCGCTGCAGTTATCATTTTCCCATTTATCTCCAGAGCGATTTGACCGATTTAGATGCGGTTTTCTGTAATAGGTTTGTAGTGTGTCGGCGATGGTTCTTGGTGTTATGGTGTATAGCCGCTAGAGGGTGGCAGTAATAATTTTCGATACGGTTTGACTGATTTAGATGCGAGTTTTAGGGTACTTTGATAATCCCTGGACCTACTGGGATAATTACGATGCGGTTTTTTACATTCAAAAGGTTTCATTTCAGAGCAGGTTCTTAGACATGTTTCATGGTGGTAGACCACCAGGGGGCGCTGCAGCAACCAGATAAGTCATGTTTGTCTATTACCATTTTCCTCGGAAACTACTGAGCCGATTACGATGCGGTTTTTTGCATTCAAAAGGTTTCATTTCAGAGCAGGTTCTTAGACATGTTATATTGTGGTAGATCACCAGGGGGCGCTGCAGTAGCCAGATAAGTCGCACTTTAAAAGTTCTCAAAAACTACGCAACTGATTTCGATGCGGTTTACTTCTGTAATGGGTTTGTAGGTTATCGGCAATGATTCTCAGATAGGTGTTTTGGTATTAAGCCGCTAGAGGGCGCTGCAGTTATCATTTTCCCATTTATCTCCAGAGCGATTTGACCGATTTAGATGCGGTTTTCTGTAACAGGTTTGTAGTGCGTCGGCGATGGTTCTTGGTGTTATGGTGTATCGCCGCTAGAGGGCGGCAGTAATCATTTTCCGTACGGTTTGACTGATTTAGATGCGATTTTTAGGGTACTTTGATAATCCCTGAAACTACTGGGCCGATTTCGATGCGGTTTTCTGTAATAGGTTTGTAGGCTATCAGCGATATTTCTTAGATAGATGTTACGATGTTTAACCGCTAGGAAGCGCTTTAGTTATCTGTTCCCATTCATCCCGAGAACGGTTTGAATGATTTGATCAGAGCATTAAAATTATAGGTTTCTTAGTCTTTCTAACTCTTGCAACGCTACGTTTTCTTTAAACCTTTTTCTTTATTTTATCTTAATAACCAATTAAAAAAAAGTAGCTTCTCAGTTTGACCTGTATCTGCGATTATCTCACGTTTGGCTAAACTGATTTTAACGCGGTTTTCAGAAAAGTATTTGTTGCATTTGAGAGAAGGTTTTAAGTATTTTAACCGACTTCAAAAAAGGAGGTTCTCAGTTTGACCTGTATAATATGTATGTTTGTCCGCGATTACCTCGTGTATGGCCTGCATTACTAAGTAGTATACTGGGTGATCCAGATAGTGTCGTCCAAGATTTTTTTTAGATTATTCACACCTGGGTGCATCTAAAAATACCCTATGTATGTTCCGCGATTTTTCTTAGTTTAGAAGTTATGATTTTTTAAATGTGTTTTTGCGAATTTTCTACCGGACGGACCAAAAAAATTCATAACTCCTTTCATATTAATTTTTTTTGGGTTTTATTTTTGCAACATAATTGTCTTAAAACACTCTTCGACACATAAAATAATCAATTACATAACATCCAGATAAGTTCCTGAAAAAAGGGTCGAAAGTGAAAAAATTTTGGTTTTACTTTAGGCGAGTCTGACTCGCACTTGGCCGGTTTTTGTTTTATTTGCTAAGCTAAGAAGCCACTTAAGTTTTTAAAATCAGTTTGAATTGATGAAATATCCATTTTGTATTTTTAAAAGAATTGTTAAAATGTTACTTCGTCGAAGTAAAACCAAAAATTTTCACTTACGACCCTTTTTTCAGGAACTTATCTAGATGTCGTGTAGTTGATTATTTTACGTATGGAAGAATGTTTCAAGACAAATATGCTGCAAAAGGAAAATTCAAAAAGTTCTTAATATAAAAGGAGTTATGAATTTTTTTGTTCAGTCCGGTAGAAAATTCGCAAAAACATTTAAAAAATCATTACTTCGAAACTACGAAAAATCGCAGAACATACATAGGGTATTTTCGGACCTTTGTTCGCAAATACACCCAGGTGTGAGTAATCTAAAAAAAATTCTTTGACGTCACTGTCTGGACCACCCTGTATATTTAGTATTCAATAGTATTCAGTATTTATCATTAGCTAGCTTAACTCAATAACTGCGCGGCATTTAACCGACATTAAAAAGGAGGACGTTCTCAATTCGTCGGAATCAGTTGGAGTGTTGCCTTTGGGGCGCTATGGGAAAAAAAGACTTAGTTTTTTTTTAAATCGGTGACCGATGACTGTTTTTGGTCTTATTCGATTTAGGGCATATATAGGAACATGTTTAAACTTGTAAACTGTTTTTGTTAAATGCATATTCAGTGAGTTGTATCAATTTTCGATCATTGTCCCCATCAATTTATGTCATGGCATAAGAATAAAATTAAATAAACTTTTTATTCTTATGGTCATGGGCATGACTTATCCCCGACTTGTGAGTCGGGGATACGTCATATTTCATTATTAATTATTAAAAAAAGTAAAAAAATCTTTATAGTTAAAATTACTCGAAAAATATACATTTTACGAAAAAAGTGTAAAAAGCCTAAATTGTTTCTACGGGTATCATTAATTGAATAAGAGCAAAAAAAGGAGGTATCATCGGCCCTCAGGACGACTTTGTCATTTTCTTAAACTTGACAGTTTCCAAACTTGTCTCATTATTAACTCGGCTCTTTCTAAGTTGATCTCTTTCTTAAACTTGACACTTTCCTAACTCGTCTTATTTTTAACTTGGCTCTTTCTTAGTTGGTCTCTTTTGTAATATTGACACTTTCCTAACTCGTCTTATTTTTAACTCGGCTCTTTCTACAATTTTCTAACTCGGCTCATTCTTAACTCGACTCTGTCTCTTTCGCTGTTTTTCCTCTCTTCTTAGCCGTGGTCCACCGGATCATTTCACCTAGGTGAACTACGGACCATTATTTACAAAATAATGTTTTGATATAAAACAAAATAAATAAAATTCAGTCAAAAGTACCAGGGCAACATAACTTAAAAGGAGTTATTTCGATTTATATTTTTGATAGATTAAAGAGCTAAAAGAAATCTTCGCGGCATGAAATCAAAATAACTCCTCGTAAGTTATGTTGCCCTGGTACTTTTCGTGTATTCTGAATATAACATTTCGCATGCCCTACCCTACCTACCTTATGGTACTGGTAGTGGATCGAACTTCGTTCGCAAACTTTGTGGACAAACAAACAAACAACCAATCAAACAAACTAACAAACGAGAAAGCAACCTAATAAAAACGTGTTAAAATGACGAAGTCATCCAGACAAGTTTAAGAAAGAAACCAAATTAGAAAAAGCCTAGTTAAAAATAAGACAAGATAGGAAAGTGTCAAGTTTAAGAAAATTACGAAGTCGTCCGGAAGGATCATCGGTCATCGAAAAAATATTTTTTTACAATTCTAATATTTTTTGGGTTATATTACTGCTTACAGAGCCCCGAATGCTATACTCCGACTGGACCATTTACTCATTAATTTATTAATTTGTTCAATAACTTTAAAAAGTTGGTATTAATAGTGTTTGTGTTTAACATCATACAGGATAGTTTAGACGGCAGAGCAATACTCAAAGAGGGAAAAGGAGGCTTACTGACGGAGGGTTCCCGACGGAAATTGAGCCAGCTGCTAATACACCACAAACTAGAGAAAAATTGTGCAAAGAAAATTTCCAGTGAAGAATTTTATAAATTAGCTACCGAAATTGTGGAAATATTCCACAAGGAACGCGTTGTGGTGTATTATTCTGCATATTTATCAGCTACAAATAAATTAGCTAAAAAAAATGCGTCCGGAAAGCTGTACGAAAGCTATATAGCTCGAAGGAGAAAGTTGCGAGAAGGCGGACAGTTGCCGGGAACTAGCCGTTCATCCTCAAAGTCGTCCAGATCATCGCTCAGATCCACGCCAACTATTACAGATGATGACATTTATAGCCTGGAATCTCTGGAAAGTGGTAAGCAAATAATCGCTAGTCACTTTTTTGTGATTTAAATGTGCCACGGGCGACTGTACGTACTATGATGCCCTTCTTCTAATTAACTTATCCCACCATACACATATAAATGAATTACAGGTATTGTACATGAAGAATCGTTACTATGGCTGAAAAACAATGTCGATCCATGGAAGTCTGTTGAAGAAAAGTGGGCAGAAACTGCAGATCACCGCCTAAATCGCATCCAATGTGGAAAAGGTGATATAGCGGATTACTTCAAGGATTTCCCAGCCTTAAAACAATCACAAGGCTATACCTTGGTAAGCATAATTATACCGTAGCCTTATTTTTTTACATAATCCTTCTGGTTTTTCTATAAAAACGTACGCAATGATATGATTATAAATGACAAAAGTTTGTTTATTTCTTATAAGACAAGTGTCTGAATTACAAAGGCACTAAAAGAGTCAAACGAACAACCCAAGCTCTGGACGTAGCGATCCAGACCTTTCTAACCAGTGGAAATAACCTAGCGTACATTTATTGTATTCTTTTTTTCAGCTAATGAACGATTTCAGTCAACTGTATCCGGGAAAGGAAAATAAATTATTTTCCTCTATCACCCTCAAAAATGAAGAAATTATAAAATATGCTTCATTAAAATTACGAAAAATTAGGGACCAAGATACGAGATCAAAAATAGCAAATATAATTGCACTGATTGACGGTAAGAAGTTTTGCTCAAATATTAGTTCTTATTCATCATATCAGCCACACGACACCCACTGCTGGGTATAGGCCTCCCCTAAGGATCTTAGTTCTTATTATTAACCTTTAACTAATCTGGGTCTGGTTCATCACATTCTAAATTTGAAATACAGTGCGGAAATGAAATTCAATACTTACTTCGTGCGGGAAGTATTTCAAACCATCCTCGACAATGCAATCGCTAGCTACCCGTTCTTGGATGTAATGTACTATTTCTTTAAAAACATCATGAGAACTACAGTCATGAAATACAAGGATCTCAGATCAGAGACTCCACGACCATATTAGTGTATTGAAAAAATGACGTCCATAGTTGAAGGCTAAAACCTTCATAAAATTAAGTCTCAAAAATTAACCGAAACTTTTTTTTCTTTGAATACAGAAGATGAACCAGAGACATCTAGCAATGTTGCTTTGATGTTGCTGGCTTATGTCATCAACATTTCACCTGCACGGAAAATAAAAGGAAAGCCAGCGTGGAAGCCATCTAGAGCAGAGGTCTGCGACGGCTATATAACGCAAGCTGCTTCTGAAGCCGACGTTACCAACAAGATCATTCAAAAAAAGGAGAACCTGCAGAGGCTAGGCCGCACAGTTCAACCCTACGTTATTTTTGTTGGCCCTACCGTTACTGAGGTAAAAGTAGCATATGTAGTAATAAATGACACATTTTATAGTTTCAACAAATTAGTAACAGCAGTAGACTGTGCATTTAAAATATTTCAATCGATAGGAGCTTGTTACCCGGAAGAAGCTGGAGACATATGGCTTTTTATTCAATTGGGTTTCTACGATATTAAAACTAAATTTGACAGGCCCACGTAGGCTGTGAATACTCTTTTAACTGATCTAGAGTTAATACTTTAAAAATGTTTACCTGTTACTATTGCAAAAAAGCCAGTGCGTCTCCGAATTTACTTATTACTCATGTGCGAACTTTCTGTAAATTAACGGTAGGATTTTCGGGATTTCGGTGTGGTGAACAAGGGTGTTATCGTCATTATATTTCCTCTGCATCTTTCAAAAAGCACTTAGTTAGAGACCACCAGTCATTATTGTCAACCTTGCGTCATCCAAATAGTAACAAACCGATCGATACAGATACAGAAGCCAATATCTCAAATTTACCTTCAACGTCAAGCAAAGAAACTTACAAAACAGCAAATACGATGGAATCTCTACCAACTCAAAGAGATGAAACCTCTCTTGGTCACCATGCTGCATGTTTTGTCTCCACTCTATATGCTAACCCGATAATACCGCGTAAAGCCGTACAAGTTCTTGTAGAAAATCTTCAATTATTTCATTCTAAATCACAATGCATTATAGAGCGACAGTTGAATGATATGGTACCACCAGATCAAAATAATGTTCATGTTAAAAATGCTTTCAAAAAAATATTTAGCGCGTTCAGCGATGCTTTTGAGAATTTAGATTCGGAACACAAACGTTTAAAATATTTTAATAAAATAGGAACTTATTCTGAGCCCCTTGAAGTGGTTGTGGGTCAACGTAACGAGGCTAAAAAAACAGCGGCTGGTTCATTATTAGTACAAGTAAATTGTACAATGCAGGTGATTCCGTTAAAAGAAAATTTAAAACGAATTTTTTCATCAAAAAATTTCATGAAGGACACTCTTGAATATTTGGACATAGTACAAAATGACTCTTTCGGTATTGAGAATATTGTTCAGGGTTCAGTATGGAAAAAAATGACAGAAAGTTCTGTAGAGCATGATGCAATGATTTTACCATTAATAATCTACTTTGACGATTTTGAAATAGGCAATCCCTTAGGAAGCCACGCTGGGGTTCATAAACTTGGAGCTATTTATGCTTCAGTACCATGTCTTCCACCTCACTACGTGTCGCTTTTGCAAAATATTTTATTATTGGCTCTTTTTCACTCATCAGACAGAACAAGCTTTGGAAACAACATAATTTTTCAAAAAGTTTTTGATGTTCTTAATGATTTAAAGATCAATGGTATTCATGTTGAAACTGATGTGTACACCGGCAAAATAAAGTTTTATGTTGCAGCTGTGACCGGAGATAATTTAGGATTGAATGCTATGTTAGGTTTTGTTGAAAGTTTTTCTGCAAATCGGCCATGTAGAATTTGTACTGCTAATAAAGAACAAATAAAAACACTGCTTTATGAAGATGACACGTTGTTGAGAAACAATGTCAATTATGAAAATGATTTACATTTAAATGACATTTATATGACTGGTCTTAAAGAAAAATGCTCGTGGCTTGCTTTAGATGGGTTTGACTTATTTCAAAACGTCGCCGTAGATGTTTTACATGACTATCTCGAGGGTGCTTGTCGATATGTAATGTCATTTGTGATACAAAATCTAGTATGCACTCAGACTCTAATTTCTTTTGACAGTTTGAAATCAAGAATACGATATTTTAATTATGGACCTGATTCTGCTTCGACACCATGCAATTCTGTAGCAAAAGAAGGCTCAACATTAAAATTAAAATGTTCGGCTTCTGAAATGCTTACTCTTGTTCGATATTTTGGACTAATTGTCGGACATAATGTCCCAGATGAAAACGAAGTTTGGTTCTTATACATCAAATTAAGACAATTGTTGGATAAACTTTTGAGTCATAGAGTCCATGAAAACACTATTGATCAAGTAAAATTTTCAGTAGCTGAATTAAACGAGCTCTATCGTCAATTTGCTGAAACAGACTTAAAGCCAAAGTTTCATTTTCTTACACATTATCCAGAAATGTTAAAAAAATTTGGCCCACTTACCCAAATCTGGACGATGAGGTTTGAAGCCAAGCATCGTATATCAAAATTTGTGGCCAGAGCATCGCACAACAGAGTAAATGTTTGTAAAACAATAGCTATTAAGCATCAATTAATTTTAAACGATACTTTTCTTAAAAATGAAACTTTTAAGACGATCTCTTATGGCAAAAAGGCAAATATGACAGAAGCGCAAATTGAAAATGTAAGACTAAACTTTCATTCTCGAGGTATAATCGATAATAATTGTTGGTACTCATTATCGTGGGTGAAACTGTATGGTGTCCGATTTGAGCTGTCGTCAATTATAATTCTAGATATTTCAGAATCTTCAGGCTTACCAAAGTTTGGTGAAATAAAAAATATTTATTTACTTGACAATGATGAAGTTATATTTGAGTCTGTTTCATTAGAGTGTATAGATTTTAATCAGCATTACTATGCGTATCAAGTGCAGAGAACCAACGATTACCAATTACATAATTATAATACCCTTGTTTCACCTGTACCGGCTACAATTACTATAATGTCAAATTTAAAACTTTATGTCACTGTTCGATGGACTTTAGAATAACAACGAACCATTACACATCACATACGACATACGTACCCTTGGGTTTCGTACACTTACGTACACTTCCCATCATATTAGCACCAACAGTCTTTGTTTATTTTTCTCTCATCACACACTTACATGCATATGTAGTCTAACCCCGAAGTCCCGGCGCTCCTAGGTTTGCCTAGTCAGACCTCAGGTTTGACAAGAAGCCTTATCCTTAGTTCGCAAAATATTACATTCGCAAAATATTATACTTTGTACAATCACAGTCAAAGTAGTTTCTGCTTCTGCAAATGCCAGATTTTAGTAGATATGGAGAAATATTATTTTCAATCACTTTTTTATTTTTTTATATATATTTTATGTATATGTTACGGCTAATACCCGAAGTGCGGCTAAAACTAGGTGTAGCCGCTAGCTGTTGGCTAAAACTAGGTGTAGCCGATTTGCTCGCGGCTAATACTAGGTGTAGCCGGCTAAAACTAGGTGCAGCATGGGATATAAAGAAAGTTTTTTCTGTTGTCTGTTAAAAAAAATAACCTCGAAATTTAAGGCTCACGCTACGCTGCGCTTCGCGCTCGCCTTAAATTTCTAACCTAACCCGGGACCTACAGGAGTAAAGCAGATCGGTTACACCTAGTTTTAGCCAACAGCTATCGGCTACACCTAGTTTTAGCCGGCTAGAACTAGGTTTAGCCGCACTTCGGGTATTAGCCGTAACATATATAAGGGAACGTACCCATACTACGTGACTCGTTAAGGGGGGGGGTCTTTAAAATACCACGCTTGGTCACGGGGGGGGGGGGGGGGAGGGGCCTATGCTTTGTCACGTTTTTTCATCTTGATACATTTTTTCACTTGTAAATTGTATGTAAAAATAAAGTACACACTCTTGGTATTTGTGGCAAGCGCCTTACTAATAAAAAGACAAAAATGAGCAAAATTTTTGTAGCTTTCTGTTAAAAATAAGGTAAAACCATTATCTATGAAATAGTACGTGAAAACCAAGGGGGAGGAGGGGGTCTTGGAATATACTACGGGTGGTCACTAAGGGGGGGGGAGGGGGCTCAAAAATTGTAAAATGGGTCACGTAGTATGGGTACGTTCCCTAAATTATATATTTTTATTTGTATGTCACCAAAGTACTAGGGTCACATAAATATGGCGAATGTTTATTTCTACAATCTTCAATCACTTTTCGTTTTTTTTCTTTTTTCCGTAATGCATCAACTTCTATAATTTTCTTCCCTTCCTCACTTTTTTTTTCCTTTGTAATACGTCACCAAAGTACCAGGACCACATAAATATGGAAAAGGTTAAATTCTATATTTTATTTTAACACATAATTTAAAAATATCAAAATGTTATTTACAGAACTTAACCCATGCCATATTTATATGATTCTGGTACTTTGGTGACGTATTAGGAAGTAAAGAAATTAAACAAAAACACTTAGGTACCTACTCTATTTTGTTTGTGTTTGATTGTATTTATAATATTTTGAGAATATAATATTTTGCGAATGTAATATTTTGCGAACAAAGGAGACCAACTTGGTTAGTCAAACGCCGAAACTCAATACGATCAAATCGGGGTTTGATCAGGACCTAAATTAGGGACAGAATGAGTTATATGTATAAAAAATACGTTCTATAGAGAGAAAATTTAACTAAATCAGCAATCTTCCGGTGAAACAAAAATTTCTGTTGTCTGTTAAAAAAACTAAATATGTATGAAAAACATCTTTCAATTCCGATGTTACATTTAGTCAAAACTGCCTTACTCCTGCAGGTCAGGTCACGTGGTCCTGCATGCAGGTTGGAAATTTCGCAGAGCGTAGCGATCGTCTTAAATTTCGTGGTTATTTTTATAACAGACAACAGAAAGCTTTGTTTCACTGGAAGATTGTTAACTTAATTTAATTTTCACTCTAAAGAATGTGTCTTTCATACATTTAAATACAAAAAAACAAACTCTGTACCTAATTTAAGTCTGACTGGCCAAACCCTGATTTGATCAAATTGCGTTTCGACGTTTGACTTTCTAAGTTAGTCTCTCCTAGGTTTGGACATAAATGCGTTAGGCAAAGGTCGAAAAACGCTATTAGTTTTGGACTTTGACTAAGCCTTCTTGTCAAACCTGAGGTTTGACTAGGCAAACCTAAGAGCGCCGGGACTTCGGGGTTTGACTATAATACATACAACACGTGCAAAAATTCACAAACACACCCACCTGTGTGGATCTGTTGCCCGCAGGTGATACAGTATACACATCTTACTTACCCGTAACTTACCGTTTTACAAAAGCGTGAATACGGGCCCACCACCAATTTGTTTCTTTAACTTAACTTCAGATTAAACATCAGTACTGAGTTTCATTTGTTGTTTGTATTATTTCATCGTATTGTGTCATTTATGCTTTTAAAATCAGTCAAATTTCTTAAAAGTAGAAATATCGAAACTCGGTACTGATGTTTAACCTTCACCTAGGCCCTGGGGTAGGGGAGCACCGCCCCTACTGCCAAAAGGTGGCTCTCGGATCGCTACCGAAACGGGGCGATCTCCACATTTTATATATTTTTTTTGTAGAATACCGGTTATATCAGTATAAAGTCGGGCCTTGCGACATAGGTTCCGCAACTAGATAGGTTTATGCGTTCGTACATACTCGTTCACATGAACGAGCTTTAAGTTAAGTTTACCGTAGGCCTAGACGCATTGGTTTCCAGCGACGACCACGCGGACTCCATTGACGCCAAGGTACCCTTACTAGTGATTCTTTGGTCGGGAATCCTAGGTTGCTCTGACTTTCCCACCTCCGGCTCGCGCTACAAATAACTGAGATCTGAGACATTGTTAATGTTGATAATGGACTGTCTATTGTTGTACCTAATTAATCACACACTTACATGCATATGTAGTCAAGCCCCGAAGTCCCGGCACTCCTAGGTTTGCCTAGTCAAACCTTAGGTTTGACCAGAAACCTTATTAGTCAAAGTCCAAAACTAAAGCGTGTTTCGGCCATTGGCAAAAAAAATATGAATAATCCTAGGGGAGACCAACTAGGATAGTCAAACGCCGAAACTCAATACGATCAAATCGGGGTTTGACCAGTCAGACTTAAATTAGGGACAGAATGGGTTATATGTATAAAAAATACGTTCTTTAGACTGAAAATTTAACTAAATCAACAATCTTCCGGTGAAACAAAAATTTCTGTTGTCTGTTAAAAAAACTAAATATGTATGAAAAAAATCATTCATTTCCGATGTTACATTTAATCAAAACTGTCTTACTCCTGCAGGTCAGGTCACGTGGTCCTGCATGCAGGTTGGAAATTTCGCAGAGCGGAGCGATCGTCTTAAATTTCGTGGTTATTTTTTTAACAGACAACAGAAATCATTGTTTCACAGGAAGATTGTTAATTTAATTAAATTTTCACTCTAAAGAATGTATCTTTCATACATTTAAATACAAAAAAAACAAACTCTGTACCTAATTTAAGTCTGACTGGCCAAACCCTGACTTGATCAAATTGCGTTTCGGCGTTTGACTTTCTAAGTTAGTCTCTCCTAGGTTTGGACATAAATGCGTTAGGCAAAGGTCGAAACACGCTATTAGTTTTGGACTTTGACTAAGCCTTCTTGTCGAACCTGAGTTTTGACTAGGCAAACCTAAGAGCGCCGGGACTTCGGGGTTTGACTATAACACATACAACACGTGCAAAAATTCACAAACACACCCACCTGTGTGGATCTGTTGCCCGCAGGTGATACAGTATACACATCTTACTTACCCGTAACTTACCGTTTTACAAAAGCGTGAATACGGGCCCACCACCAATTTGTTTCTTTAACTTAACTTCAGGTTAAACATCAGTACTGAGTTTCATTTGTTGTTTGTATTCTTTCATCGTATTGTGTCATTTATTTTTAAAATCAGTCAAATTTCTTAAAAGTAGAAATATCGAAACTCGGTACTGATGTTTAACCTTCACCTAGGCCCTGGGGTAGGGGAGCACCGCCCCTACTGCCAAAAGGTGGCTCTCGGATCGCTACCGAAACGGGGCGATCCCCACATTTTTTTTTGTAAAATACCGGTTATATCAGTATAAAGTCGGGCCTTGCGACATAGGTTCCGCAACTACATAGTTAGGTTTATGCGTAAGTATAAGCGTTCGTATGCGAACGAGCTTTAAGTTAGGTTACACTCAGACGAAATCTATATAAGATAGGATTTCTACTGACGCCCTTATTTTTGATAAATATCTAATCGCCAATCCTCTCGTCCTTCCCGTATTACGTATTGTAAAGGCCTACTCAAACCTGACCGGTATCTTGTACCAGTGGCGGGGCTCCGTCGCAGAATGTCCTTTTCGCAAAATGTCCCCTGGTCGCAGATTGTCCCTTTCGCAAAATATTTCTTTCGCAAAATGTCCCATTCGCAAATCGTCTCTCGCAAAATGTCCCTTTCGCAGAATATCCCTTTCGCAGAATGTCCCTCTTGTAGCTAAAATATCATATCACACTCTCGCCAAATTGCCATTTTGTTCAAAATTTTCTATGAAAATGAAAAAATGAAAGTCAAATATGTAGGTCATTATGTATATTATTAATCATATAAAACTAGTAAATATGTTCATTATGTTTAAAAAAAACAGGTTTTCTAAGTAAATACGCATATCTTTAATTCAACTTATCTTACAATAAAATTCGTCACACATTAAAACATATTTTTACTTTAAACACTAGGTACATGTAATTGCAACCATACAAGATTTATTCGCAATATTCGCTGACAGAAACAATAAAAAATATTTTCATAAGTACCTTCCTATCTGATGATTATTACAATTTAGTGTTGTCAGTAGCTTAAAAATTCTCCCAAGCAGTTAGTATATTTTTGACTTTCATAGAACATTTCGAACAAAATGGAAATTTGGTACGAGTGATATTTATTTGATACCAAGGGGACATTCTGCGAAAGGGACGTTTTGCGTAAGGGACATTTTGCGAAAGGGACATTCTGCGACGAAAGGGATGGCGGTAGTGGTATACCCGACCGATATCCCGACCGGTATTTTGTATGGCATTACCGGCAGCAGTTGCGGAACACCTTTGAACAGCGCGTTACCGCCACCGGTATCGCCACCGGTACAGGATACCCTGTCAGATTTAAGTAGGCCTTAAAATCTTGCAATGGTGGATGCCTGTCAACAACCGACAGACAGTGAAATTCATCGTTCATAGTTGACGACCATGTAATTCTAGAATAGTATGATTAATTAAGCTTGTTGTGGTTTGTTATGTCTCAGTTTTACGATTGAAAATAAATAATATGAAGCTTTTATTATGTTTAGCGAATACGCCAAGTTGACGACTATGTAATTTTAAAATAGTATAATCAATTAAGCTTGTGTTTTTTTTGTATGTCTCAATTTCACGATTGAAAATAAATAATATGAATCTTTTATGTCTTTTTCCTTTTAAGCATTTAAAGCTATAAAACTTGTACAGGGTTTGAGAACGGAATTTCTTCTGTTAATAACCTTGTAAAAGTTAAAAAATAAAAAATGTTGTATCATGGCTGACTAAATGTATATGTATCGTGAAGTATGATTTTATCTAAATTACCAATTATTATATGCTTTTCGCTTACAGGTCTGGACTTTGGTGCTATATCGGTGCAGCTGTTAAGTTTGCTATAAAATTATTTTGCATAATAATAATAATAATAGCCGCACTAATATCGTACAAGTTCAACAAAAGTAGATAAAGCTTGACCAGAGTTTAAAAAAACCCTGCAATGAGGACGCGACCTTTGTGATTTATTTATACGTAACTATTGCCAGTAAAAGAAATTAAATGTGAAAAATGCCGCATGCGGGTTTTTAAAACATCTGGTCAGCTTTAAAATGATACATCATTCTTTATCGTACCCGCACCAATATTTATAAGTAGATATCTATGTAATCAGTGCAGGTTATACTACAAAGAAGCATAATGTTGTATAAAACTTATTAACTGTTATAGTAGAGGTATGAACGGGAAGTCGAAGCGTGGGCAGACCGCCATTCCTAAGATGTCAGGGCCTACCTCAACCAGATACGCCG
The DNA here is from genome assembly GCA_928269145.1 of Agriphila tristella. NCBI lineage: Eukaryota > Metazoa > Arthropoda > Insecta > Lepidoptera > Crambidae > Agriphila > Agriphila tristella. The sequence continues at coordinate 3,691,063 of OV743433.1, forward strand.
CAACAAGGACGACATAGAAAAACCATGGGATAAGCATATCTCCAGCAGTGGACAAATATATATGCTGAGAAGACAAATAGAAGGTATGATACTAGTGTGGGACAATAAGGCACCATACCATTCACCATACGTATGTACATAGATAGACGGCTATTAGACATACTTGATTTTTAGGGTTCCGTGCCTCAAAAAAAGGAAAAACGGAAACTTAAAAATCAAGTGTGTCTAATTAGACTCACGCCCGAGTACATGCGATACTGCTGCGGGTATAAGGCATGATGCACTATTGCACTACGTGTTACGTATTGCACTCTATGCCTTACGATAATTGCACCTGTATTTTCCTTATGTTGGCATGGTACAGTCAGTGTCATTTATATACATATATACAGCCATTGAGTCAAAATATGTAAACACAAACCTTATTGTCAGTGACATAGAGGTGTGTAGATATTTTTGAGCTCTTGTTAACGTATATATATTTATGACGCTGGCCGTACATACATAGGTGTTCAGATAATTATTTTGAATATTAACCAATCAAAGTCAATTAAATTTTGTAGACATGGTCTAGAAAGTAATACCTAGGTCTGTGGTTTAATACATTTTCGTAAAAATTTATAGTTTAAATATTACAGGGGGTTTTCATATTTTCATTAAAAACTCCCTGCAATATTTAAACTATACATTTTTACGAAAATGGAATAAACTATAGATATTAGTTTCTCGATCGTGTCTACAAAATTTCATTGACTTTGGTTAATATTCATACTAATTATCTGAACACCTTTGTATGTACCATGCCAGCATAAGGAAAATACAGGTGCGAGTATCGTAAGGCATGGTGTGCCATACGTAACACGTATAGTGCACCATGTCTTACTATACCCGCAGCAGTATCGTACGTACGCTGGCGTGTTACATAAGTATGGTTCACCGTGCTTTACTGTTCCCGCACCAGTATCGTACGTATGCTGCCGTAGTATATACGCACGGTTCATCATGTCTTACTGTACCGGCAACGGTACCTTACCTCTACTACGACAGTTAATACGTCTGGCACATCATGCTTTACTGTGCCTGCCACAGTATCCTACCTATGCCGCCATGGTGCACACGTATGGCGCACCATGATTGACTGTGTCCGCCATAGTATCGTAAGTATGCCGCCGTGGTGCAAACGTATGGCTCACCATGCTTGACTGTACCCGCTACAGTATCATACGTATGCCACCATGGTGCACACGTATGGTGCACCATGATTTACTGTGCCCGCCACAGTATCGTACGTATGCCGCCGCGGTGCACACGTATGGCTCACCACTATTTACTGTGCCCGCTACAGTATCATACGTATGCCGTGGCGGTACACACGTACGGCTCACCGCGCTTTACTGTGTCTGCCACAGTATCGTACGTATGCCGCCGCAGTGCACACGTATGGCTCACCATTATTTACTGTGCCGGCTACAGTATCGTACATATGCCGTCGCGGTACACACGTACGGCTCACCGTGCTTTACTGTGTCTGCCACAGTATCGTACGTATCCCACCGCGGTGCACACGTATGGCTCACCATTATTTACTGTGCCCGCTACAGTATCATACGTATGCCGCCGTGGTGCAAACGTATGGCTCACCATGCTTGACTGTGCCCGCTACAGTATCATACGTATGCCACCATGGTGCACACGTATGGTGCACCATGATTTACTGTGCCCGCCACAGTATCATACGTATGCCGCCGCGGTGCACACGTATGGCTCACCATTATTTACTGTGCCCGCTACAGTATCGTACGGTTGTCGCCGTGGTACACACGTACGGCTCACCGTGCTTTACTGTGTCTGTCACAGTATCGTACGTATGCCGCCGCGGTGCACACGTATGGCTCACCATTATTTACTGTGCCGGCTACAGTATCGTACATATGCCGTCGCGGTACACACGTACGACTCACCGTGCTTTACTGTGTCTGCCACAGTATCGTACGTATGCCACCGCGGTGCACACGTATGGCTCACCATTATTTACTGTGCCCGCTACAGTATCATACGTATGCCGTCGCGGTACACACGTACGGCTCACCGTGCTTTACTGTGTCTGCCACAGTATCGTACGTATGCCGCCGCGGTGCACACGTATGGCTCACCATTATCTACTGTGCCCGCTACAGTATCATACGTATGCCGTCGCGGTACACACGTACGGCTCACCGTGCTTTACTTTGTCTGCCACAGTATCGTACGTATGCCGCCGCGGTGCACACGTATGGCTCACCATTATTTACTGTGCCGGCTACAGTATCGTACATATGCCGTCGCGGTACACACGTACGGCTCACCGTGCTTTACTGTGTCTGCCACAGTATCGTACGTATGCCACCGCGGTGCACACGTATGGCTCACCATTATTTACTGTGCCCGCTACAGTATCATACGTATGCCGTCGCGGTACACACGTACGGCTCACCGTGCTTTACTGTGTCTGCCACAGTATCGTACGTATGCCGCCGCGGTGCACACGTATGGCTCACCATTATTTACTGTGCCCGCTACAGTATCGTACGTATGTCGCCGTGGTACACACGTACGGCTCACCGTGCTTTACTGAGCCCGCTACAGTATCGTACGTATGCCGCCGCGGTGCACACGTATGGCTCACCATTATTTACTGTGCCCGCTGCAGTATCGAACGTATGCCGCCGTGGTACACACGTACGGCTCACCGTGCTTTACTGTGTCTGCCACAGTATTGTACGTATGCCGCCGCGGTGCACACGTATAGCTCACCATTATTTACTGTGCCCGCTGCAGTATCGAACGTATGCCGCCGTGGTACACACGTACGGCTCACCGTGCTTTACTGTGTCTGCCACAGTATTGTACGTATGCCGCCTCGGTGCACACGTATAGCTCACCATTATTTACTGTGCCCGCTACAGTAACGTACGTAAGCCGCAGTCGTAGTTTCAGGAGTATTCAGTGCGACTTGCGCACTACGTATGTACGTAGCCGGATGTCGGGCTACGTACGTACGTACAAAAATCGACCACTCGTAAATTACGTAACCCGCCCCATGATGAGCGTCAGTATGCCGACTACGTATGACTGACTACTTACGCGTAATGTAGCGGGTTACACACGTCATAGTGGTCGATTTTTATCCTTATTTTACGTAGTGCGGCAGAGGAAATTTTTCTCAGTGTGGGTATGTGAGTTTCATTATTCAACTGTAGCTTCTAAATGCCGATTTGGATGTATGGGGCATCGTTAGAATCCTTAGATCATCCCGAGCAGATGCTCGATGACCGGGGAACCATTTTGTGAAACAATTTTAATCAAAGAGATCCCCCGACTGCAATGACAATTAATGTTATTTAAATTTTAGTACTCTTTTGGCAGGGCAGTCGTGCTGTTTTTACACATTTCTGTGACAAATTATAAAGTTTTGGCATGTGCTCATCAAGGCCTTTCATTTGATGCCCATAATGTAATATTAAATTTTTTTTTTCTCATTTGAATAAAATATAGCCAGTGTCACTCAGGAGTCTCGGTACATAGTATCTACTATGCCAAAAGAGTACTAAAATTTAAATAACAATAATAGGGAATATGCATAAGTCACCGATTTTGATGAATTTGAGCTTGATCGCTGCGGACACTTATAAAAACATGATGTAACAGGAAAAAAAATAAAAAAATGAATTATTTTAGTTTTATCACACGATGAAATCAGGGAAAAATAACAATTTTATTTTTTTATTTTCGGATATAATGCACTTTACAGTCAGATAGAATATCGAATAAGAAACAATATTTTGTATGACACATATGTACTTAAACGCAAAATTTAGGGAGATAATTGAAGATTATTGGCTAACTCCATATTAAACGCGCCGAAACACACCTGAAACGTGATGTGTGACGTCACCATTTTGTATGGAGCGTTTTCGGCGGGTGCCGCTCCGCGCTAACTTCAAGTAACTATATCACGAGAAAAAAACGCAAGAGAAAAGTTTTAATATTTCAGTTAATTTTCTCACGCATTATACTTTAGATTAAGATTTAAAAAAAAATTGATGCATATTCCCTATTGTCATTGCAGTCGGGGGATCTCTTGGATTAAAATTGTTTCACAAAATGGTTCCCCGACTGCAATGACACTTGTTATTTAACTTTTAAGTTTGGTTTTGCCAGGGCAGTCGTATTTTTAATATACCTACAACGTGTTACAAAAATACTCCTAATGCCGGAAATGGTAGATAACAACCATCAAAATAAACAACTTATACAATTCGCGATTGCAGAGATAGTTCCTCTCTGAAATCGCAAAAAAAAACAGCTGTTTCATACATTTTGATAATTTTGTTATATTTTTTTGTATGAAACAGCAGATTTATTTTAACACGGTATATATTTTTTCATTAGTATTATTTTTCAATTTGTTTCTAGTGGCATTGGTTAATGTTTAAAAAAACGAATAACATAAATAATGCGTTTTATTTACTTTTACAAAAAATTGAAAATCAAAATGACTCATTATAAACAGAAAAACCGCCTTCAAAAAAACCTGAAAACAAAAACAGCTTAAAAATTAAATACCTCTAAAAAGCAAGAAATAATATTCGAATCATTCGTTACACATATCAATATTAATAAAACACGTCTATTGAAGTCGGGTGGGGCTGGAGGACAACTTCATTTTTTTCTAAAAGCCCCACCCGACTTCATTAGACGTGTTTTATTAATATTGATATGTGTAACGAATGATTCGAATATTATTTCTTGCTTTTTAGATGTATTTAATTTTTAAGCTGTTTTTGTTTTCAGGTTTTTTGAAGGCGGTTTTTCTTTTTTTTTAAAAAGCTTTTTTATTTTCAACTTTTTAGTGGTATGTATGTAAGCGCAGCGTGTAAATATTTTTTAACTTTATATTATAACATTTTCAATGGTAAAATACCCAGAACTCAATTTCCAAATTTACGCTGTTTGTTTTTGAGGAGTTCCGTTGTGTCTTCGTAGTCCAAGTCTAGTCCAGAACGTTGCATCGCAAACCATGATTTGGTTTGTTTTGGATTGCCATAAACTTACCAAAACCTAAATCACTTTACATATACTATTTGACTTTGAGGAGTTCCCTTGTGTATCTTCGAAGTTCGAAGTTCAATAACGATGAAATTAAATTGTGACCATTCTTGAAGTATACCCTTTCAAATAAAAAAAGAATCATCTAAATCGGTTCATAAACAAAGATTTTATGTCCGAAATTCTATAAAAACTCGGGCGATGGCAAGCTAAATAATTGATATTTTTCAGGATTATGAGAAAACTACTGGCCAGATCTCTGAAAAAATTTTATGGGACCACACACGAACTATGTTCTTTGAGATAAAAAAAGAATTGTATAAATCGGGTAACAACTGACGAAGCTATGTTAAAACATACATAAAAAAAAAAAAAAAATACCGTCGACTTGAGAACCTCCTCCTTTTTTTGAAGTCGGTTAAAAACCAAAACAATTCATAAACTCTGCTTATAAATAAAAAACAAAACAAATCTTCAAATAAAAAATTGAAAAATTAAAAGTTTTCATGATACAAAAATCACAATGACTCGATAAAAATAGAACCAAAATAACTTATAAACTCTACTAATAAATAAAAAACAAAAGAAATCATCAATAAAAAACTTAAAATATAAGTTTTCATAATAAGTATAGCAAATCACAATGACACATTATAAATAAAACCAAAATAATACTCTACTGAAAAATAAAAAACAAACAATCATCAATAAAACAAAAAAAATGTTCTCAAAATATAGAAAATCACAATGACGCATTATAAACAGAACTAAAAAAAAAAAAAAACTGTACACAAAACAAATCCTCAAATTAAAACTAAAAAATATATAAGTTTTAATAATATAGAAAATCACGATGATTCATGATAAAATAATTCATAAACTCTGCTAAAACAAAACAAATCGTCAAATAAAAACTAAACATAATGTAAGTTTTTAACTTTTTATTATTAGTACCTACTTGTTGGTCTTTATTTCAAATAAGGAAACTTAGGTACCTACTAGGTAAAAAATAAGTACAATTAGTTTTTTTTCAGTAAAAAATCGTCTAAATCAAAAAATCCTTAATAATTTTGTCTATTTATATTCTAGAAAAAAATAAAACAAGATTTAACCACCCTTTTTATATGTAATATGCACTATCCCCTGTAAAAATGAAAGCGTGTCCATTGTATTTTTCAAATTTAAATGTTTTTTCAATCTGTCATCTTGATTAATTCTTCTATTATAAATAGGATTTTGTATCTGTGCCTTAATTCGGGAAATCTCATTCTCTGTGTGTCTTTGTTCTTTTTTTAATTCATCAATAGTTTTAAACAAAGTTTTTTTTTTGCAATCTAACAGCGTGTTCCACCTCGAATGCCAGCTTTCACACGCATTTTGAGTTCTTGGCATATTATACTCTACGGATTCTGAAACTGACCATAATTCAGGAGAAAATATAGGCGGAACGTTTTTGATGATTATTTTTAATCCATTAGATCCTTTAACTTTTTTATACGTTCCTGTCATATAACGTTTTTCAAATGTTTCACATAAATCTTTAGCTTCTTCTGGTAGCACATTATCTTTAATAAGTGTAAAAGCTGCTGGTATTTCATTGGGAGGCAAAAATGCTAAAGCAGAAATATGACGTAACTGGTTCGCAAATTTGCTGTCTTCTCCATACTTTTTTGCTAACCCTTCACGTTCGATGTAGCGCCAAACGATTTGTGAAAAATGAAAAAAACATGTCCTATGTTTGCTTTGAGGAAAAGCGGTTTGGCATGCGTTTATAGCGGCCTTTTCAAAATCAGAAAGTATGACTTTTAGGTTTAAAGAAATACATAGTTTGTTCAAGGAACAGCATTTTAATAAATCCCAAAAAATATTATATAAATTCTCACTTTTCCCTGAAAGTAATCCATACACCAGCGGCATGATTTTATTCGCTGAATTTTGCTGACCAATCATACCTTGAACCAGGGATTGAAATACCGTTAAAAAAAATTAACGGTAAATAAAAAATAACGTTAAAAATACCGTTAAAACATTTTATCGGTAAATTTACCGGTAAAAATAAGTTAAAAATATTTTACCGGTAAAATTAGCGTTAAATATAGCGTTAAATTTTACCGGTACAATATACCGGTAAAATTATCGTTAAAAAATAACGTTATTAATTGGAATAACGATAATTTAAAAGTTTAACGGTAAAAAAAGTAAGAAATAACGTTAAAATTAACGTTATTTACTGAAATAACGTTAATTTCGATGTATCGTTATCTAAATTAACGTTATTTATTGACATAACGTTAATTTTAAAATTAACGTTAAAAAAAAGGAAGAAATAACGTTATATTTAAAAAAAAAATAACGTTATCATTCCCTGCCTTGAACAGTGTATAATTGATATAACTTTTTTGAACAACACCGGAACGTTCCGTCTATGATCCAAACATTTGAATCGTTTAACAGTTCTATATTTTCTTCTGTAGCGTAAATAATCACAGTTATTCCCGTTGTAATTGTAATGCGCGAATAAGAATTGATTGTTTTCAATTTTCTGATACTCATCCGATATAACCAGCTCGTTAAGGTTTTGAGGGACTTTAGGTAAACAGCGATTTCTTTCAGTAATTATCATTTTTCGCATAGCAAATTTATTTGGCATATATGGAGCGCTGGAAGATGGTATGTTCATATTACACCGCTGTATTATTTGCACCGGTTGATCCATACTACTTCTAGCACTTTGTTTTAATTCTTGATGTAATTTACGTACCGTTACCTCCTCTAGAGACGGCATATGGTTATGTCTTCGTATTATTTTACTTATCAAAATATGTTTATCTTCTACCAGTGCGGTCTTAATAAAAACGTTACATTTTTCGGCAGATTTGCCTTTAATGCACTGCCAATAGTGCACATTATCACGAACTTTATTCAGAGAATATAAGTATCCGTTTAATGTGAGTTGTGATTTTCCAAATCGCGATTTAATTATAGTGCAAGATGCCATAATTACGAACTCACAACACAAATAACTTGTTAGTTTACAATTTCACAAATGAACTGTTTCACGTTTCTATGTGATGTGTACAAACGGGTAAATAAACGTAAGTATGAATGTAGTTCTGACGCACGACAACATTTTATGTTAAACTACCCTCAAATTCATTTAATACCACAGAGTAAGACGTGTCCTATGGAATTGGCGTCACAGAATATTAATGTAGGTACAGATTATATGCTAGCAATCATTACATAAACACTTAATGAATTAGTTAATTTATGTTTGAATCGATATCATACCGGAATGTAAAAATGGAATAATTAGTAATTGATTAATTAATATTAGAATGAAATAATTAATTGAATAAAGAATAAAAACACATAAATAAATAAACATCCATGTATTTCTATTTTGTGAATTATATCCAGCCTTTCTATTGTCTAATTTAAAAATCTATCGCAATCGCTTTCAGGATGTTACACATTGAAGCTTTTTTTTGGCACAAATAAAATCGTACTAAATAAATGCAGCAATGTGTCACATCCATCTGTCAAACGAAAGCGGTTGCGATAGATTTTTTTGAATTAGACAATTAGCCCCATGTTCAATTTATTCGCGCAATTTATAGGGCGCATTCACAAGACGGACATGTCACATGACACGGCATAACAAAAGATAGAACTTATGGGATAGTATGAGTGCGTTCACACGATAGACAACGGCCAAATAGGGAAATTACATTATCAGTCTGGCATCAGTCTATTCCATCAGTCTTTATAGATATTGAATTGTTTCCAAACTGATGATCCAAAATTGTACCAGACTGATGGAATGGACTGATGCCAAACTGAACATCTAACTGGCGGTCAAACGATTTTCAACACAGTAAATAAAGACTAATACCAAATGCCGTTACGTTCTATAATTTTGTCATGGCATGTCTGACCCGGCCCGGTCTGTCGTGTGAATGCGCCCTTATGGTTGCCTGGAAGAAAATTGCTTTTATACTCGGAAATCACTCTATAGGCACATTTGTCTGACGCTACGCGTTAACACGCCGTCAGATGACATCGGTTTTCATAAATGTTTGCACTAGGTTTACACTTATCTTATAACACGTCCATATAAATATGGTGTGTTAACACGCGGCGTCAGACAAATGTGCCCGCACCTTATGTATTACTTTTTTTAAGTGTCAGGCGAACCCTATACGGATGGTAAATACTGTGATCCATCAGTATTTAATCAGAGGCCTATTTCATAAAATATTATATTTATAGTCGCGTTCTCTCCACGCAGTGTTTTCTCGGAGCTGCGGCCTGTCGGAGCAGTGTTTGTCGGAGGTGCAGCCTGTCGGAGTAGTGTTTGTCGTAGCTGCAGCCTGTCGGAGCAGTGTTTGTCGGAGGTGCGGCCTGTCGGAGCAGTGTTTATCGGAGCTGCGGTCTGTCGGAGCAATGTTTGTCGGAACTCGGTCCTGTCGGAGCAGTGGCTTGTCGGAACTTGGTTTTACACTCCTTATCTCCAGGCAGTTTTTTGATTGGCTAACGATCTATCCCCTTGATTTTGAGATGTCAATACAGCAATAACATTTTAAGACGGCCTCTAGTTTAAAACTGAAGTTGGCACTTTTGTTTGCTGAAAGTAAGATAGGGTCGTCTAACTTTAGTCCACGTTTTAGAATAAGGAAGAAAAACATTGTTAAACCTATAACAGAAAATTTTTAAACCTAAAACCGTGGGGCGCATTTTGTAAAATTTATCATCCATATTGTCTTTAGCATGCGCCCCACGTTTTTAGGTTTAAAATTTCTGTAGGTAGGGTTGGTTATAAATATTTACAGAAGAATTTATCTTTTGCTTTTTAGTCCGTTCTAATGTTTTTAGTCCGATATTTTTTTGTAATAATTTAGTCCGTTTTAAGAACGTGTTTTAAAAAAAGTTTTTTTTCAGTAAATTATTATTTTTTGCTTTTTAGTTAACGAGCTAAGACATAAAAAAAATATACCATCTCCTACCGGAGCACTCGCCGAGACGATTCGAACGAGCCCAAACTTGATGGAGTTGCATGGTTTTATTATAGAGTTCCTATGGCCTTCCTCTGGCTCCATCATCAGATCCTCAGACACTATTTCCCAACAAAGTACTCCTCAAGACGATTCAAACGAGCCCAATCTCGATGGGGTGGCGTGGTTTTATTAAAGAGTTCCTGTGTCCTTCTTCCGGCTCCATCATCAGACCCTGGGAAACTATTTCCCAGCAAAGAACTCGTCAAGACAGTTCAAACAAGCCCAAACTCGATGGAGTTGCATGGTTTTATTATAGAGTTCCTATGGCCTTCCTCTAGCTCCATCATCAGATCCTCAGACACTATTTCCTAACAAAGTACTCCTCAAGACGATTCAAACGAGCCCAATCTCGATGGGGAGCGTTGTTTTATTAAAGAGTTTCTATGTACTTCTTCCGGCTCCATCATCAGACCCTGAAAACTATTTCCCAACAAAGAACTCGTCAAGACGATTCAAGCGATCCCAAATTTGATGGGGTTGCACGGTTTCAATATTGAGTTCCTATGGCATGGCCTTTCAGCTTCATCATCAGACCCTGAACCTCGTCTCCCATTAGAGTACTCGTCAAGATGATTCTAACGAGTCCAAACACGATGGGGTTGTATGGTTTCATCATAGAGTTCCTTTTGCCTTCTTCCGGCTCCATCATCAGATCAGCTCAATGACACCATAATATTGCATTGCCTTCTAGTTCTGACCTATGTTCAAAGTTTCAAGTCTATAGCTCATCGGGAAGCTGGTATAAAATCGTTCGCAAACTTTGTGGAGAAACAAACCCACAAACAAACACACAAACGAGAAAGCAACCTAATAAAAACGTGTTAAAAAAGAGATAAAATCACACTAGTCCTGTTTCTGTCACATAATTATAACGCTGAATTCCACGAGAAAAAATACTTATACGGATAAAATAAATTTGGAGAATTCATCCACAAGGAGTTTTTATCACCCACACCTACATGCCTCACTGTTACCAATTTTCTTGAGAGAATTGAAATCGGCGGGGGGCGACAAACGTGTCACGCGCAATAGTTTATGCACGGACCAAATGAAATAGGCCGAAATAACACTCGTTTCTGGATTGTCGTTTCGAGACAGATTCGAGAGTGAAGAGGGGAAAATACATATGATATAAGTGCTTGTTTCTCAACGTAACAGTGACGTGCCTTCTGTTTTATTTTTACATGAAAAATAGTGAGTTTATTTGCCAAGTAAGTTAATTTGAACTTAACATTTGTGAAACTAGCCCTAGTGTTACTGGTTTAACAAAATACATGTCTGATCTATTGTACATTTTTTATAACAGCAAATATCTATATTCGCCGGCTCACCGGACATCATAGAGCATTCAATCAAAAGCGGCGTCACCCTTTGACATCATATACGCTGTGACAAGGCAAGCTCGTCACGCAGACGCTGCAGCTATTCCCCTGGTGAAATTTTAATTAATATACAACAAAGCGATCGAGATGACACGGTCTCTAATTGCCGGCCCCGGTAAGCTCACGGCTACAATGAAATGCCATTATGGCAGATTTAATCGTCTCTCTTGGGGTTAATTATGTGTTTTAGTGCGAGCTGTGTTCGCGAAAACTTGCTTGATATTCAGTCATCTGTGACTGTGAATAGAATTGAATGGGAATTCTAATGCATAATCTAAATACTGTTTGGAATACAGAACTCATGGAAAATAGATGATAACATAATTAGCAGATTAAAATAATTTTCAATATATCCTGTAATACATATTTGAGGAGCTTGGTGGCGTAGTGGTTTAGCGCTTGGCTCTGAAATTGCGGAAGTATAGGAGTTCAAAGGCATCAAAACACACACACAAAAAAAAAAATCATTCATTCGGTGCCGAAAAAATTACGTAGGGTCAGTCATGGGATGGGTGACCAAAAATTTATTAAATCGAGTTCCTCTGTGCTTCAGAAGGCACGTTAAGCCGTTGGCCCGGCAGCATTTGCATTCGTAACATCCACCAATCCGCATTAAGCCTGAGTAGCGGCCCCCAGAAAGGGCCAAAACCCACCTTTGGCCCAACCTCCTTATGCACCATAAGGAAGGCCTGTGTCCCAGCAATGGGGACATTTAAAAATGGCTGATGTACACTTTTGCTCAATTTAGATACTTTTAAAAACGCTGCTTAGAAATTAGCAAAGTTTACTATTTCTATATTTCATCACCAAAATTAAAAGGCTTTTTATTCTAGTTTACCTCAATCTGCAATGTCTCACTTTGGACACATTTCTGTTTTTATTTGTTGTACTAACTAATAAAAACGGAAATGTGTCCAAAGTGAGCCAATAAAATGCCGCTATGAATTTGGATTCCAAGTCGTGCAGTAAATCTTTTAGTTCTTTAACCCATTGCACGTTCAGGGCGGCACTGAGACGGGCGGCACATTCTCCGTTTGTCCGCGCACTCGGTGCATCTGCAGGTGACGCCTGACGATAAATAAAACGTACGACGCACATCCACAGAATTTAATTTTACTCGCAAAGATTTACAGCATAGGAATATTTCTTTAGAATCTCTTCGAAAAAGCTACTGTTCACGTAATCTGAGAGGAAATTAGGTACCTAATCGTTTTTTGAGCTAAGAAAATCGTGAAAATGTCGTGACATCATAATTATCAAAATGATGTAAAGACGATAAATATAAATTGGTTATTTGAAAACGTGTTTTGTTAGTCTTATCAGTAAGTTTGAAATATAACAAAAAAATAGGAAATAATTGCGTCATTAGGCTGATGAAGTAAAGAAAATTTGCAATAACTTTATAAAGTCAAAACCCTGCGAAACACGCAAAAACGTAGCTCAACTTATTAATCAAGTCTTCTGCAAACTTGGCGGTGACAATATCTGTCTTTGTCAATTAGACGCGACTCGGGAGATTTCAATAAGAGATTGCTGCGGCTAAGCGAAATAACGTAATTTACGCGCCCGCTCACAATTTTCTCTTACACCAAAAAGTTGAAAATGTATCGTGAACTGTCAAATTAGTGGGCGCCGCATGATATCGTCAGCAAGTTTAGAAGGAACTTCCAATATCAACCTTACGATTCTACAGATAAGGTAGTTTCCGCTTGTCGGGGACGAATTGAATTTGTTGGTGAACCGAATCAGTTGAGGAAGAAAGTTGAAACAGTGGCATCAAGTTTGAAAGCAACAGATGTTGGCAAGGGCTAGGGCTGCCATCCGTCCGGGTTTCCCCGGATTTGTCCTAGTTTGGAGGGCGTCCGGGGAACGTCCGGGCGGGGTTCTGATTGTAGTCCGGGTAAAACCCGGACTATAATTAAAGTCCGGGTTTTGGAACAAACTCCGCTAAAAAAAGTACTATATTCATTCAGCGCACGCGCTACCGGGTACCTCACTTCACTACGCGCAACCCGCAAAAAATTTCGCTGCGCGGCTCATTTTTTTTACTTGAGGTAAACAAGCACCGTGCACCCCGCAAGAAATCGCGCTGCGCGGCCCATTTTTTTTAAACTATAAACAAGCACCGCGCACCCCGCAAAAAATGGCGCTGCGCGGCCATTTTTTTGCGGACTGCCCCTGGCTATTTTGGCATTTATTTTGGCCTGCTACGGTTGCAAAACAACTAAACCTGGACCCTGGCCGTCGACGAAATTGTGTTGGACAACCCGGGCAAAAAATCGAGCTGCGCGGCCTTTTTTTTACTTTAGGTAAACAAGCAGCGCCCACCCCGTAAAAAAATCGCGCTGCGCGGCCCATTTTTTTTTACTTTTTTACTTTAGGTAAAGAAGCACTGCGCACCCCGCAAAAAATCGCGCTGCGCGGCCATAAACCTGGCCCCTGGCCCTCGACAAAATTGTGTTGGACAACCCGGCTCTACATAATAACTAGTAAAACACATATTTTATGCGAAAAAAGATTTAAAGTTCAATTTTTTCCAGTCAAGTATTGGGTAAAATTTATTTTTTAACCAAGTTAAAAGTGAATATAAAAAATACAAATGTCCGGGGTCAAGGCTCCAAAGTCCGGGGTTTTTAGGCTTCCGGTCCTGGGCGGTAGGTTTTAGAGATGGCAGCCCTAGCAAGGGCTTAATGAAACTGGGAGCACCCCGATAGGGACCAAACATAGCTTTAATTTTTGATCGCAGTCTAAGGCCACGCTTTGTCTAATAAGTACCCTGGTACTGGTACCTATTAAATAAATTTAAAAAACCTACTGAAAGAAAAGTTATTTTACTTATTATAGTTATTATGTTACTAGCTGACCCGACAGACGTTGTCCTGTCTTAGTTATGAATATTGAATTCGAATTGGTATAATTAATGAAAAGTTGAGTTCAGAGATATTAGTAGGTATCGTTCCGTTCCCGTTCCCGTTTACTTTATAACCCAACAGCTTGATAACCAAGTATACTTCACTTGTTATGCTATTAACATGTATGTTAGTCTATCCAAACTTAGGCGTGATGGCTCTGAACTAACCGTGATGAGCACTAAGAAATTCAGTTTTCTTAGATCATTTTTGTAAGAAATAATAAATTATTTACATGTATTTCATTAATAAAATAACTCCGAACGAAGCATCTGTTTTATTACATCCTCTTTGACGATATTGCAGCCTTTAAGATCAGAAAAAAAGTTTATATTGTCCAAAATAATTATTCTCACTCTTTTTAGGGTTCCGTAGCCGAAGGGTAAAAACGGGACCCTATTACTAAGACTCCGCTGTCCGTCTGTCTGTCTGTCTGTCTGTCTGTCTGTCTGTCTGTCACCAGGCTGTATCTCATGAACCGTGACAGCCAGAAAGTTGAAATTTTCACAGATGATGTATTATTGTTGCCTCTATAACAACAAATACTAAAAACAGAACAAAATAAATATTTAAGGGGGGCTCCCGTACAACAAACGTGATTATTTGCCGTTTTTTGGTACGGAACCCATCGTGCGCGAGTCCGACTCGCACTTGGCCAGTTTTTAATTTTAAAGTCATATGGTTACATTAAAAAAGTTTTTATGTCCAAAATAATTTTATATAGTGGTGTATTCTTAAATTTACAAATTTTCCGCGCAATTTTCTTAATTTTTTCTTTTATAAGAACCATCTCCTGATAATAATAAACACACTTCGATCATCTTAGCAAACACAACAAAAAAAGAATTAGCGAAATCGGTCCAGCCGTTCACGCGTGATGTCTTGACCACGCGAAATTGGATTTTATATATAATAAAATCCAATTTCTATATAGATAGTTAATAGATTACATAACTATCGTGATAGTAGATCAAGAAGGCTATTTGAAATATTCTATTGATTTTTTATGGCTAAGTATGTTTTGAAGCAAATATTGTACGTTGCGGTTATGTATATGTCGTAGGATAATTGTAAAAAAAGGATTTTTATAAAAATCCTAGTATGATTGTAAAATACCGGATAATTAGAATCTAAGACAGATTTTTGCAATCGTCCGAGTGATGTTTAGGATTTTTACAAAAATCCAGCGTATCTTAGGCAAATCGTTAATGATCATCACTTTGCGCACGCTGATTGGCTGACGTTAACGTT
Source organism: Agriphila tristella (assembly GCA_928269145.1). NCBI lineage: Eukaryota > Metazoa > Arthropoda > Insecta > Lepidoptera > Crambidae > Agriphila > Agriphila tristella. Next base: position 3,706,750 of record OV743433.1, read on the forward strand.
ATGGGCTGACGGATGCTCTGATTGGCTAACGGCAACATTCATTGCGTCCATTGTTATTATTGTGATTATTGTCGAATATTTTTCCAGCGTTTTGCTCGAATTTTACGTTTTTTATTAAAAAAAGAAAACTGAGTGCTCAAATCAATCAAGAGATATTAATGTACGATGAGTGAAGTGAGTGAAGGGGATATTTAATACAAATTCTGGGCTCGATCAGTGCAGACAATTTAACCTCTAAATTGTCTATAACCGAAACTATAACTATAACCGAAAAATAACTTTACTACACAGAGCTCAGAAAGTTCTACAGCGCTCGTCAACATGCTTGTGCAAAAGCTTGTTAAAAGTTCAAGAATTTAATTCGGCAAAATTGCGAAATAACCCTAAAACCCATTAGCAATATGTTCTGACCAATCAGATTGAAGATGTTGTAAATCGTCTCTTAGATTATCCAATCAGCATTCAAGTTTACAATTGTCCGAAACATACTTGGATTATAACAAAGATCCTAAAAATTTCTCGGACGATTGCAAAAATCTATCTTAGATTTCAATTATCCGGTTCTTTACAATCGACCTAGGATTTTTGTAAAGATCCGGCTTATACGATTATCCTACGACATATACAAATAATAAATTATTCGGAATATTGAGGTAAAACCTACAGTTACTTATATTACTTTATACAGTCACACAATGCATGATTAGGTTAAACTTTCTCGTCAGAAGGACTAGATACATTTCCAGGAAGGAGCTCTCCTATTAAGTACTTACACTATTTCTTCTATTTTTTAAGATGAATAAATAATGAAATGAAAATATTAGAAAAAATCGACTCACCCGTAGCAACTCAGACGGGATTCTCTATCGGGATCTTCTATTTTTTTCTTGAGTTCAACTGATATTGTCAGTATATGCTATTTTAGATCGACATCAGATAAAGGAGCAAAATAAACTCCATTTGAAAAGCGCCAAGCGAAGCGCGTTTAACGTTCAACCTAAAAAGACAATTTCGTCTCAAACCAAACAGAAAGATTCTATCTTCGAAAGCGTGAAGTTGCACAGTTGTGCCCACCGCTTGTAAATTCGGCATGTCTACCATTAACGCAAAATTATTCGTCTACAGAACGATGATTGAATCAGTTTTATTTCGTGCCACATAAGGTTGTGTACGAGTGAACACCTATGGTGGTATTTTGTAAGTAAACATTGAGTCGGGCCGGAATTGTTGCGGTTGCGTCGTTCGTGTGCTTGTTTGTTTACGGCGACAAACACACGATTGTCGGCGACATGTTCCGCCCGATACGCGTGATTGTCTCGCCTGACGACGACGGTTCATAATTTCCATGTTTACTTGCGCTGACCTTGCCTCGTTTAGATAGGAATTCAAATACCTGCTCACCCCACCATTGTATTCAGGTTCTTGTGAAGTTTTGGTATTCTTCGCAAATGTTTTGTCATAAAGTATTTAAAATGTATGTAACTTATGGAGACATTAATAATCATTTATACGAGTGAAATTACGAGTATAGCTAAATATACTAGTAGTTAGTTTTCTTATAAAACACGAGTTGACAAAGCTAAAAGCTTTTTATTATTATGCAAAGTTGACGCGAACAAAATTGACACCATAAATAAATCCTTTTAGTTCAATCGTTTATTTAATTTAATAATATAATTTGGTTAATAGTCCGTACAGTGGAAGTGTTGGTCGGGGGACAGACCGCAGCACCGCAGTGTGTGCGCGCCCAAACTGCGCTCGACGTTTCAATGGCTAACTTTACACTATTGTGAAACTTTATGTGACAGTATTTGTCTATTTAAAATAGCCATACAAGTTTATTTACGCGTTTGCCACGTTAAACACGCGCGGGGTTTACCGCTGACTTTTGCAGGTGGTAAGCGATGATTAAAGCACAGAGTACCTAATCAAAAGTAAAATCAAATCACATCGCGAGTTAACAACGTATCAAGACGCGTCTAAAAGAGTGCTACGTGCTACGCGCTACGTGCTACGGAACAAAACTCGAGCTACGTATTGGCATCGCATTTCGATAAGACACTATTTTATCCGTTTTAAAAAGTTATTTTAATTGAATAGTATCGCAATTTATCATTAAGACGCTGTTACACAAGGAAGTTTTTCGCACGCAAGTGGCAAACAATTTAAGGCCTGGGCACACCGGCTGCGTAGACACGCGCGTGGTCACGCGTGCGTAGACACGCTCGTAGTGACGCGCGTAACCCCCTGACACACCGGGTTACGCATACGTCTACGCGGCACGCAACGCAACCTGTCCCTTGCGTACCCAGCCGCTGTGGCAGCCATGTTTGCGATTCTAGTGCGCAATGTCAGACGAAGATTGAGAAAATGGACAAATTTTTTCGCACCAATTTAATTAGTTTTTCTTTAATATCGTTATTAATTACTTAATAACAAAATAAAACACCACTTACTACCGGTAGTACCGGTATTATTTGTAAACAAATACAACTGAATGCGTAGTCACGCGCGTGACTACGCGCGTAGTGACGCGCAGGAAAGATACGTGCGTGTTCGTATTTGGTCGGTGTGACGTCCAATAGGGAATGCCATTGAGTACAACGTCATCAATGCGTTCCGCTCTGCATAAGTACGCAGCCTGGTTGTCTCATGAGAGCTGCAATGCGTAGGGTTACGCATCGGTCTACGTGCACGCGTACGTTACGCAAGCGGTGTGCCATGTCTCATTAAGTTTCAGACATTACAACGTCATGGTACGTCTACGTGCACGCTTACGCATACGCTTACGCATTCGGTGTGCTGGAGCCTTTAATGCGATTATCGCATGGCAAAACTCGCCTGCGGGTGTTTACATTATGACAAAAACTTGTATGGTTTGTTTACACAGTCACGTGGTCTAGGAAAGTTTAAGTAGCGATAATTGTATTCAAGAGACGAGGCTTGAAGCATCTGTTTACACAAGGCAACACAATTATTGCCAAGAAAAAATTGCCACTTGCGTGCAAGAAACTTTGCTTGTGTAACAGCGTTTTAAGGCGGGTACGCTTGGTGTACTGTTCAACTGTTTGTAGTTAGCGGCCCTGTGATTTGGCGGCTTAATGTTTGTAACATTTTTAGAAGACCAATAATCTGTAATGTTAAGTTTCAAAGTTGATTTATTGTTTATTTTTTACTGTACGTATTGAGTATATTTTAAGCATTCCATAAATCCGCGATAATTACACTATTTATTGCACAATTATGAAGGTATCATTATTTTTATATCTACAGTTATGAACTAAAGATTTTTATGGCTATAACATTTAAAATGGCATCCATCGGCGCCGCCGCAGACTACCAGCTAATTATTTCGCGCCGTAATCAAGAAAACTGAATAACCAAAACATACCAACAGTTAGTAAGGCAGGTTAATATACAGAGGCCCTCCCATTGGTCGGATCCATGATACCTACTCGACGGCAATTAAGATCTCTTCCTGTGCCCGAGGCGACCGTCAAATCACTTTTCAGAAGACCCTATAAACTTAACTCAATTAACACAGCCTAGTAAAACCCCCAATCGATTTTTCAAAACATAGCAGTAAACAAACATTTTTGGTTGCACTTGTTTAGTCTGTAACACTATGGGACACGATGTCCAAAATTGGTACGCAGACGCCTCCCTAGGGTAACAACCATAAAATTACACGTAAGAGGCCCTCGTTGGCCAGTTATTGGATCAATTCGGAATGCATAGGATATTTTTCGCTAACATGAACTTGGCTCCCGTGAATCAATTTTCTGGTAATTGGCTGGGATAGAGAAATAAAAATGTAAATAAGAAAATAGGTTCACTTTGGGGCGGTGAGTACTTTGCGCCCTTGAGGTTTAGACTGAGTGGTCATAAATACTAAATTGATTGTAAAAAAGATTGGGAGGGCATCAATATTAAAAGGTAAACAGTACGGGCTTCTTTGATATGGGCAGCTTTTTGTTTTCTTTGAAGTAAGTAATGAAAGTAGATTAGATTCTATTTGTTATTAAAAATTGTTATTATATGTTTCTTAAAAGTAGGAATACCTATGCTATAAAGATATTATTTATTTAAGTTCATGATAAAAGATACCAACAGCACCATATTTTTGTTTAATAAAAATAACTGACATGCTACCTAACAATAAACTGAATAAACCAGTTATTGGATGCGATACAAGGTTGTTCTAAATAAAAATTACTGGAAAACCGACCGACTCTAAAAATGTGCAGTGTATAAAAATGGAACACAGCGTAGGTATTTATCATGTATGTAGGGTTACATGGCGGACGCGCATCGATGGCGTAAAATCGTTATTACTTCAATATTTCTAATAGCACCGATCCAATCTCGCGCGATGGCTCTGTCACTCGTGTTACGGGGTACACCATGATACACGAATTGATATTATTAATCTATTCATTTATTGAAATCATCCTTACTTATAATATTATAAATGCGAAAGTCCGTTTGTTTGTTTGTTACGCCTTCACGTCCTAAATACTGAACCGATCATCATAAAATTTTGCATACACGTTGTCAGGGGTATAGAGAAAGACATAGGGTACCTTTCATCCCGAATAAAAGTATAATTCCCGAGGGATAGCAAAAAACCTTTCCACGCAGACAAAGTCGCGGGCGGCGCTAGTAAACAATAAAACCCTGTCAGATACTGAAACAGGTGATAGTGTTGTTAAAACTAAATAACATTCCATAGGTCGAAAAAATAAATTAAAATAATTAAAAAACCCGCCTGCATAAAAAGACAAATCAACTGAAAAGGTGGAAACAAGATTAAATATTAAATTATGTTGCCTTATATGTATATTTAATCTTGCATGCAGTCGGAGGCATGCATAAAGAAAGTGATGTTATGAATGATTTTATGCCTCCGACTGCATGTTATTATGTTGCCTTTAATATTTAATCTTGTTTCCACCTTTTCAGTTGACTTGTCTTTTTATGCAGGCGGGTTTTTTAATTTTTTAAATTTATTTTTTTATTTATATCTTTTTAGTTATTATATATTACGGTAATGATATACCTTTTTGAAATCTTTATAATAAGCCCTTTAATTTGACACCCATACTGTAGTGTTATAAAAAAAAAAATTTCCACTACGTATAATAGCACCGTACAGCCGCCACGTTGTTTTTTTTATAACGCCACCTTCTTAAGAACACTTGGGCTGACGAGACAAATCTAACGATATCTTAATTACAGAAATCCATTCAGCCGTTTGAAAGATCATCATCATCATCATCATCATCATCAATCAATCAATTTTGAAAAAAAAAACATTTTAAATTTTGAATTATTTTGATCCCAGTATTCTATGAGTTAAAGTAACAGAATAAAAAAAAATACAAAATGTAATTTTTTTCAAAAATGCTTCCAGGATATTAGATAAGTGTATATTACGTTTCAACATGCAGACCTATTGCGGTGCAATCTGTATTTGCCAAAATATTTGAAGCCATTCTGAATTGTCTCATCAGCCAACAGCTTGGTGGTCTATTGCACGATTGTCAGCACGGTTTTCGTAAGGCTAGATCAACAACTACGAACTTAATAACGCTAGCTGACTATGTTTGTGCTGAGCTTGATGCTAGGCGGCAGGTAGATGCAGCATATTTTGACTTCAGGAAGGCTTTTGACTTAGTCGATAATGATATTCTTCTAGAAAAATTGGCTATAATTGGTTTCACCCCAAAACTGCTAGAGTTTTTTAGTAACTATCTAAAGGATAGGAGTCAGTTTGTGAGGGTAGATGGTTTCGAATCTGACAACTTCTACACACGGTCAGGTGTAAGTCAGGGGAGCACCTTAGGGCCGACACTCTTCCTGATCATGATAAACGATCTTCCTCAGGCTGTTCAGGCTGCTCAATGCCTTCTCTTTGCTGATGACCTCAAATTATATATGGGAATCACCAATGAAACTGATGCACTGGCTCTGCAGGCAGATATTGATGCTGTTTCAAGATGGAGTAAAAAAAACCTTCTTCCTTTCAATACTACCAAATGCAAATCAATAACATTCTCGCGTAAACGTCAACCAATGCATGTAGTTTATAAGTTATCTGACGCTCCTCTGGAAAGAGTTAATTCAATTAGAGACCTTGGACTGATACTAGACAGTAATTTTGACTTTCACCAGCACTTGACTGAAATTTGTAAGGCTGCCAATAGGACGCTAGGTTTCATTATTAGAACTGCTTCCCAGTTCAGTAACACGTATGTAGCTAGGGTGTTGTTCTATTCGTATGTTCGTAGTAAATTAGAATACGGAGCTATTATTTGGGATCCTCATGAGGAAAAGTATGACCTTATGGTTGAGAGAGTGCAGCGCAAGTTTGCTCGATATTTGTACAAGCGAAAATATGGGTACTATCCTTTCTTATACCCTTCTTTATTTGTTTATGGTATGGTGGAGTTGGAAACACTTAACCTTAGGAGGAAACAACTTCTCATAAAACATTATATGGATGTTTTGCACAATAAATTAGACAGCCCAGCGTTGCTGGCGCGGTTTGGTATTTTGGTCCCTACGCGTGTACCTCAAGATCACCAAGGGGCGCTTGCGCCGCGCCGCCGCCCACGATTGTTAAATAGACCAGCTACACGCACCAAGTATGCTGCTCATGCACCCACAGTACGTGCAGTTCGTTTGATCGGTGATATGCTCACTCAGTACGAAGATATAGACCTATTTGCTGATAGTCAAGGTGTAATTTATAAATGTGTCTATAAATACCTCTGTAAATTGTAACTGACATTTTGCGTTTTCATTTAATTGGATTGCTATTTTTTCTTTGTTACCTATTTTATTTATTTTTGACATGTTCTATAGATTTTTATGTTGAATTTTATTTTGTCTGACATTTTAGATTGTAATTATAATTTATTGACGTCATATTTTAATAATTATGTATATTTGCCATTCAACCCTCTCATTTAAATTTTATAAATTTTCCTAGTGTTAAAATTATATTGTATGACTTGCTTGTGTGTTGGAGTATTGCTCTGTTAACTTGCATGTATGAATGAATAAATAAATTACGAGTTATTTGACGTATGTTTCATAAAAATTCATTTAGTGGTTTTCTTCCTGCAAGAGCCCAAACTTAGTATGTTTGGAAATTTTCTTTCCGATTTTTTTAAAACCAGTAGCTGCAAGGTAATAATATTGTATATATTTGGAATCAGCTCAAAAATCCCTTTCATCCGATATCCCACACGACGGGTTTTGAAAAAAAAATTCAAATTCCATACAATAAAAAGATTGTATTTTATCTCCCTTCCGAACAAAAATCCAAGATGGCTCCCCTTCTTAAAATGATCTAAGGGTTCAGAAGGTGCACCCTGCCAGAGGATATTCCTCGATCAAGAAACGCCGTATATTGCACTTTTATGTCGTGTGGAAACGCAGCTATTTCACATTTATAATATTAGTAGGATACATGCGTAAGTTACAAGCGTCAAGGTATGTTTTTATAACTAAGCATGAATTTTTAGAGTTGATCTGAGGGCCTACTCTAATGGCCATTCTGCTAAAATTTACGCTAGGAGAAAAGAATTACATACAATGTATGGCATTGACATAATCTAGCGATTAGCTTATGTCAATCCTAACGTCATTCTATTCTACTAGCGTAATTTTAGTAGAATGGCCATTGAGTAGGAAGGTTCTTGATCATCTTCAGTTCTTCCATTCGTAGACCGTGCTGCTGTGTCATGTCACAGTGACGCATCCAAAGCTGTATCGGGCGATGGGAGCGATCAGCTATCTCATTTGCCGATTGAGGCATGTGATGCACCTTTGTTAGTTGCGTACAGTGAGCGCTATTCACGTGTGTACAGTTTGTGCTCAGAGGTGAAAGAACACGTTCTGATGAGTATGAGGTAGGTATTCAGTGGATATTCAATGAAGGCGTAAAATGTATGATATGACGACGCAATATAGCGTCGACTGTTCGTATGCATCGACTAAAACCATATGCAAAAAATCATTACTGTTGCTGCGAAAAAACTATCTATATTGAGGTTTTATTTCAATATTATGCAGTACCTTCATGGTAGTTTGCATAGGAAGCCGAATACGTTGTCGATGGATTCGATTTGCGACCGGTTTAATGAAAATGAAGATTTTCAAAATTAGATTTATAATTTTAATGATTGATTTTTTTCCTTTGTTCTTCAATTCGCAAACCGCGGTATGTTGTATCAGCATGACATTCCCAAAGCTGTGTCAGACGATGGAAGCGATCTCATACGAGGCGGGATTTTTTTTGTTGCGTACTGTGAACAACATAGAATAGATTATCAGATTTTTTTCCTGAACGTTAAAAAAAGTATCTTAAAAGTGACTCCTTTTTTTGATAGCAGAAATTACCACTTAATTCGTTGTAACTTGGCCGATATATTTTTTTTTTCACTCAACACGTGGGATTAGTTAGCTAAGTGTTTAAACATTTGTGCATAAAAGTTTCAAAACATTAGCGTTCATGGTTGTTAACTTAGAATAATAAAGCCAAGAATGATAGTATTCTAAAAGGCGGTCTGTCAAAAGTGAGGCAAAAATGAAATTTATGTGTGCGTAAGGTGCTTGTGTTTACGCTCGACGAAACGCACACAGCAAAAAACTAATGTTACCAGTACATGAAATTTTCCCTTAAAAGTAGGGAAATTGAAACCATCGTCGTACTTAGAGTTGCGATTGTGTAGATTTCACCATTTACATGTAACTAGAGTTTGCTTGTCAAAACTAGAGATGGGCTAGGGTTTAAACCGAAAGTCGATATATTATATATATTTTTTAAATAAGATGTCGACTGTGCAATGCTAAAAATGTCAAAATTAAAGATGGTGCGATCTTTTTCGTTTATATACCGGCGGAAAACTTTTTTGTTTGAGAGCCGATTTCGATGAAACGCGGTTCGGGGTATTATTTTAACAAGATAACAGCAACGCAATGTTAAAAATGTAAAACATCCAAGATAGCGGCCAACTTTTTTGTTTGTGGGTCGATTTCGATGAAACTCGGTTCAGGGCACTATTTTCACAAAAAAACAGCAACGCAATGGTAAATATATAAAAAATTCAAGATGGCGGTCAACTTTTTTGTTTGTGGGCCGATTTCAATGAAACTCGATTCGAGGTACTATTTTAATAAGATAACAGCAACACAATGTTAAAAATGTAAAACATCCAAGATGGCGGCCAACTTTTTTGTTTGTGGGCTGATTTTGATGAAACTTGGTTCGGGGTACTATTTTAACAAAAAAACAGCAACGCAATATCAAATATATATAAAATCCAAGATTGCGGCCAACTTTTTTGTTTGTAGGCCGATTTCGATGAAACTCGGTTCAGGGCACTATTTTCACAAAAAAACAGCAATGCAATGTTAAATATATAAAAAATTCAAGATGGCGGCCAACTTTTTTGTTTGTGGGCCGATTTCGATAAAACTCGCTTCGAGGTACTATTTTAGCAAGATAACAGCAACGCGACGCGATGTTAAAAATAAAAAAAACCAAAGATGGTGGCCAACTTTTGTGTTTGTGGGCCGATTTCGATGAAACTCGGTTCGAGGTACTATTTTAATAAGATAACAGCAACGCAATGTTAAAAATATAAAACATCCAAGATGGCGGCTAACTTTTTTGTTTGTGGGCTGATTTTGATGAAACTTGGTTCGGGGTACTATTTTAACAAAAAAACAGCAACGCAATATTAAATATATAAAAAATCCAAGATGGCGGCCAACTTTTTTGTTTGTGGGCCGATTTCGATGAAACTCGGTTCAAGGCACTATTTTCACAAAAAAACAGCAACGCAATGTTAAATATATACAAAATTCAAGATGGCGGCTAATTTTTTTGTTTGTGGGCCGATTTCGATGGAAATCGGTTCGAGGTACTATTTTAGCAAGATAACAGCAACGCAATGTTAAAAATATAAAAATCCAAGATGGCGGCCAACTTTTTTGTTTTTGGGCCGATTTCTATGAAACTCGATTTGGGGCAATGTTTTAACAAAAAAACAGCTATGCAATGTTAAAAATATATAAAAATCCAAGGTGGTGGTCAACTTTTTTGTTTGTGGGCCGATTTTGATGAAACTCGGTTCGCGGTACTATTTTAACAAAAAAACAGCAACGCGATGTTCCAAATATAAAAAGTTCAAGATGGCGGCAAACTTTTTTGTTTTACGGGCCGATTTTAGTGAAACTTGATTTAGGGCACTATTTTTCCAAGAAAACAGCAACGCATGTTAAAAATATAAAAATTCCAAGATGGCAGCTAACTTTTTTGTTTGTGGGCTGATTTTGATGAAACTCGTTTAAGAGTACTATTTGAACAAGAAAATAGCAACGAAATGTTAAAAAAAAATCCACGATGGCATCTAAATTTTTGTTTGTGCCTGATATCGATGAAACCCGGTTTCGGGTATTATTTTTAAAAGAAAACAGCAACGCAAAGTAAAATACCGGCCAAGTGCGAGTCGGACTTGCGCACGAAGGGTTCCGTACCAAATGAGCAAATAATCACTTTTGTGGTATGGGAGCTTTTCTTATTTGTTTTTCTTTTTTTCCAACCGAGTTACATCGAAATAAACCCAAAAACATAGTTCACCGCTATCAACCCTTTGTCATTTTTAGGGTTCCGTACCCAAAGGGTAAAAACGGAACCCTATTAGTAAGACTCCGCTGTCCGTCTGTCTGTCTGTCACAAGGCTGTATCTCATGATCCGTGATAGCTAGACAGTTGATTTTTTTACAGATAATGTATTTCTGTTGCTGCTACAAGAAAAAATACTAAAAAAAGAATAAAATATATGTTTAAGGGCTGCTCCCATACAGCAAACAGTTTTTTTTGCTGTTTTTGGTACAACACCCTTCATGCGCGAGTCCGACTCGTACTTGGCCGATTTTTAACATTTTTATTTATATTGATATTGCTGTTTTCTTATCAAAATAGTACCCTGAACCAAGTTTAATCAAAATCGGCCCACAAACAAAAAGTAAGATGTTATCTTGGATTTTTTTATGGTTTTAACATTGGGTTGCTGTTTTCTTATCAAAATAGTACCCCGAACCGAGTTTCAGCGAAAGCGGCCCACAAACAAAAAAGTTGGCCGCCATCTTGGATTTTTTATTTTAGCATTGCGTTGCTCTTTTATTGTTAAAATAGTACTCCGAACCGAGTTTCATCGAAATCGGCCCACAACCAAAAAAGTTGGCTGCCATCTTGGATTTTTTATATTTTTAACATTGCGTTGCTATTTTCTTATCAAAATAGTAACCCCGAACCGAGTTTAATCGAAATCGACCGATAAACATCAAAGTAGGCCACCATCTTGGAATTTTTATATTTTTAACATTGCGTTGCTGTTTTGTTGTCAAAATAGTACGCCGAACCAAGTTATATCGAAATCGGCCCTCAAACAACAAAGTTGGCCGCCATCTTGGATTTTTTATATTTTTAACATTGCGTTGCTGTTTCCTTGTTAAAATAATATTCCGAACCGAGTTTCATCGAAATCGGCCCACAAACAAAAAAGTTGGACGCCATCTTGGATTTTTATATTTTTAACATTGCGTTGCTGTTTTCTTATCAAAATAGTACCCCGAATCGAGTTTCATCGAAATCGGCCCACAAACAACAAAGTTGGCCGCCATCTTGGATTTTTTATATTTTTAACATTGCGTTGCTATTTTCTTATCAAAATAGTACCCCGAACCGAGCTTCATCGAAATCGACCGACAAACAACAAAGTAGGCCACCATCTTGGAATTTTTATATTTTTAACATTGCGTTGCTGTTTTGTTGTCAAAATAGTACGCCGAACCAAGTTTCATTGAAATCGGCTCTCAAACAACAAAGTTGGCCGCCATCTTGGATTTTTTATATTTTTAACATTGCGTTGCTGTTTCCTTGTTAAAATACTACTCCGAACCGAGTTTCATCGAAATCGGCCCACAAACAAAAAAGTTGGCCGCCATCTTGGATTTTTATATTTTTAACATTGCGTTGCTGTTTTCTTGTCAAAATAGTACCCCGAACCGAGTTTCATCGAAATCGGCCCACAAACAAAAAAGTTGGCCACCATCTTATATTTTTTATCATATAATTTTTTTCAAATGAGAACATTGCGTTTTTTCAATGCTAGCAACCATTTTAGTAGATAAGTAGTTGTCGAATTGCGTGGAATCTTAATTATGTAATTGAGATGTGTTTAACTTTTAATTGATCAACTAAGTAAATGCGGGGGAAATTTTTTCCCCGTACTGGCAACATTTTCATAAAATATGAAGTGACAAATATAGTTATTTTTGATGAATGATTTACGTAAAAATGTAAGTGAAAACACGTTAATTAGACGTGAAATGTTATCTACAATCTTTCTAGTGTTTTTTCGATGTAATGTGACCTGATTGTGACATCCGTTCATTGCGCAAACCCTCATTTTTATTGAAATTTTCGGGAGTTGTGTTCGACACGAATATCACTTGAGAAATGGCGGGCCGAATAGTCATACTTAGCCATTCTGGCTCAGTTTGAGTTGCCTCACCATACGGACGCGGACTAGGTATCTGGGTCTTATTAATCTAAGGTTGTTAAATAAATCAAGAAAATGTTGCGAAAAGGAAAATGCGAATCCTTTAAAATTCTCCATACAAAACTGCCATTTCATACTTTAACCCCTAATATATCTGCGCTTTGTTTTCAATTTATCTCATATATTTTTGTATTGTTATCTATGTTAAGTACTTATTGATGATACTTAAGCCATTGGAATATTTGGAATAACAAACAGCCGCATATTGTGTGCTTAAACAATGTGTAGGGTTTCAGACAAGCAAATGACATAATTTTGTTTACCTTTCAGAGGATTATTTTAGTGTTTTTCGTCCTTTCGTGAGTATTCAACTTAATTATTAGAGTTACAAATGCGTTCAAATAATATGAATCTGATAAGTTATATTGGGCATAAATAGAAATAGGACTGTTAGATCTAATGGCATCGGGTATAGTAAGGAGAAAGCTGTAATGTAATTCATGACTAGTAATTATGTTCGTAGGCCGGTGTGCATGCAGAGGCGAGATTACGATCTCCAATTGATAGAATGCCAGGCAAATTAAGTTTCACTTGAAATAAAAATGATATCATTTAGTTAAAATACCATATTAATTATTTGTATAGACAGATAATGGGCTCAGACAACTCACGATATAATTATTTAGTTTTTAAGTTTATGATGTTACGGATACGAAACAAAAAAAGTATCATGTTCCTCATACAAAATAGTGCTTGTGTCATACATATGTACATCTCTACGGTTCTCCGACTGCAATGACACTTGATTTTTTTTAGTTCGTTTTTCGGCGGAGCAGTCGTGTTTTTAATATTTTTCGAATTATTTATTTATTACATTAAGCATTAGTCAAACATTAAAATAAGAGACACATTTCGTAGAATTTTCCATAAAGCTTTCATTTCTGGCGTAGTCACCGTCTACGGTTAATTGTTAGAGTGCTACGGTTTGCTACGAAAAGTACCTATATGCATGCATATAAATGTACAGTCCGCCCATGTAAATTGAGCATCGTACTTGAAATACGAGTAAAACACTTTTTACGGATTACAGTGCGTTTATTGGTTAATTCAGATGTTATTTTAGAATTATTTAGTTTCGATTTGTTGTTTTTTTGGGTTTCCCGACGTTTCGACACCTTTCTTGGGGTCGTGGTCACGGGATGACTGAAGCAAAAAAGCTGCTCATATTTTTATGAAATTACCCGCTAGGAACTATATAAAAATGCATTCAAGTTTATTAAATTAATTTATAGCTGCGTTCTGATTTTAATAATGACTATTAAATTGATTAAAATTAATTAGAAAACACGATCTAGCTACTGTATCTACCACCAATTCACAAATTGGGAGGCTTCTCCGAGAAAGAACAGGCGGAAGAAAACTCAGAGAGGTTGTGTCGACCTCCCTTTTGATCCCTATCTACAAAACGAACTAAGTATATAATATTTAGATCCTGCAGTGTAAGATTTAGGATAGGATTTTAGTTGATAAATATGGGGTCCCAAGCTGGTGGTACTTTCCAACCATCTTTTCTATTGAAATTTGGATATTTGTTGATTTCAATAGTCTCGCGTAGCATTCTGGGAATAAGACTTTGTTCTTTGGCAAGGATTTGTGGTTAATCAAATCTAATGTAATGGTTGGTTCCCTTTGAGGCATGTTCACACATTGCAGACTTGACATCGCGCCTATTCTTCATGTCAGCTATATGTTCTTTGACGCGCGTCCCTATACTTCTCTTTGTTTGCCCGATGTAAGAGAGACCACAGTCACAATCTAGTTTGTAGACGCCTGCATCTTGAAAGGCGATGTTGCGTTTGACAGGTCGTAAGAATTGGTTTATCTTCTCCGGCGGCTTCTTCTCAAAAATAGGTACCTCTCTTCAGTATGCCCCTTCTATACACGCTGAAATTTTAATCATTTGGTTCCCGCCGTGGGGTGGTTCCACTCATGATTACAAGCAACTTTTACTATGGGGCCAACTCTCCTGCTCGCAAAAAGAAATCAGCTGTTCCATACATTGAGGTCGAGTAGGTACTGCACTTTTGTATGGAACAGCTGATTTTTTTTTGCGAGCAGGAGAGTTGGCCCCATAGTAAAAGTTGCTTGTAACCATGAGTGGAACCACCCCACGGCGGGAACCAAATGGTTAAAATTTCACGCTGTATATAAAATTTTAATAAACTATACAATATTCACTTCTTAAGCTTACGCGCTCACTAGACATGAAATAAAAGACTTTTTAACGGATACTAGCGCGGTTTTATTGAAAATAGGTAGTATAAAAAAAAAATGTAAAATATTAATTTCTGAACGCCTTAAAAAAATAAAAATTCATCGCTTGAGGGTAGGCTCACGAGTAGCTTCAGTCCCCCGTGACCACAGCAGCTGCAAAGGTGCCGAAACGAAACGAAAAGAAACCAAATACCAACTATTACCAAAGTACTTTCAATAAAACCGCGCTAGTATCCGTTAAAAAGTCTTTTATTTTAAAGTATACAACTTATATTCTGGTTGCCTACGAATATGAAAATGCGTAAAAAAATATTTTGTTATTCTCAACGCAGTAATGGAACTTCCAAACGATAATATATTGCAACATACAATGCGATTAAAGTGACAATAGACAGTGATCTGCGGCAACTTCAGAGCGCTTGCGGTACAAAACGACGTATTTAAATCTGAAGTAAAGTCAATCGTATTCATTTGACAGTTCAATATTGTATCATATCATAATATCGGGTCATTTTGCACTTACTATCCAAATTTTAAGGATGTGTCCAGTTCATGAAACTAAACAACTTTCTGTAAGAAACATGTGTCGAATTCCGCCACAAAATTTTGGTCATCCCATACTAAATTAATCACGTGATCTCTTTGATTTGTATGGAAAGTCGATTTTTATTTTACATATTTGACCATGTGTTTGTTAGAGAAAGTTGTTCAGTTTCATGGACTGAACACATCCTCAAAATTTGGATGGTATGTTCAAAATGACCCGATATATGTCATCCCATACAAACTGCAGCCGATGGAATACGATATGAACTGTCAAATGAATACGATTAACTTACGCCAAGAATCTTATATTCATATTCTATGACTTACGCAATCGCACCTGAAAAAGTTTCTCTTTGCCATACATTCTCGAGTGAAGTTGCAGCGGATAACATCGAAATGTATTACTACGTATAGAAAGGACAGATTTACGGCACAAATTGTCGCAGCGATTGCAAAGATGGCGGCTAAGCAACGCGCAGTGCGAGCGTGAGTTGTCAAAGAAAAAGTAGCATGCACACAGATGCGACACATTCTTCATAATGATTAGGATATACCTACTTGTGTAATAATATTGCATAAAATTCTAGTAAAACCCAATTTATTCACTTCTCAAGCTTACGCGCTCACTAGACATGAAATAAAAGACTTTTAACGGATACTAGCGCGGTTTTATTGAAAGTACTTTGGTAATTAGTTTGTATTTGGTTTGATTTTTGATTTTCCCGACGTTTCGGCACCTTTGCAGCTGCCGTGTCAGTCGTGCCAGTCCCCCGTGACCACGGCAGCTGCAAAGGTGCCGAAACGTCGGGAAAATCAAAAATCAAACCAAATACAAACTAATTACCAAAGTACTTTCAATAAAACCGCGCTAGTATCCGTTAAAAGTCTTTTATTTCAAAACCCAATTTAATTAGGTAATAGGTGCATGTTAATACTTACTCGAAAAATAAAAGTAAAAAAGGAGGATGGGCATTTAGTACCTACCCGCACTAATAACATTCATTTGGTGTCAACGATTAGATTTTTTTCCCATTTTGGGTATCAAAAATACTCAATATAGCGTACTGAAATACGAAGTGGGCGACGAACTGAGGGCGACTACAAATGTTGAAAATGGGTGACTTTAAAATACAAATTGAGTAACTAGTTTTGAGAACTGTATAAACCACGTTTTATACATTTTTGGTCCAAATATGAAAGTGCCGGCCAAAAGACCAAAGTGCTTTATTCTGATAGATTTTGTCCATCTAAGCATTTTTTATTATGGCACCGAAGCTGTAGCACCGCTTCACATTTGTGTCAAAATGTATGAAAAGACAGACTTTTTGAACTCCATTAAAATTAAGTACAGCGGTGCTACAGCTTCGGTGCCATTATAAGAAATGCTTAGGCGGACAAAATCTATCAGAATATGCTTTTTGGCCGATTTTTTTACATTTGTGCCAAAATGTATGAAAAAACAGACTTTTTAAACTTATTTAAAATCAAGTATAGCGGTGCTACAGCTTCGGTGCCATAATAAAAAATGCTTAGGTGGACAAAATCTATCAGAATAAATCACCGTTTTTGGCCGGCACTTTCACATTTAGACCAAATTGGATGATGTCCTTTGGCATATATTTTATTTAAAAAAGGTCACTTGACTACTATCCTGATCAAGATGACAAAAATACCATGTTGAGCAGCTTCAATCAGTCACATAGTTACCTACTTGGTATAATAGTTGCCCATCCAATGTTATAGGTATTACCTATGTAGCAGCTGTTGTCATTCACCGCAAATGCGTTGAATAAACTTACTAATGAATTCTAAATTCAAAAACTCATTGGTACACTTGTACTATTATGTATTCTGTGTTGGTACGTAGCGGGGATCGAACCGGCCGGCACAGCGCCTACCCAAATGGTAGTCAACGGCCTTAACCACTATACCACCGACGATGCCAAAAGTTACTACTGATGTAGGTATACTACAGTCTAAAATAGCTGAATTAAGCATTTCGCAAACAAAAAATGTAACAGAAACATATGTGTTAAATTTTTTTTTCTCTATACTGCCGAGTCAGATTTTGATGCCGCTTTGCACAAGGGTGTAGTTGAGGTATCCGTACATAAATACAACAAAAGTGTCGCTATTGGTTCATAGACCACTTCCCGTACAAATTTTCCCACTCTCCTTTCTCATAGACAATTACTCTATCGAGCACTTTTACGTGCGTTTTTTTTATCACGATATATACGTGCTGGGGTAATGTATACATTCGAACTCGCTGTCTGCCTCGCCTGCCCCGGCACTCGAGCGGGATGAGTAATTGCGGCAATGGAGCACAGTTGTTCTGTGCACGGATGTGCCTCGACAGCAAAATATAGCAGGGATTTAAGATCAATAATCACTTTTAATTTTTTTTTTGACAAGCCCCTGGAATATTTTTCGACTGACACCGAAGTTAAGTACCTACCTACACGGGCGGTGGTGACGGTGTCGTCCCACCTACATCATAGGCGGTTGTTAACGGTAATAGAATAATATACTTAAATTGTAAAACTGTGCTAGTTCACCTATCCTAGTTTTGTACCTACGTATACAATCTGTAATGGTTCACTTTTCATAATCTATGATTTTCATACAAAATGTCGGGTCAGTAGAAATAATGTATAAAAATTAGTTTTGGTTGGTTTATGTTGATGTTTTGTTTACTTACCGATGGTAAGTCACTCCACTATCTTTTTGCTTCACAGTGGAGTGATTTTTTCACGTCTTTAACACCCAGGACGGCATTTTTATCGGAACAATTACACCGTGCGTTCGCGGTGAGCGTTGGCGAGTGACTAAATGAGTTGAGGGCAGTTGCCCTCAACGCGTGGAGCAAAAATCGGAGCCGTAATGTCGTTTCTATGTATACATTTCGATGGCGGATAATTGTTTTTTCTTCAAACTATGCTTTAATTTCATCACAATCACATTAAAAACTCAGTACAAAGCGAGTCTTTAATGCTCTAGAGCAATAAAAATGTATGATATTTCATTATTGGACAGTTTTTTTTAATCGCACCAAAAGGTGCCAAACTCAATGGATTAGCTCTATTCAGCCAGCCGATATCAATACTTTTTTTACGTTCGTATTATTTGTTTCTATCCTACTTGTTCCAAATTTAAAAAAATGATTGCTGCTAACTCTGATTTAAAAATGAAAGAAATTTAAAAAAGTGGTTTGGCGGGAACTTTGTTAATTAACTTCTATTTTAACTGTTTGATATGAGTTTCTTTTATCTACTATTGCTATAGGTAATAGTTGAAAGAAAAGCAGATTATGCACCTCGCCATAAGTAATTTATATAATAAATTACTTTGTGCTCGATGCAATAATCTACTATTAATTTTGCATTATACTTTTATTTTTTCGCATTTAATAGCATTGTACTTGCAGTTATTCAAATAAATTAAGAGGAATAACTTAATTCCAACTCCTTAGAATAGTTCTAAATAGAATAGCAAATATCGTGTAGCAGTAATAAATACAATAGTGTCCACCTGCATACGTAAACATTTTATTTATCCCATCATTCGTCCGACAAAAACATCCATCGAGGTCAGAAAGATAAATTGCCGAGGTCATTCCCCCCAAATTGAATGTCCCCGCAAACCGCACGCCAATAAGAAAGACATTGACAACAATAAAAACCATAGTTAATCTGGGAGCAAGAAGCAATAGTCGTAAAGTCAACTCGAGCGGGATTCCCCTCACGTACCTAATATTGTTTAAGGGTAATACTTTTACCTGCCCGGCAAATTATATCGTGTCCCGCATTGCATTAATGGGCGGTACACATGGCCAGTATGCTATCTTTAAAGAGAGGACGTTTACATTAGGGGTTTGATGGAAATCGTCAATTTGTGTAGAGGATTTAAGAAAGTTGTATTTTCCATATAACATTTTTCTTAATTTATTTATCAACTGTGAACGCTTCTGTTCTAAAACTTTTATGAAAAAATGTCTGAACACTAAGCTAACTAATGCCACAAATGGTTTGGGAAAAAATAAGTCTCGGTTGAATGAATAGTAGACTGAGGTGAGGACCTAACTTTCAAGGTACTTTTTCAACGTTAGGGAATTAATTTGGAATCTTTTTTTTGCTGATAGTTAACCGTTGTGATAATAATTTGAAATAATATTAAGCATCTGAAGAATATTATGATTGAACTAAGTTATAAGGTTCTCTGTGTGTAAGAAAACAATAGGCATTTTCACATTAAAACGCCTATTATTAATTTAATAACGCCCGACAGGTCTCCGGCGATCGGACAACAATAGAACATCTTTAGTGTCTCGTTGTCCAGGCGTTGACGAGTTAAATTTAAATGTTTTCCTGATCTACTGTCTTGACTTAAACTATGTCACCGGGAATGGTGCTTGCGTTTAAGTCAACACACGTCATGAAATGTGATTAGGATCTTCACTAATGACTTAAGACGACTTAAATAGACCTAATATTATAAAGATAAATATTAATTTCATGATTCGCAACAAGAATTTTCACTTTAAACTACACTTTTCGTAAAAAAAAGTTCTTCAGTAGGTAATTTGAAAAGTTATTATGTGCTAGAACTAACTTGTATCATTGAATTTCATTCCTTTTTCATATCCATATCACGAAGAATATCCAAAAAAAGCTCATATAATATTAAGTTAATTCAATATAGGTATATAAAATAAATATTCATAAAGTTAAGAAAACTTAGTGACTCGTGTCACTTCTGCGACAATAATATATTATATTTAGACGTACTCAAGGGAAATTTATCTGTTAGAGCTGGCAACAAATTAATATACAAAATAAATAACTCTGGAAATTACATATCGGACCCTCAGGGCTGGCGGCTGAGTCAATAAAATATGGAATTGAACTTCTCAAATAAATATAATCATAATAAAATTATCATAGGTCAACAGCAGTGTATGTGTATATTATCAATAGTATGTAGTAGGTATCTTACAATAGAAAAAAAATCTAGAAATCGTCTTGTCTCGTAAAATCAATAAACATGTTTAGATTTTTTTTAGTAAGAGACTCTAGTACTTAATATTACACTATGTACACCTAACTTTAGCCGGCTAAAACTAGGTTTAGCCGTACTTCGGGTATTAGCTGTAACACGGCCCTACTTGCTAACTTTTCGAACTTCGGCGGGTCTGCCGAGCTTCAACTTAAAACAGATAAATCGAAGTAAGGAATTTCTTATTCTAATATTTGCCGAAGTTATTTGGAAGATATCGATGTTCGTGTGACATCATGAATTGGGGTTTGCCATTTTGACCCGATTGGGGCGCGATTTATCTGTTTTAATTTGAAGCTCGGCAGACTTCCGAAGCTCGTTGCGTTAACCGATACGACCCCAGATTATTTTATTATTTGATTGTTTAATACAATAATGTTAAAATGTATTGTCTTCACCAACATTTTGCTTGCTCACGTTCGCTTACACCTCAATTCGCTTCGACAACAATGTTAAAGCATATAAGAATAAATAAATTCTTATGGTTAAAGTTATGTGTAAGAGTGAAAAGTAGAACTTATTAATCTACCATAGGTATAATTGATGCCGTGCATGAAAGTTTATCTAACAGTTATTTATGCAACTGTACAATAATACTACAGTTGAATTTTATAATGTAACTCGTCGCGCGTGGGCGCGGGGAGGAGCGCGACATCCTCTCGCTCGGATATTGTAATGTTGGCAGTAAGCTAACCGTGTCAGAACCCTTTGCAGAGGATTTAAAGCATGAGTGTAGATAAAATAAAATTATTGTTATCATTGGCTACGAACATCCGTAGTCCGTAACAGACTTCTTTGTTTCAAACGCGTCGTCAAACTTTCGACATCTGCGTTCAATCAGTTGTAGTTTCCAACCTCCGTCACATCTGTATCATATCTGGAGTATCTGTACCATGTTGTACGCACATTGTTTTTGTTCATTCGGATACGCTTTGTCTTTCGGCCCTTAGGCTGCTCACACACTGCAACTTGCCCAATGGACTATGTTAGATAACGTACTAGAGCAGGGTTCCCTAACTTTTTTGGGACTCGCCCCTTTCTAAAAAAAACCGCGTCCCCTTCTATCCAGACAATTTTAGGTTAATAGCAAGTTACACTTCGAGACGCCCGAACTAACCGCTTGAGTAAGCACTTTCAATAGGTGTACAAACACCATACTAACCTACGGACTTAGTTTTTTGGTTGGGTTATCTCTAAATGAGGTCCTTAACTTCGCAGGTGACCCGCGCCCCCCTTGGGAAGTCTCTGCGCCCCCCCTGGGGGGCACCCTCCACTTTGAAAACCCATGTACTAGACTTAAAGGGAAATTAAGAACAGTTTTTAAAATTAATACAGAATTTTCTAAATTGACGGATTTATCCCAAATGCATAAGCTTTTATTCAATTGGCATGTTAAGTGCAAATTCCATTAGAAAATCTGAATTATACAAAGAACCAGAACGTGACGAAGTTTTCCTAAAGTATTTAAAACAGGCAATAAAACGGATAATGTATTGATACTGGGAATGTCTTAAGGGTCCTCTCCATGTACCAACTCGTATAAATAATTGACAGTTTGGCGCTGACATTGTTTGCGGTCGGCGGCGTCGCGACGAATACTAACTACGAAATAGGGACGCGTCCTACATCAACCTGACAGTCCCTACCCCATTTGATATCGTGCATGATCTTACGCAATCATTTGATAGTTTGTAGGTGTATTACATATATCTATTTACCGTTATCGTGTATGATATTACACAATCATTTGATAGCTTGTAGGTACCTATAGGTATCTATTTACCGTTTTCGTAGTCGCAAATCGTACGCAAAAATAATAATCACGTGCTAACGACTACGTAAACTCTTTATGCTTCTTAAAATACAAGGTGTTTGGTAAAAGCCTTATAAAGCCGAATATGGTAGATAGGGACTAGTATATATGAGTAGGGTAGTCATTGTCATTGTGTGCGTCAGTCTTGCAATAAACGCCAGAGAGGACACACCCGTCTTTTATTCGTCACTGGCGACGAGCGGGCTTCAAGGAACCGCACGCGCACGCAAATAAAATAAAAATAAGTACTTGGTGCAATGAGCATTGATCGCGCGGCGAACGAGAACGTGGACCCGGCCACTTCTAGTGCAAGGATTGACGGCGGCGGCGTGGGGTGTGTGACTTGGTGCGACTACGACAATGACGGTGGGTCAAATACAAGAGTTCGACATAAAACATGGGAACTGGACCGTTTACTGCGAACGGCTAGAAATGTATTTTATAGCCAACAAGATTGGTCAAGACATCAAATTAGCCACGTTGGTGGCGGTCATGGGAGAAGAGGCTTATCAGTTACTATCCACATTATCAAGCCCGGTACAACCATCCAGTTTGTCGTACGAAAACGCGGTAGCCCTTATGAAAAACCATTTGCAACCGAAACCATCGATACTTGCAGAACGTTACCGGTTTCGTCAGCGGCGGCAGGTAGATGGGGAAAAAATTGCCGATTACATCGCGGAACTTAAGAAACTTGCTAAAACATGTGATTTCGGTGCCACCCTTGAAGAAAATCTGCGGGATCAATTGGTCTGCGGAATAAACAGTGATACAACGCGCCAAAGGTTATTCGCAGAAGACGGTATAACCTACAGCAGAGCCGTCGCACTTGCAACGACCTTGGAAGCAGTGGAAAAGGACGCCGGGGCTGTGGAACGGGGCGAAAGCAGTGCAGTTAATATGAATAAATCTTATTCGCTTTATAAGTGTATGGCTTGTGGTGATGATGGTCATAAAAAAGAAAGTTGCAAATACAAGAATTTTGAATGCAGTTTTTGTCGTAAGTTAGGCCACCTAAGAAGAATGTGTCCAGAAAATTCTAGAAATGCAAGACAGGAGACGGCGGAGTTAGCCTGGAAACATGCACGCGGGGACAGCGTGACCTTCAACGGTAATAGAGGACGCGGTCGTAGCGGCGGCCGCAGCGGGCGAGCAAGAGCGCGGGGCGGAGGCCACGCGGGCCGCGGGCGCTCGCGCACCGCGCCGGCCTACTGGGTGCGGGATCCGGAGGGCGACGACGCCACCGCCACCGGCATCGGCAGCACCGAAGAGGCAAGCGATCCTCACGTTACAGAGGAATACAGCGACAGCGGCAGCGACGAGCCAATTTATCAAATGTCTTTGAATAAATATAAACCGGTATGTATAACGTTATCAATTAACAATTTTCCTTTAACAATGGAAATTGACACCGGTTCAGCCTTATCGTGTATTAGTGATAAAACTTACAAAAAATATTATAGAAACTTAGAGTTAAATCAGTGCAAGTTGACTTTGAAATTTTATGATGGAACTGTTATTCAACCTTTGGGATACTTGCAAGTCAAAGTAACTTATCATAAGAGTACTAAGCTATTGGATTTATATGTCATAGATAAAGCTACCACTAATTTGTTAGGTCGACAATGGCTTTCTGAATTGAATATTGAAATCCCAAAAATTTGTGTTCATAGTGTGAAAACCGCAAACAAAAATAAAATGATAAATGAAATAATTTCCAGACATGAATCATTATTCGACGGCACACTGGGTCGATACACGGGAGCGGAAGTGAAGCTGCACGTGCGCGAGGGCGCGGCGCCCGTGTTCCGCCGGGCGCGCGCGGTGCCGTATGCGCTGAGGCCGCGCGTCGATACAGAACTTGATGCGATGCTGCGCGCCGGTGTCATTGAGCCCGTGGAGCGCTCCGACTGGGCTACGCCGTTAGTGATAGCGAGTAAGGCGGACGGCGGCATACGCTTGTGCGCTGATTATAAGGTAACCCTTAATAAAGTCTTATTGGTCGATAGATACCCGGTTCCGAAAATGGACGATCTTTTTAGTAACCTTAGTGGAAATAATTATTTTACGAAATTAGATTTGTCGCAAGCTTATAATCAGCTGGTACTCGATGAACGCTCCCGAGCATTTACAGTAATAAATACCCACCGAGGCTTGTTTAAATATAACCGTTTAGTGTACGGCTTATCTTCGAGCCCTGGTATTTTTCAAAAGTTCATGGAAAATCTGTTTAAAGACGTATCGGGTGTAATCGTCTTCTATGATGATATTTTAATCAAAAGTAAGGAATTAAAATCGCATTTAGAAACTGTCGAACGTGTTTTACAGATTCTAGAGAGTAACGGATTAAAAATTAAAAAGAATAAATGCGAGTTTCTCTCGGAACAAGTTAAATACTTGGGTTATATTATTGATCGTAGGGGGATTCGGGTTAATCCAGATAAGATTAAACCTATAATGGATATGCCACCACCACAGAATACCACCGAATTAAGGTCGTTTTTAGGAATGGTAGTTTTTTATGGAAAATTCATTAAAAATTTGTCTTTGTATCTAGTACCACTTTACAATTTACTTAAGAAAGGCAGGCATTACTCTTGGGGTAGGGAACAGAATGAGGCCTTTTTACGAGTTAAAAGAGTATTATGTAGTGCGGATGTTTTGGTCCATTATGACAGGTCTAAGTCAGTAGTGGTGACGTGCGATGCCAGCGCGCGGGGCGTTGGCGCGGTGCTGGCGCAGCGCGCCGCGGGCGACGCCGAGCGAGTGGTGGCATATGCTTCGCGAGTACTTACAGCGGCTGAGAGAAATTACAGCCAAATTCACAAAGAGGCCTTAGCAATTATATTTGCAATAGACAAGTTTCACCAATACATATACGGACGGAAATTTACTTTGCGCACGGATCACAAACCATTAGTAAGTATTTTTGGCCCAAATGAAGGAATACCGGCGACAGCGGCAAGTCGGCTTCAAAGGTGGGCTATTAAACTATCCGCTTATGATTTCGATATCGAATATGTCAGTAGTGATCAAAACACAGCTGATGTTTTATCGCGTCTCATTAAAACTCACAAGGAAGACACTATGAGCACAACAGAGGAATTACCCGAGCAAACTTATTTGCATTTTGCGACTGAAGCTTTTTTATTAGACTATAAAGTTTTAAAAAAAGAAACGGTAACTGATCCGATTTTAAGTAGGGTATTAAGCTACATAGCAGACGGTTGGCCCACGGAAATAGACGTAAAAGATCTTAAGCCCTTTTATAATCGTAAAAATGAACTTTATACTGAGTTGGGTTGTATTATGTGGGGGCATAGATTAGTTATTCCTAATTCATGTAGGGCAAAGGTCGTAGCTGAGTTACATCAATCTCATTTGGGAATTGTTAAAAGTAAGGCACTGGCGAGGAGTTACGTTTGGTGGCCAGGTATAGACGAGGCGCTTGAAACGGTCTGTCGCTCTTGTGAAACATGCGCCAGCGTGGCGGACGCCCCACCGGCGCACACGCCCAGCCCTTGGCCCTGGCCAGATCGACCGTGGTCCAGATTGCATATTGATTTTTTAGGACCAATAGAAGGCTTAAAATATCTTATTGTGGTAGATGCCTGTTCTAAATGGATAGAAGCTATTAGAATGAGTAGTACGATAGCCGCGTCGGTTATTAAAGTGCTAAGAGAAATGTGGGCGAGATTTGGTTTGCCTAAGCAAGTCGTTAGTGATAACGGACCACCCTTTAGTAGCACCGAGTTTGAGAATTTCCTCAAAAATAACGGTATAGCACACATATTTTCGGCGCCCTATCACCCAGCCTCTAACGGTGCGGCAGAGAACGCGGTAAAGGTTTGTAAAAAAGTTATTAAAAAGGCTAGTAGACAAAAAATTGACGCGGATACGGCTTTAAACAGATTTTTATTAGCGTATAGGAACACCGAGCATTATACCACAGGTGAAAGCCCAGCAAAGATATTATTAGGACGAAACTTACGTATGAGGTTGGATAAATTGAAGCCTGACCGGGGTAACCGAGTTCAGGAGCAACAGCGAAGGTGGGTCGGTGAATCAAGCACGGGTCAGCAACGTCAACTGGAAGAAGGCCAGTGCGTATGGTGTCGAGACTATCGTTCAAACGATAAATGGCTTCCAGGTAGTATTGTAAAAAGATTGGGTAATACCGATTATTCAGTTAGATGTGATGGAACCGATGTACACAGGCATATCGACCAAATAAGACGTAGGGTTCCGTCTGAGTCCGCAGGCGTAAGTGTGCCGTCCAAACCGATTATTCGCAAGCGTAGCTCCCTGATCTGCCCTTCACCAAGACCGAACGATATAATGAATCCGCGCTCGATGGTCGAAGACCTGGCATCGCCACCCCGAACTGAGCAAACCATTGCGCCTCGTGATCCACCCAGTGTGCCGGAGACAAAGGAAAACAATGAAAACAATGGGGTACCTCTTGATGATCCACATATTCGACAATCAAGTCGACAACGTAATCCCCCAGTTCGTTTCGGTTTAGACGAGTATTTTTAATCGTTGTTTTTCTCACCTATATGTGTACATGTATATTTCTTGAATAGTAGGTAGGTACCTACTTAAGATGTTATCAGGCTTTACATACATAGTCTTTTGTATAACTTAGTTCCAATTAACTTGAGTTTGTCTTAATAAAATAGGTAGGTAGTTAAGTACTTTTTTTTTATTCTACACTTTATTCTATAATTGACACCAAAGCAAAGTTAAGTTTGTATTAGAGAGATAAATTGTTTTAAGTACTTAAGTGTATAAATGTGTACTTAAGTTTGTTAGTAATTTCAGTAATCCTGATAAGTTGTAGTAATTAAGGGTGGAGGTGTTAGTATATATGAGTAGGGTAGTCATTGTCATTGTGTGCGTCAGTCTTGCAATAAACGCCAGAGAGGACACACCCGTCTTTTATTCGTCAGGGACCATCAAATTGAACAACTTTTACTATGGGACCAACTCCGAAATCGCGAAAAAAAAATCAGCTGTTCCATACATTTTGATATTTTCGTTATTATTTTTTGTATGAAACAGCTGATTTTTTTTCGCGATTTCAGAGTTGGTCCCATAGTAAAAGTTGTTCAGTTTGATGGTCCCTATCTACCAAATTCGGCTTTAAAAGGCTTTTACCAAACACCTTGTATACGCAGCTTTTTTATACACACCAAAAGAATAATAGAAACTCTATGGAAATTTCTTGCAAATTATTTTCAAATAACCTAACTCCGTAGTTGAGAAAGCTCTTTTTATCCGACTTCAAAAATTTGAAAAGGAGGAGGTTATCTATTCGTCGCATATATATTTTTTTATATGTATGTACACCGATTATATAGAATTTAGTTTGAGTGGTAGAGTGGTAATCATAAATATTTTGGCCTAACTTTCGACTTAAAAGAAGTTGTAAAAGCAAATTGTTTTTTTTTAATTATACCTACTTTACCATCTCACTTCCCAAGTAACAAAAGTTTCTATAACCAAGGGGTTATATCACCAAACAGTGATATAGTAGGCCTTAAATGGTAACCGTTGTGACTGCTTGTGCTATAAAGGTATTCCACAGAGCGTTTTGGTTCTATAATATTAAAGAGCATTTAAGTTCTATGATGCAGCTCTTAGAACACTTACAGGACATACAAAAGAATCTTTAAAGTGTTGCGCTGTAATAGATATGAAAAAAGCGATCATAGTACTATTTAGTACTATAGACGACTTTACTGTCACTTTTATGTATCTATTTTGCACTAATATTGCGTCAAAATAATTTTTATAGCACTAGTATTGTAGCAGTATCGAAAACACTATTACAGAATCAATCTGCACTATAAAAGTACCTTGCACAACCATTATGTCATGGTTTAGCTCCTTAAATGCTCCCTCAACATCGCTATGGGGCTAGTTCTGTAAAAGTCATGAAAACTCTTCTATGGTACTAAATAGTATCATAGCAACTTCTGGTGGAGTTGCTAAATAACTTTAACTTTTTGTGTTACTGCTACCTGACTAAAGCGTGAGATAAAAGCACTAAAATTAATAATTAATGGACTAATATCCGTTTTCGGTGAAAATATGGTTGCTGTTTAAAAATATGGCTGCCATGATAGCACATTAGTGGCACGGCTGGAGCCAATGTGTACTATAGCAGCCATAGTCGGGACGAGTCCTTATTTTATTAATTTAAATTTAATTAAATCACGAAAATTATGAGGGCGCATTGTCAAATTTGAAATCAGCATAGTGATTTTATCGATACAATTATTTTCGCAAGTGCAAGTTACGGTGGAGTTACGGTCAATGGTCGATCAAAAGTGATGTTTTGTAGAATGTCTTTTGTATTACAAATTGTAATAGCGAACGACATTTTATTTCTTGGGGAACACTCACGATGACATGAGCACAGCACGAACAAAATGGCGAACTTATTGTGTTAAAAAGATCAAAATAGCACTATAAACATGTTTTGCTTTTCATGTATAGAGCTGATTTATTACCGTGAGAGCCTTTATGTAATGTTTATAGAATTAATCAGTGATAAAACTAGGGCCTATTTGGGGTTCTGTAAAGGTTTACAATACCATTAAAGTGCTTATCATGAAACTAATTAGCACGTCCTAAAGCGTTCTCAGGACTTTTATAGTACCAAATTTTGTTACTTGGGTTATAAGACAGTGAAAGATAGCTGCTGTACATAGATAACTAATTGCTACTATACAGTGTACGTGTCATGTAACAGTGATGTGATGTGACGTAATGGAATGCAAAGGCCGATGAGCGGAAATATTTTATACACCAATATAGCGCTGAAGCGGCGCTGGCGGATATTTCCCAGGCGGAGAATATTTCAGTCATTGTGATCGCTGCCTTGTTTACTTCTTTGCAGTAATGCAGTCGTCATATTGTAGGTATTTGATCATGGTATTTGGTATTTTTATCTAAAACAGGTAAAGTATTTGGCCTCAGATGTCTTTCTTACATCATATGTCAGATTTGAATAAGATGGTGCTATAGGCCAGCCGAACCAAGTAAAATATCATCCACAGGACCCTTATTTCACTATTACTACTACATGATTCTTATACTACTAATGCTCCTAGACCACAGAGGTGTTACAGGATTATCACTTTTACATCCCGGACCTATTACATAAAAAGAATTTTATTGCGATAGTTGGACGCGTCCGCTTATCGGGATTGTTTTTATGTAACAGGTCGTCAGTAGTAAAGTGAAACAATCTCAGGAATTTTCCAATACTTACTAGTTTTAGCAAATAAAGAGGATCTAACCTATTTCTCGTAACTACCATGCCGGCATACGGAAGCCCAATAAAGCGTGAGAGTTATCGATATAAAACCTTCCAATATTACAATCACGTTTTCAATATTTAGCCGCGATGCGTCCGATCAAAGGGCGCTCCACGCCGCGCGTAGCGTTTCATGGTGAATTCTTATTGAGAACTGATGCCCTTTGAAATTTAATGTGACCTTACGTATCGTGTTCTTAATAATGAGATTCGAGCGAGCTCCTCACGTATGTAATTACTTTCATATGACAAAATATTTTTGTGAAAAAAGAAATATAGTAGCTACGTTTTTTTGCGAATGTAAGCTACATTATTTCTTTTTCCACAATGGTTTGGGATTTCCGGCAAGTGACGCTAAATTCAATCAAAATATTTTAAACTGATTTTGTTAATACACAATTTTAATATTCTTCTGAGTCTTAAAGAGTGACATGACAAGACTCAATTTCCTTTGTTCCATAGTTACGTCAGTTTAAGTAAAGCTTTGCAAAGTGCAATAATAGAACTTAACTTAGGAGCAAGCAGTGAAACCCCTCAAAGACCTCATCGGATATTGAATGAAGAGCCACTCCCGTATTGGAAATGATTAGTTTCAAAAATAGAACATCTGACGGGGAAAATATCAGTTGGCATATTCATTACGTTCATAATGGAGGTCTGTTCTCTTTGTCTTGTTAATACGGCCTTGTACTTGGCATCAGATGAAAGCCTTAAAAAGAGGCCGAAAAACGGATTACAAGTGAGGGGCGACCGCTCGCGGGCCTAATGTGTTTTGCGGGCTTTCGATTGTTACCAGGGCCGGCTGTTTGATGCCGTTATAATGTTTAGGCTGGTCGGTTGGATAATAGAGAAAAGTTTAATATTTACCTCTATTTCACAGCGTAAATGAAGCAAAAATAATAAAAAAAATCACTTGAAAAATTTCTGCTCGTTCATGCCAACTTCATCTTTTTTTACATAAATTCTTTTTAGGGTTCCGTACCCAAAGGGTGAAAACGGGACCCTATTACTAAGACTCCGCTGTCCGTCTGTCTGTCACCAGGCTGTATCTCATGAACCGTGATGGCTAGACAGTTGAAATTTTTACAGATGATGTATTTCTATTGCTGCTATAACAACAAATACTAAAAATAAAATAAAATAAATATTTAAGGGGGGGTCCCATACAACAAACGTGATTTTTGCCGTTTTTTAGTACGGAACCCTTCGTGCGCGAGTCCGACTCTCACTTTTTTACTTTTTAACACGTTTTTATTAAGTTGCTTTCTCGTTTGTTTGTGTTTGTTCGTTTGTTTCTCCACAAAGTTTGCGAACGATTTTATACTATCTTCCCGATGAGCTAGAGACTTTGAACATAGGTCAGAACTGGAAGGCAATATTATGGTGTCATTGAGCTGATCTGATGAAGCCGGAAGAAGGCCACAGGAACTCTATGATGAAACCATACAACCCTATCGTGTTTGGGCTCGTCGAATACGCTCGTCTTGTTCTCCTATAGGTTTTAAACAATATTCTTAAAAGTAACATAACTTTGTAGAGTAAGCTATAACATTGCTTTCGAGCTCTAACTGAATCATTCATTTGTACAGTCTGCTCGTTACCATGTATGCAGCAGAATACAGAGATACAGAGATTATCTTTTCAAGTCCCGGCTAATACTGCTTTCATGATCCTAACGAACCCCGTGATTATGCAAGAATATGCGATTCAAAAGTCCGGCGGAATATGTGGGCCATTCACCGGTGGAAATAGTGGAAATATACTAGCTTTTATGGCCTTTTGAGCACTTCATAATGCTTTGAAAAAGCTAAACGAAATACTATTTCAGTAAGTTGCAAAGGCAAGGTTACTTAAAATGTTACTCGTAGTTAGTTTGTGCCTGTGATGAAAAGAGATCTATATCAAGAATTTCAAATGTCTATTGTGATGAAATATATTTTTATGTAAGTATTATCATAAGTTATTCCTATATGTGAGTTCTTGGTTTCATTTTACATCTTTGATGACTGTACAATTTGAATCTAGAACCAATAGTTAAACAACAAGCTCTTTAAAGTTCCACACTTAACCCCTAAAACTAAATGTCTAAAATTTTCATTACCTACATAATCTATTCATGCATATTAAATTTAATATTAATTTAAATGATGAAGAAGTCGCATTTATTAAGAGTACCTACAAAATAGGTATTGGGTATTACACTAGATTCTCGAATTTAATGGGATATGCATGGGATCCACATGTTGAAGCCTTGACAAGTAGACAGTTCCGCTTTTAAACTGCTATTGAAACGGCAAGGCTAGTTCTTATATATTAGTTATTTTCATAGCGTAATGTCTTATGGGCTGCTATTGTGGGGCTCAGCTCAGCTGCCAATATTGAAATTATTTTTGTAAGTACCTACTTCAAGAAAGAGCTGTCCCGGCCAAATACAATCTTCAGGCGGAGAGATTCCTTGAGATTATTATTTAAAGATATAAATAGGTATATAACTTTGGCAGGTCATTACATTATGAAAATGCAGTTTTTGTAAGCAAACATTAGGATTTGCTAAGAACAGCGATACTCACCAATTTAATAGAAGAAATAAAAATAAACTTGCCGTTCCATGAATTAGGTTTGTAAAAACTAGAAGTTCATTTGTGGTGAAAGGCATAGCGTTTATTAATTAAGTTCCACAACAAGTGATTAACCTTCCTTTGCATTAATTTAAAAACCATGATAAAAATAAATGCGTAAATGATGTAACACATAACTTGCTAGTATACAGAATACTATCTGGTAGCTAACCAATGAATTATTTAGATACCAAACAAACTTTGTTTATCAAAGCCATTCCTTGTTTATAAACAGCATACTGCTCCAACCACCTGTTACGCTTCATTAAGGGCGCTCAGTCCCAACTGTCCTCAAGTAAATCCTCGCATCTTCATAACCATCCAATAAAAGAGAAAATAAAAGCGTCCAAGTCCGCAAATAACAGTTTAACAATGAAATCACGATTTCCCGGTTCAACTTGAGATCGTAATAAGTTTTCGTATGCATAAATGGGGCCCATCCGAGTGTTGTAACAAAGGGAATCTCTTCCGACCGGGAGCAAGTCTTCCCCCCTATTTTTTGTCTACGCCACTCATTTCACTTGCAAATATTTCATTCTTTATGCATTTAGCGTGGATAAAGGTAGGTTCCCTATCGAATCAAACTTGAGCCTGAAGTGTAACTATTAAGTTGTTTTATGAAATTAAACTTAGTTAGTTATGTGTTGTAGAGCAAATATCTTTGGTTCTTGTTTGTCAGGTTTTTTGTCGCTTTTTTATGATAAAACTAAACATTTAACTGTGAGACAGTATTTCAGTAAGCTGCGTAACTTATACCAGTAGAAAACTTTCGCCGGATAAATTTATTTTTAAAATCAACCTTCTATGTTTTTGTTTATGCAATTATTACAGATACATAAGTACTAATAACAAGAAAATACAGGAGATTAAAATCACTACTAAATAATCTCAAACATAAAGTGATCTCAGCAAACAAAGCTCAAACGACGCATCTCACAGCGCATCACACGGATTTTTTTCTTATTCTGTGACACCATTATACAAGGTGCATTATTGTAACCACTCTCCAAATTTTAAGGATGTGTTCAGACCATGGAACTAAACAACTTTCTCTAAGAAACATATGGTCAAATATGTAAAAAAAAAAAATACTTTTCATACAAGTCAAAGACGATCACGTGATCAGTTTAGTATGGGATGACCAACATTTTTTGGCGTATTTTGACACATATTTCATGGAGAAAGTTGTTCAGTTTCATGGACTGAACACATCCTTAAAATTTGGAGAGTGTTTACAAATGCACCTTGTATAGCGTCTAGGCAAGTGTTACCAGCCCAACAATGCTCTATTTCCGAAATCGTTCGGAAATCTGCTATATATCAGACATCTACATTACAAAAGTTTAAAATAAAACGTTCATGAAGTGTTTCAAATAAAAGAAAGCATTCTCAAAAGAATCGATCTTATAAGCCGATTTGGAACAAATCCTTAGCAGGATGAGACACTGGTTTAAAAGTGTTCCCAGGTGGAGTGATCGCAGAGACAATGCTCGGAAATTAGATTCGAGTCGCAGTCGCGGCACGCTCCTGCCGGACCTCCCGATGGCAACTGGGACAACTGTGGACATAAGAAATTAATATACCTACCAGTGCCTTCAGATCCCAAAACTAAAATTACAGTGTTGTCAGCTAAAACATACAGTAGTTTCTAAGAATAATACAGTAGATTTCAAAATCGATTACTTACACTAAAATTACAGTGAAACTTTATTTAAATATTGAAAGAAAAATACCCCGATTTATATGAAAATTGGCTCTCTATGATTACAATGCAGTCTTCTATAGTTTAACAAAACTAATATAATGAAAAATAGACTGAAAATACAATGTTTCTTTGGCAGACAGAGATTGTTAGTTTCTCTGTGACAACCCTACTTTACATTATAGGTAGCTGAGTAACGTATTACATTAAATTTATTTAATTTATATGATTGAAAATCAATCAATTTTCTACTGTATACTGAAATTTATTATTACAGTATACAGTAGAAAAGTCTAAAATACAGTAGATCTACTGTAATTACAGTGAATCTGGAAGCACTGATACCTACCGACACGACACCTACCGACATAACGAGGACTACCAGATCTGATAATGAAATATTTACAAATAATTATAGTAAATTTCCTAACATTTTGTAAACCTGCATCTACATTCGCAATTTAGTTGACGTTTGATTACTTTTTATCACCAAAATAATCAACAAATTACAACACTTTTTGGGATTTCGAAAATCCCTGACAACTACAGTTTTACACTGTTTTCCTGACAGATGCTTTAAAATTCCTGACATTTCAGGGAAATTGCTGTCATCTGGTAACCGGGACTCACAACAGAACCACCTGAACTCATTGTCCATAATTGTTAATAAAAAATGAATGGTTACTTTTACTGCTAAAACTGGTTTTCTGGACCTCCTGATAACACCTAGGATAAATATATTTACACAATCCACAATACCTATGATAAAGCCTAAAAGTTTTTGTTTAGTGCGAGTATGCTGGCTGAGTGAGTACGCGTTTCACCTCACGTAAGACCGTGAGGTTAGAAATAGGATTTAATTTGTCGGCGCGATGTACATAATTATTACTATTTACTACCAAAAGCGTTGCCAAAACCAATTGCGTTCATAAGACTACTTAAAAATTACCTATTTTAGAACCTATTGGTTTTTGCAGTGGAAAAATTATCACTGGCCCTTGAGTTTATCGACACACGATTTAGATACTTTTATACTAGAATCTTGTCTTGCCTATTTCATAGTAAATAGTCTAAAGTTCGGAGTGTTAGTGGTAGTAGGTATTGTAAGTTGGCTGTTAGGAGGCGAGCTGCAAGTTAAGTTGCCGGCCAGCTGGTAACGTAAAGTAACGTAACTCATCACATAGCGACGGATCACCCGAGGAGCATACGTGCTCTCAATCTTACCGAAGCTTTTGTGCTCTTTGTAAGTATTTGTAAAGGAAACTTTAGCACGGAGTGGTCATCGGATGGAAGTCTGATACTCGTATTACCTAAGGCCCAACTCTTTTAACATATAACGGTACACTGGGAAAAAAAGGGTCGATTTATCGGCTCTGCAGAGCCGTGTAAACCCGGTACTGCAGTTGCAGCCGTGTCAACACGGTAAAGTTTGCCGTGTGTCGCTGACACGGCTCTGGTAGACACACGGTTAAATTTGCACACGGTACTGCAGTATTTCAATTTGTCAACACGGCTATGAACATACACGGCTAGATTTGCACACGGTACTGCAGTTGCAGCCGTGTCAATTTTTCAACACGGCTATAATCAGACACGGCTAGATTTGCACACGGTACTGCAGTTGCAGCCGTGTATTTTTTTCAACACGGCTATAATCAGACACGGCTAGATTTGCACACGGTACTGCAGTTGCAGCCGTGTAAATTTTTCAACACGGCTATAATCAGACACGGCTAAATTTGCACACGGTACTGCAGTTGCAGCCGTGTCAAATTATCAACACGGCCAATGATCAGACACGGCTAGATCAGACACAGCCGTGCCAATAGTTCAACACGGTTATGGCCAACATGGCTGGAGTAGCCGTGTAAAACGGCAAATTACACGATTGGTTGAGCCGTGTGACGCGGTCTGAAGTGGCCGTGTAAAATGGTTGCCTCAGCCATGTCAACACGGCCATCCCAACCGTCTCCCTACGTCCCTACGCAGCTGGCGGAGCCGTGTGACGCGGTTTGAAGTGGCCGTGTAAAACGGTTCCCTCAGCCACGTCAACCCGGCTATTCCAGCCGTCTCCCTACGTCCCTACGCAGCTGGCGGAGCCGTCTGACGCGGTCTGAAGTGGCCGTGTAAAACGGTTCCCTCAGCCACGTCAACACGGCTATTCCAGCCGTCTCCCTACGTCCCTACGCAGCTGGCGGAGCCGTCTGACGCGGTCTGAAGTGGCCGTGTAAAACGGTTCCCTCAGCCACGTCAACACGGCTATTACAGCCGTCTCCCTACGTCCCTACGCAGCTGGTGGAGCCGTGTGACGCGGTCTGAAGTGGCCGTGTAAAACGGTTGCCTCAGCCACGTCAACACGGCTATTCCAGCCATCTCCCTACGTCCCTACGCAGCTGGCGGAGCCGTGTGACGCGGTCTGAAGTGGCCGTGTAAAACGGTTGCCTCAGCCACGTCAACACGGCTATTCCAACCGTCTCCCTACGTCCCTACGCAGCTGGCGGAGCCGTGTGACGCGGTCTGAAGTGGCCGTGTAAAACGGTTGCCTCGGCCACGTCAACACGGCTATTCCAGCCGTCTCCCTACGTCCCTACGCAGCTGGCGGAGCCGTGTGACGCGGTCTGAAGTGGCCGTGTAAAACGGTTGCCTCAGCCACGTCAACACGGCTATTCCAACCGTCTCCCTACGTCCCTACGCAGCTGGCGGAGCCGTGTGACGCGGTCTGAAGTGGCCGTGTAAAACGGTTGCCTCAGCCACGTCAACACGGCTATTCCAACCGTCTCCCTACGTCCCTACGCAGCTGGCGGAGCCGTGTGACGCGGTCTGAAGTGGCCGTGTAAAACGGTTGCCTCAGCCACGTCAACACGGCTATCCCAGCCGTCTTCCCATGTCCTTTATACAGTCGGTGGACCCGTGTGACGCAGTTGTGGCAGCCGTTTTGTACGGCTACTGTACACCGCGTCACACGGCTCCACCAGCTGCTTAGGAACGTTGGGAGACGGCTGGGATCGCCGTGTTGATGTAGCTGTGGCAACCGTTTTACACGGCCACTTCAGACCGCGTCACACGGCTCCGCCAGCTGCATAGGGACGTAGGGAGAGACGGCTGGAATAGCCTTGTTGACGTGGCTGAAGCAACCGTTTTACACGGCCACTTCAGACGGCATCACACGGCTCCGACAGCTGCGTAGGGACGTAGGGAGACAGCTGGGATACTGACACGAATTTCTCAGGTTCATACCAGCTGTATGGCACAAAGGTAGAAGAGTCAGATATACTTGAACACCTGCGAAAGAAAGCTGCAGTTGAATTATACAAGATAAACACTAAAAGAATACAATGAATCTCTTAAAATAACTTATTTCCTATATTAGGGTATGGTGAAGAGTGATATGATTTGTAAATGAAAAAACATGAATTTTAAGAAACTGACATTTTATTTTTCAAAA
Organism: Agriphila tristella; assembly: GCA_928269145.1. Lineage (NCBI taxonomy): Eukaryota > Metazoa > Arthropoda > Insecta > Lepidoptera > Crambidae > Agriphila > Agriphila tristella. Next base: position 3,744,111 of record OV743433.1, read on the forward strand.
TTTAATGATTTACACAAATGGTTGACAATTTCAAATTAAAATATATTTTCTACACAAGAAGATTTAGTGAGCATTTTTGTATCAAACGGAACTGGGCAGTAGAGGATCTCGCGGTCTATTTGATTTGAATCACCCCTTTGTTTTCTCTGCAGTTGCCTGTACCACAGCATAACTAATAGTACAAGTCCTGTACGTTGAACATCCATCATGTACGTGTTATGTTTATAGGTGTACTTTTACCGGTAAACGAAATAATGTACATTAATTGTAGCGTCGCTGGGAGTACACTCTGCAGCGGCGCCACCCAGTACTCATAGAAATGGTATTAGCAATTTTTTCGTATGGGAATTGGTGTACGATGCTGTTTATTGTGTAAGTATTGAAAAAATTTTTTTTTTACTTAATGATTTCATATATTTTAATTTATTCAGCTGAACGGTTTGAGCTGTACGTCAGAGAGGCGCGCGGGTTAGCGAGAGGAAGATATAAATCCTTCTCGCACCCCCGCGCACTGCTCCGATTTTCAATCATGATTTATATTATTATAATAATATGAAATCAATAAGTAACAATGTTTTTTTTAATACGTACACAATAAACAGTATTCGTACATCAATTTCCATAAGAAAAATATTGTTTATATAATTTCTATCTATGATTATTGAGTGGCGCCGCTACAGAGTATACTCCCCAGCGGCGCCACAATTAATTTCCATTATTTCGTTTACTGGTAAAGTTACACCTATTAACATAATACGTACATGATGTACGATCAACGTAGTCAGTTGCAGAGAAACGTGACCATCTTACGATATAACGAAAGTACCGCACGCAGGGGGGTCAACTAACTATCTCTGCAGCTGATTGAACATCATTTTAAGATATAATTAATTAATTTTCATTATGGTGGCGCCGCTGCAGAGCATCACACGGAAAATCCTCTTATACCCTGTTGCATGGACACTACTCAACAATTATAATTCAAAAGTATTTAAAGCTAGTTAGATATTTCCAAGCTCTTTTAAGTCTTATTCTCTTAGGTCATTGTATAATCTACTAACATTATTAATTTTCGATTATCTGCTAACAATTTTAAACAAATAATCATTTTGGTTTTAACTTATTGAGTAGCTTAACAAGTTAATTAAGATATTTCCGAAAAACGCACATTAAGGTGGATCGATGAGCTCAGTAGCGCCACCAATGGAAATAAATCAGTTACGTTTTATCAAAGCCTTAGATTAAAAGTTTTGATAATTTTGCGCAAATAGAAGAGTAAAGTGCAATATTTAAATATTTTTTCATGGCCTAAAATATAAGCAATAAGTTATGAATGACGATATTGCCAAAAGTGGCCACATTTAGCAATATTGACATTCATAACTTATTGCTTATATTTGAGGCCATGAAAAAATATTTTAAATATTGCACTTTACTCTTCTATTTGCGCAAAATAACTAAAACTTTTAATCTAAGCCCTTGATAAAACGTAAATGATTTATTTCCATTGGTGGCGCTACTGAGCTCATCGAACCACCTTAAAGCGGAAAAGCATCTTACACCCTGTTGCATGATACAACTTAATTACTTAGTTTAGTTTAATTGTACAGACATTAGAAATATTTGACTTAATACAAGTTATACATATAACTTATATTATAATATCACAAGATTTCGGATTAGGAACATCAAGGTGGTTATACAGAGCTATTTATTTTTAGACTCATAAGTCATAAAATTCACTTACCTACATGTATCAACTATTTAGGAAACTAAATTAGATAGGTACTTTACGACTACCTTACATAAAAAAACACCTTCATGATTAAAAAGTTTTCTAAAATGTAGTTTTCATTCATGTAATAAGATCAAATACTAAATAATATACATAGAAGTGTAACTAGTGTAAGCATTTATAAACTGGATTATATTGTGAGTACAGTCAACAACTAAATAAATTTTTAATACTTAACTCGAAAACATTATAATTATCTGATAGAAAAACTCATTTTTGTACAATCACCGGCAATAATATCACATGGGACAAAGCACTCAAAAATATCTGAAACGCTCTAACGGCCATACAAATGAGTTGCGTTGCGTTACATATTTTTGAGTGCCTTGTTTCATCATATTATTATATTAATGCCGGTGACTGTACAGGCGGACACTTTTTTTTATATGTCATGGAGAGAGATATAATCCCATCATTTTGTCAGTTGATAATTTACGGTCACCTATTTTTCAAGAGCCGTCTTTAAAAATATCTCATAAATTGAGATACATACAAACACTTACGTTAAGGGTAGCTGTCATCTGCTATAAATAATTTACCGCCCTCGTGAGGACCCCCATATGACAACGCCATACAAAAGCTGACCTGAGAGACAAATAACCTTACTTTACATACGTACTTTGCTGGCCAAATTATGAAATAAGATTACACTACTCACATTTTCACACAAGACAGCATAACCAAACGTCATCTACAACAACGAATGCGTTATCAATGTTCGCTAAGTCCTCACCTATAGCAATAACTAGAGGCTGCACTCCGACACCTGCAAGTGCTGATTTGTTTGAAGCTTCCTTTTGGAGTTCTTGTAAGTGAGCCTCGCCCTCGCTGCGAGTTTTGGCAACGAAAATGAAGCGGATGGCTGCGTCAAACCGCGAAGCTTTAGTTCGAACACCGGTCTTTCCTCCGACGATTGCAAATGGCAGTAAAAGAAGTACTGCAGTTAGCTTCTGTAACTCAGTGTCTGAAAAAAAGAATTTAGAGATAATTAATCAAGCAACTATCCACAAAACAGTATTTGTATAATAAACTAGTTATTAGTTAGTAAATATATTATTTTAGTTTTTTTTTTCATTTAAAACTTATTACGTAAATGAACGAGTTCCTATAAATCTTATCTTACCTTTTGGTAGGTCGTGAATTCTTTGTTGCTGAGCCCGTAAGGGCTTCGATAACTATTTTCAATCAATTCTGAGTTTTTTCTTAACCCAGTGTACAGCGCTGAGGAGCTAACATTTGAATTGAGATTTGTAAAGTCAATGTTTATCTGTGAAGCAAAAATACAAAAAGTTAATTTAGGTAAAATTTCAAATAAGATAATAATTTATTTATTAATTTTCAGCATAGGATATGAATCACAAATGTGCAAATCCCTTACCAGGTGTGGACCAACGCTCGTCAAACAAAGCAAAGGAAACTTTTTCAAATACTGTGCCGCTGTAACAGTCATTAAGTACCGCTTGCAAAGTGACCATGTGTCTTTCCAAGCCGTTTCTAGTATAGATGAAGATTCTAATCCCTGGTATTTGGTTATTGTGACAATGTCGCCATTAATTTTCAGCTCCTCTGTGGAAAATGTTGAGATATAATATAAAAGTGAAGCGAAGAATTGGTCGGAGACACAGGTTTGGGGCGGCTTGGTCCAGTTAGACCTATAACTTTTTCGTTAAATGCATATTTACAGAGTTAAATCGAATTTAAGTTCTTTTAGACTGAAAAATTTTCGACGCGTCTTATGTAACACAATAACACCTGCTTTTTTCATGCCTATCTTGATGGGACTCTCAATCTGAACAACTTATCATAAGACTGTTTTTTTCCTGCGAGATATATTTCAGAGTAATTTAACTTTGTACATAGTATTTTTTTCATAATTAAATATCTCGAAAACTGTGAGTCGGGGGTACATCAAGCCCTTAGCATAAATTGATGGGGACGATGATACCAATATGTGGAATAAAAAAGTGAGTCATCGGTCATAGAAAAAAAAATTGCGAAAATTTTACAAGTCTAAAAAAATCTTTAAATCGATATAACTCTGTAAATATGCATTTAACGATAAAAGTGTATAGAACATAAATTGTTCCTACGGGGATACCCGTAATTGAATAAGCGCAAAAAAGGGGGGACAGCGGCAATCGATTTTTTTCAAACGTACAAACATACAAAGAAAAACCATAACCCTTCTTTGCAGTCGGGTAAAAAGAAAAAAATAAACAGTAGGGACTTATACGTTGTTACCTACCTTCTAAATTATGGTCCTGATCAAGTTCTTTGTCCCGTAATGGCAGCTGTGATTTTTTTCCTTTACGGCCACGTGACTCTGTACCAATTTCCTCTGAATCTTCAGATATGCTGGCCGATGCGATCTTAATGGTCTTGTTTACTAAACCTCTACTCTCCCGCCAAATAGCCTGCCTTTTGCCGTATCTTCATCCGCACATGAAATAAGAGTAAAGCAATTGGATCCAGTCAACCTTAGTGTAAATTAAAATCTAAATTACCAAAAATACTGCAAAAAAGTTTTGAGATGCAATGTTAAACCAAGTCAGGTATTTAGTCAGTCAGTACCTACCGGTGGGTGTCCATAGAACTCGATTTCTTCCCCTCATTTTTAAACCATGGAGAACACTTTTTATTGAAATAATTACATATTTTTTTATAATATATAAAAATCACATGCAAGATTAAATAAATTTATTTGTTATAAGTACCTGTCATATAACTTCCCATGAGGGTGCGCAGAGGCGGATGGAGGTGCTTTTGCTCCTGGAGAAAGTTGGGTCAACTCTTGTTTCAAGGGAGGGGTGACGCTAAACCAAATAGCCTCTGGTTCCTTTGTGAACAAATCGTGTACGTGCTTTGCCCATTGAATGAAAACACTGTATGCAAGTTTTGGTTTCTGATTGCTCCTGTCCGTCAGGAGGTGGTCAAGAATGATGTCACAGAGCTCGCTCTGCTCGCTTCGTCGGAATTCTCTTTGCAGTCCAGTCTTAAGTAATTGCCTGATTGTAAAAGATTTCTCCAGCAAATTTCTAAGTGGATTGCAGATGCCCGGTGCGGATACTGGGAGTGCCGACTCATGAACCTCAGGATGAGATTATGATGGGCGTTTGTAGGGAGGACTGCAAATTAAATTGATAATAATTATTTTCTAATATGTAGGTCAAATGTAGGTATTTAAATTTTATTTTTATTTTCGCCAAGTAGGTTATAGTATAGGTATAGTGTCACATGATCGGTCAAAGGGCGAGGCTAACCAAAAAAATATTGAAAACTCTCATACAAAAACTGTCATTTCAATGCGATGACGAGTGTCAAAATAGTTACATTATTAAGATTGGACGATACTACCCTCTCATAGCTCATACCTGGTGAACAAATCAACTTTTGCTGCATTGCCCAACTAGATCAAATTGGTTGTACCCGGATGGAGGAGTCGGAGTTGTCAAAGGATTTGATAGTTTTTCAGCCTGCGATTGAAAAATACATTGAAAGTAAGCTTTATACACTAACATGCTATGGATCATTTGGTCTGAAATTAAGAAATTTATTAATGATCATTAATTATACATATTTAATGCCAATTTCTATGTCTGGATAACACTATCTGAGAGATAAACATTATTATGGCTCTTTTCATTTCAGAAATTTTAGTGAATTATGTGATTATGTTATGGTATTTATCTGACAAACAAAGCATTCAGACATTTAGAAATTTACCCTTAGCTTTTGACCCACTCATGCGCAGCCACACAAAAAGAAGGCAGTGCCGTAACATAAAAAAAAAACAACGATATTTTCCCACATATTTTCATTGATTAAATGCACTCTATGGTAATCGATGACTCGCACTAAGTCATAAATTAAATTGTTGGAATGCACTCATCTTTTTTTTTCTAATGGAATGCGCGCCATTTCTAAAGCATTTCAAATAAAGTTTTGATTTCAATTTTTACATTTTGTTATAAGTATTTACTGAATTTTGTAGGTTTTTTTAATTCTTGCTTTAAAATGTGAAAAAAATGGACTCTGCCCGATAAGATGCAGCTAAGGAAATGACTTATTACAAGGTAGGTACCTTGCTAATACAAACAAAGTCTCTCTCTCTTTTCTAACGTTGATCTTTTATTTAGTAGGTTCAATCCCAAATGTATGAGTGTAGATAAAGTAGTGTATGAAACTGCACATAACTAGGTATTAAAACACTCGTGTGATACTATTAAAAACCTCGCCTGCGGCTCGGTTTTTAAACACACACTCGTGTTTTAATACCCCTCTTTATGTGTCAGTTTCATAAACTACTATTATTTCATACATTGCCTAAAAGGGCCAGGCATTGTTTACAATGCCTGCATTTCATACATTGCCGGTGACATATACAATGCCGGATTATACACATTGCCAGTAACATATTTATTAACATATAACATATTTTATATTATGTAAAACAAAAAGTAGCATATTATAAAGAACTGACCTGTCTAGATTCATTCATCCATTCAGTCCATTTTAGTGCTTACATAGTCCGATCTGGCATATGTGAAAAGTTTAATAATGTGAAGTTATCAACAGAAGGTACTAGAGACTTTAAAAGCTCTATTGAAGTGTACCCTTTATCTGAAAACAATAGCAATATTCATACCTAAGTAAAACTTTTCTCTGCTTTTATTGATTAAAACTTTTTTTTGCTTAACTTGACTGTTTACGAACTGGAGCGGATCAAAGGTCATAGAAATACTATATAAAACCAGAATAAGATTCACATCGAAGTGCAGGCCGAGACAGGTATTTTTGGTATTCGAATATTTTAGTATTCGTTAAAAAAAAATATTAATCAGTATTCGAGTACAGGTACTCGCATTGCGTATTCGAGTACTAAGATCAGTATTTGAATACCTACTCAATTTGACACGAATACTGTTTGGCACTAGTGAAAACGTAAATTTGCATTGTTCTAAATAATAGTTCAATAAGTAAGTATTACTACACAAAATGACACTGGTTTTATGTATTAATTCCAATACTAAACAATTAAATTTAGCACTAAACTGATTGTCGACCCGTTTTGTCTGTCGTGCATATGCAGCTTTGAACGTACATAAGGACTTAAAATAGTAAGTAACAATCCGCGCACGAAAGATGAGACTGATGGATAACAATGGTTCGACAACGCAGTAGCGATTTCTTAGAAAAAGATAACAAATCGTCTACAGCGCAAGTCAAATAGGCGGTGATGGTGATTGTACTAATTTATAATAATGATCCCAAAACGTAGGTACCTACGTACCTGGATTTGGTTGGATAAATATCACGCTTGACGCCATATTGACGCTCGCCATGCCACGGTACCTATGAAATCAAGTAAGCTATAGAAACAAGGACTGTTCACTTACCAATAATAACTTTCGCTGCTTCTTCTGATATATTCCATTCCAACTTTTGAGAAGTGCAGAAACCATCTTCAACTTATTATCTTTTGTCAATTTCACCGCAACTCAAGCGCAAGCAGTCAGTGCTTTGCAGTTTTTTCTTTGAAATGGACGGTCGCTGGTGTGCAGTGTTGCCACCTCAGATTTAGTATTTACCGTAACGCTTCGCAAAATTACCCTAACTACGGTAAATGCCCATCAAACTTGACCCCAAATCCAAAATCTTAAATAATATAAAACCTGAATAGAACTAAATGCACAGTGATGTCAGATCTACTGATAAAGCAGTAGATTTAAGGCCATGTTTACATGGGTCAAGCGATTCGGTAGTAACTAAATGGGCAACTTAGTTTAAAGTTACATGTATTATAATTTGGTAAAAAGTCATTCACACGGCTTAAAAGTGGGCACACACCAGTGGCGTGCACAGAGATTTTAGACAGGGTAGGCACGGATAAAAAATTCACAGATTTTACAGTCCCCGCAAAAATCGGAGCATTGAAAATGAACACCAAAATTTACGAAAAACCAAAATCAAATCAAATGCAAAGTCTTATTATATGTTAAAGTTACCTAGGTAGTACCTATTTATTTTTACGATTGTGACACTCGGCTCCGCCTCGTGTCACAAAAGCGCCCGCTGACTGCCTCGACGCAGCCGAAATATTATTAACCTATTTTCAAAATTCCAACGAATGCACTTCTCGTCTGCTTCTGCATCTTTTAACACTATTACCATGACGATCGCTCAATAATCATAGAAGCTACATCACTTTTTATGTATGGAAACAGCAGTTTTTCTACAAATCCAAATCTAAAGGGACCACCTACAGGTCACAATTATTAACCGATTTTCAAAATTATTTTTCCATTTGGTAGCTAAACTAATATCCTAGGACGCTTTTTTTCATTTTTTCTTAAGTCGGTTTTTGTTTCGAAATATTTACAATTTAGTAAACAAACACCCCCCTAAAAACCGGAATTTTTTGAATTTTGCAAAATTCCAAAAAAAGTTACCAGTAGATTTTCAAAATTCAAACGTTCACACGTGTCTCTATAAAGAACAATGCCCACTGTCCATACATTTGAAAACCTGTTAATGAGTTAGCTTGTATAAATACTCTTGATATCAAAATGTGATCGTTATTTATAATTATTTAAGGGTCTGAAGTCAGATTTTTTATTAAATCCCACAGAAGTCTAAAAATAATACTTTAAGGTTTGAGGTTAGAAATATCTTTTCAACGTTTTTAGCGATTTACGACGTCATGTTTAGCTAATATTTTTGAATAAATTAATCATCAACAACACATATTAATCGATATATTATATGATGACGAGCGTAATTTATAGAAAAAAACAAAATATAAACAATAACAACTTATAAAACGCAGTGACTGAACACTACGAACAACAACCACAAACAATAGACATAGAGCTGACACTCTGACGTCTCTGACAGTGACTCCTGTCAGGTCAATATCACGTTCGGGTTTAGGTACCTAGCATCTTTAGTAGTGTTGGTTGTGTAGTCAATTTATCATGATGAATTACCTATTATATTAGATATGCGGTAATGGTAGGTACCTAACGCTTCTTAAAACTACTATTAGAAAAATATATAGGTACACATGCATCACAATATCAGAAAGTTTTGAGCGGCCGGATGCCATCAGGGTGCGTTCAAAAACCGTAACTTGGTTACTACCGTAGCGACAGGATGCGTTCAAGCACCTTAATTTGGTTCTAACGTAGGAAAAGAACACAATATCATATTTTTCCCTGGGATTGTAGAGAAACATAGATAGCATGGTTTGATTAATTGATTTTTGGGCTATTTTTGCCAATAGGATTTATTTCTATTCATTCTCAAAAAAAGTTAGGGCTAAAATGGGCATTATTCTTTCTCAACTTATAGTACTATTTTCATCTTGATCCTCCCAAAATCTTCGGAAATATGGCCAAAAATACGTCTCAGGCGATTTGCATCTGATAACCATTTTCAATGGTAAAATATACCAATTTTATCACTGTTTCGGTATCTGCCAACCTATACTGAACGAAATCCAAACATTTTTATCATCTTGATTGGAAAACAAAATGCATAGAAAACAATACAATTGGTTTGTGTGTACGTACACAAGCTGTTAGCCAGTTATAATTAATTATATTAAAACTTTTTATGAAAAGAACGAGGGGCATTCATAACCTACCTACCATGTTTTTAAACACAACGCATCTTCCCTTTGCAATCAATTTAATTAAACTTTATCCTCAAAAGATAACCTCGATAAAGCGGCAATTTTTAATTTATTTAAACAAACTTTGCCAGCATAGGTCTTGCATGTAAATTATTGAATTTTTCACAGTAAATCAACGAAATAATTACTTAGGTACTTAACTTAAAATAGTCAATAACTTGCGCCAAGAAAAACAATCAAAACAAAGCAAAACTAACTGCAACTGCAAGGGCAAACTAAAAAACGCTACTCTCTTCAATGCAATCATTACGCGGTCGGTCGGGTTGCAAATAAGCAGTGCCTCCAAAACATAAACACGCGCATACATTTTCACGCACACAGTCACACTTTTGATGTGTACTACACGAGATTCGTTCTATGAAAAAGAAGCAGCCCGTAGTACTGCTTATGGACACGCGGTAAATAATTGGCGCCTCTGTCGCCCGGCCGATCGTTGGTTCTTGTTCTTGTGATTTTTGGTTGAAGTGAATTTAGTTTCAAAAACCACAAATAGATGGCGCTTAAACTAATAGACACGGAAAGCCGAAGAAGTGCTGTGCACGATGATGGGTTCATAACTTTTTAATTACAAGTAGTTTACAAATAATAGGCTAGGGAATTAGGGTCATATATTTATGGGACTACAGGGTATGCAGTGCTTATTTGCATGTATGGAGTGCACGCCACTGGCACACACGGTCCTTCAATCGCGACAAATGGATGGAAGTATGTCCAAAATTTGATCGTGTGTGTCGAATCTGTCATTCAAATTTAAGTTTGTCATCTAAAATGAAGATCTCACTAAGACCTTTCACTTCTTCAAAGACACCATCAATCTAGGATGAGTGCTTTTCTAGATATTACTGTTTTAAGTTTGACATATGACAACTGTCAAACTTAAAACAGCAATGTCTTCATCAATAAGATCTTCACCGTTTTTTAACTAGTGAAGTTAAAAAAACAGGTGTTAGATGACAAACTTAAATTTGACAGCTGTCACCTAAAGATATCAATAAAACCGGCCAAGTGCGTGGCGGGCCACGCGCCGTAGGGTTCCGTAGTTACTTTATACCATACTATATTTAATACCACTATCATTTTTCGTCTGTAAAAATAACTTTGTTTTTAACAGTGTTGGTATAAATGACAAAGTTATATTTGCGGTTTTGGAAAATATGATATATCGACTGTGGAAATATGAAACGGCGTAAGGGACAAAACCTCGAATATCAGTTATATACATTATTAGAATCAGATTTTCAAGCTCTGTCGAAAGGTATATTTAAAATTGCGATATCTCAAAAAAAGTGTCCTTTACGACCTTAGTTTTGAAGCTTCATAAGTACAATTTTGGCAAACAAAGTAACTTATGGCACAAGTTAACAATACTTTCTTTTTTAGTTTAACGGAACGTACATAAATATTGTAAAGTCACTGTCATAATTATCAATTACGATAAAATTATGCTTACGTCTTTCTTCAAATCAATTTTTCAAAGTTAATGTCCCTTACGCCAAAATTGAAATACAATATTGAGTAGAACTGCACCTTACGACCTAATTATAGAAGAGATCATAATCGTTCAATCAAATTCGAGTCACAAAGAGTTGGCTCGTGCGCTCACTGGACAAAAAAAAGTGTCAAAACTATATCTTTCTCTATCCGTTACGCTAGCGAGATCGCTACGCGTAAAGAGAGGAGTTGTGTGTTTATTGTGATTTAGTCGGGAACGTTACTATTTAAGTGCAGGCTGCAGTTTAAATTATCTTTTTGCGGTGTTGACAAGTAGTGGATCGTACGTACTTAGATTTTGATACTCTTTATTTCTAAATACAAATAACTAAGCTATATCTTTTAGTTCTCAAGATAGCATGCCCCTTACGTCAAAAAAATGTTTACGTGTCTATTACACCCGTCAATTTAAGATAAAATAACAAACCAATTTGACGTAAAGTACTACTGTATCTAGTTTTTTTGTTAAATTTTAACGTAAGTGCATTATTCTTTCAAAAACCGTTGCTTTTGTTTTTAACTTTGTATATTGAACCTTAAAACTACATATTATTAGAGTTGAAATTTAAAATTCATTTTAGTCAGGAAAGCAAAGCAACCAAGGATAAGATTATAATTCTGACTAAAAGTTGTGAGGATAAAATTAAACCAAATTTAAGTACGTATGTTCTATTAAAAAAAATGGTCAAAACATATTGATGTTTGTGAAATGTGAAAACTGAACTGTGAATTGTCACACTTTAACAATATAAAAAAGATATTGTAACATGGTAATAAATTGAAATATGGCCCAAGTTCAACAAATTAAAAATTTAACTATTTCTTCGTCATCTTTTATATTATCCTCTTCATCGGTTTCTAATAATGTATCGACAGTTTTATTATTATGAGGTTGATTTATATATTCGCTATGAAATCGTTTTGGCATTAAGTAAAGAGCTGTCTTCTGCCATACTGTATGTAATTTTCATCTTCCTTAGATTTTTTTTAAAGTGCAGACCCGAATATCTTTAATTTGTAAGTTATCGTCTTTTTGATTAGTAGGAGTAAACATTATTTCTGTACCATAATTCTGAACTATCCCCTGAAAATCTTGTAATACTTCGTCTTCTATATCTTCCAGACAGGACTGCAAAAAAATTGTGTTTAACTGACGTTTTTTTCTTTTCTGATTTGTGACAGATATTGTACGACTTGAAGACTCCAATTTTATTTCAGATGCTAACTCGTTCGAATTAGAAGCTTTATCTGTGCAATATCAGATGTAAAGCGTGGAAGCAATGAAATTGGTACATGTCTACAAAAGTACATCAAGGATGTGGATGATCGAGGAGTGGAGAAACTGATTTTATACTGTGATAATTGCAGTGGACAAAATAAAAATAAAGTGATTTTATCTATTTTAAGTAACTTTCTGGTGCAATCAAAACATCTTACTGTAATACAAGTTAATTACCTACTCACAGCGTTCATGCGGTAATCAAAAGAGAAGTAAGACGAATAATTGTATGGGCCCCATCTCAATGGCCAGGGTTCATGGAAACTGCTAGAAAGAGGCCATACCCATATCGAGTAACCACTTTAGAATTCCAAGATTTTATAAATTGGGAAAAAGTTTTAGAAAAAATGTTTACTCCTACTACTCAAAAAGACGATAACTTGCGAATTAAAGATATTCGGGTGTGCACTTTAAAAAAATTAAATTAAATACAGTATGGCAGAAGACAGCTCTACTTTCGAAATAAAACTAGCAAAGAAAGCTACTGGCAAGACTACTAAGAGAAGAAGAGGATCAAAAATTGCGCATAGAATGGAAACTAGAGGTAAGCAAAATAAAGAAGAGTAATATGAAGACTCTTACCAAGAAGATGATTCCCCCGTCTGTATAAAGATAGGTTAGCGATCTTTTTAGCAAAATATAACGATCTAATGAAACTTTGCAATACTAATATAATGCCAAAACGATTACATAGCGAATATATAAATCTACCTCATAATAATAAAACTGTCGATACATTATTAGAAACCGATGAAGAGTAGGGATGTCGAAAGTGAAAAAAAATATCGATATATCGATACATCGATATTTATAAAAATATCAATATCGGCCTCGATATATCGCGAAAAAAATATCGATATATCGATATATCGAACCAATTTTCAAAGAACGTTTGCGGTTTTTAAAGAACAATGTATTTATTTCAGTCTAGCTCAGTAATTACAATAAATTTTATCAGACAACACATATTACTTTAATGTATGAAAATCTCAATAAAAACGAAGATAATTTATAAAATCAGGCGCATATTTATCACATAAGATATTCAACGCAGCACAAAAAACATACCAGTCATAGACAATATTATGTTTTTAATATTAAAATAAACTATGAATTATTATTAAAGTACATATAAGTTTTTTCCGTTCCAAAAATATATCGTTTTTGATACGATTTTCGATATTGGTTATTTTGTATCGATATATCGGTTAGAAATATATCGGCTAAAAATATTGTCGAGGACAGCAAAGGAAACGGCGGTTGAAAGGGGAAAAGGAAGATATAATAGCAGATAAAAGGAATCACATTTACAATAGGCAAAGAAAGGAAATATGACAAGAATAGAGTAAAGAGACAAAACCACAGTATAGGTATTTACATACTAATTACAGAGTAAAATATAAGTCTATACATGGGTGGGCCTGTCCTTGACAAATATCGATATATCGAACAAAAAATATCGATATATCGATGTATCGATATTTTTTCAACAAGCCTAATGAAGAGGATAATATAAAAGATGATGAAGAAATAGTTTTATTTTTAATTTGTTGAACTTGGGCAATATTTCAATTTATTACCATGTTACTATATCTTTTTTATTGTTAAAGTGTGACAATTCACAGTTCAGTTTTCACATTTCACAAACATTAATATGTTTTGACCATTTTTTTAAATAATAAATAAAACTTTTAACGTTTAATTTTATCCTCACAACTTTTAAACTTTTTTAGATTTTTGCATTCACAATGCTATTTTTATATTAAGATGAATAAATAATGAAAAATATTAGAAATAATCGGCTCACACGTAGCATCCCGTCTAAGTTGCTACGGGTGAGCCGATTTTTTCTAATATTTTTCATTATTTATTCATCTCACAACTTTTAGTCAGAACCATAATCTTATTCTTGGTTGCTTTGCATTCCTCACTAAAATCAATTTTAAATTTCAACTCTAATAATATGTAGTTTTAAGATTCAATATAATAAGTTAAAAATAAAAGCAACGGTTTTTGAAAGAATAATGCACTTACGTTAAAATTTAACAAAAAAACTAGATATAATAGTATTTTACGTCAAATTGGTTTGTTATGTGATCTTAAATTGACGGGTGTAATAGACATGTAAGCATTTTTTTTGACGTAAGGGGCATAGTATCTTCCCTTAATCTTTTCTAAGCTTTTCGTAAATAAAACTAAATAAACTAAATTTTTCGTAATGGCGGAGATATGTAAGAAAAATGTATTTCAGTCCGGCTTTCTGGCGCAGGATGTTCTCCTCTACAGGTCGCATTTCTCAACCGATTCTCGTGAAATTTTGTGAGCAGGTTTGAAAATGATATAGAAATTTTTTGTCACGCCAGTTTTTTGAAATTTTTCATAATGACGGAGAAATGTAAGAAAACATATTTCAGTCCGACTTTCCAGCTGCCCATTTTTCTCTACAGGTCGCATTTCTCAACAGATTCTCGTGAAATTTTGTGAGCAGTTTCGATGATTATATAATTATTTTTAATTTAGCCAGTTTTTCTAAATTTACCAAAATTCACCATTTCGAAAAATGTTTAAAATTAGAAGCGCCATCTAGCTGCGAATATACCTACCAAATAATACCAAACAGCACGTACCTACTACGTGCTTTGAAAAGCTCGTGAACAGCGTGGAAAAAGGGGTGGCGACATCTTTTAGATTATTTTATAAACAACATACAATTTAAGCTACTTTTTAACGCGAGGTCTACAGCTCAGGGAGCCACTAGTTTATCTATGTGTTAAAATCGTTAAGCGGTTAACAGAATACATCTATTCCTATATGTTTATATACCTACCTACTAAGTTTCAAATGTGTAATCCTAATACTTTCGGAATAAAATGGCTGTGACATACGTACAGACAGACAGACATGACGAATCTATAAGTGTTCCGTTTTTTGTCATTTTGGCTACGGAACCCTAAAAACCGTCCAAATGCGTGTCGGGCCGCGTGCAGTATAGGGTTCCGTAGTAACAATTCTTTTTCATGGTTCAGTAGCCTAAATGGCAAAAACGGAACAATATAGATTCGTCATGTCTGTCTGTCCGTCCGTCCGCATGTCACAGCCACTTTATTCCGAAAGTATTTGGACTACACAGTTGAAACTCGGTATGTAGATGTATTCTTTGAACCGCTTTACGATTTATAGACAAAAATAAAAAAATAAGGGGAGCATAATATTTATACATGGAACTGAATTTAAAAAACATTTTTTTCTTCAAAACAATACATGTGGGGTGTCTATAGATTGGTCTTTAAAAAATGACATTGACGTTCCTAATACTATATTTCAAAGTCAACCATTAGAAAAATATACACTGCCAAAGTGATGTGTGCCCCCTCCATATATATAATATAACATATATATATAATATAACTTTTAAAATAAGAGACTGAAAAATCTAAAAAAAATATATGCTAAAGATCTTAATGAACACTTTCAACGAAAATTGGTTTGAACGAGATATAATAATCAGTTTATGAGATACATTTGATTTGATAGTACATTTTTCAAAACTGCAAATATAACTTTGTCAATCATACAAATGATGGAACAAAACACTGGTTTTCAGCTGTCACCTGATTAGCTGTGCCGTAATAAAGATAAAGTATTAAAAACTAAAAAAAAAAAAAATTTACTATTATTTTAGATTGATTCATATCTATTAAACTATTTTTATCGCTAGATATTTTAAAATTATGGATTTTAATAATTATGGCTTTTCATATTATGAATTTAAAAGTTATAGTTTTTATAATTATGGAATTTAATAGTATGGGTTTTAATTGTTATGCTAAATAATGGTATACATTTTTAAATTATGCATTCTTATTGTTATGCGAATTAAAGTTATGGCAAGTCTGTTATGGATTTTCAAATTAGGATTATCATTGTTATGCAATATAAGGGACACCGAAGTTTCCATGATTTGACATCCCTTTTAATTTCACACCAATTGCCATAAAATTACACCCGAACCGAACTGATACGATTAAAAAAGATGTAAGGGAGGTATCCACATCGAAGGCAGAGTCAGGGTCATCTCAGCTCAGATCTTTAGTTCTTAAATGCCTTACCAGTGTGAGTGTCAACGAGGATGATGTCGAGGGGATATAGGGCCCTTTCTGGATGAACTTCCCTCCACTGATGATGGGGTGGCCAACAATGAAGATGTCACCACGAGGATGAGGATGCCATCAACCAGGGAAAAGAACCCTTGCCAGGACCCTCACGACCTAAGAGGATAAAGACTTAAATAACGTTAACATTTTTTGTAATTAAATGTGATCTTTTTAAAATGAACGATTAGATATAATTATAATATGTTTTTTTTTGCAATGTTCACTTTTCCGGAGCGTGTGGCTCGGAAACGGTTAGTTAGGATTTAGGCAAACCTGATAAAAAGCAAAGTTGTAGACAATTTTATGATCTTTAATTTAGTAGAAAAACTCTTTTTCCTATGACGCACCGTTTTTGAGATATTTGCGAAAAATCCAAAAGTGGTACCTTCTCCCCCCTCCGGCTCACCTCCGAGACGTCAGGACTTTTAGTATGTTTACTTCCTAAGCACCCTGAACAAGTTTCAGAAGAAATCGCTTAGGTCCCCTCTCATGCGTTCTATAACTCCTTTATTGATTGGACTATTAAGCATATTTTCCAAAACCGCAAATATCATATCAGGGTACATACAAACTCTATGAAAAACAAAGTTATTTTTGCAGAAGAAAAATTATAGTGGTATTATATTTATATATATACGGTATTATGGTAACTACGGAACTCTACTGCGCGTGGCCCGATATGCACTTGGCTGGTTTTTTTTATTTTTGTTGAAAAATCGTGAAGTGGTTTACAGAATACATCTACCTACCTATTTCTTATCGTCATTGAACAACTACCTAAGTAAATGCGGGAGATTTTTTCCCGTACTGGCAACATTTTTATAAAATGTGAAGTGTCAACTTGACAATGGGTGCATTCTACTAGACAAATCTCTGAGTCATCAATCGCCATAAAGAGTAAATTTTAACCATGAAATTTTATTTGTATGGAATGTTCAATATTAGGCGCCGGCTACACGCATGGTAAATAGTGTGATCCATCACTATTTATCAAATTCCATGGTATTTACTGTGCGTTTGTGTAGACTAGTGAAATGATGGATTTCAGTATTTTCTTGATATCTGAATTCCGGAATACAAATTCCACGAATTCTAGTGATGCCTAGTCGTTTCTAAAAAAGTACATTTTACGTTACTTTTGGTTGTCTTTTTGTCTATGGGCCGATTTGACCGTTTTCGGTGAAGCTCGGCTTTTGGTGCTATTTTGACAAGAAAATAGCAACGCAATGTTAAAAATATAAATAAATCCAATATGGCAGCCAACTTTTTTGTTTGTGGGCCGATTTCAATGAAACTCGGTTTTTGGTACTATTTTGCCTAGAAAACATCAACGCAATGTTAATAAAAATATAAAAAAACCAAGATGGCAGCCAAATTTTTTGTTTATGGGCTGATTTCTTTAGAACTCGATTTTTTGTACTATTTTGACAAGAAACCATCAACGCAATGTTAAAATATAAAAAATCCAAGATGTCGGCCAAATTTTTTGTTTGTGAGCCGATTTCGATGAAACTCGATCTTTTATACTATTTTTAACCGACTTCAAAAAAAAGGAGGTTCTCAGTTTGACCTGTATCCTGTATGTATGTATGTTTGTCCGCGATTATCTCGCGTTTGGCTGAACCGATTTTGATGCGGTTTTCAGAAAAGTATTTCTTACATTTAGGAGAAGGTTTTGGTATTTTAACCGACTTCAAAAAAGATGGTTCAGTTTGACCAGTATGTATGGATATTTGTCCGCGATTATCTCGCGTTCGGCTGAACCGATTTTGTTGCGGTTTTCAGAAAAGTATTTGTTAGATCTAGGAGAAGGTTTTAGTATTTTAACAGACTTCAAAAAAGGAGATTCTCAGTTTGACCCATGTGCATGTGTGTCCGCGATTATCTCACGTTTGGTCAAATCCGATTTTTCTACCTACATAACATATCTAATACAGAAGGTACTTAAACTAAAAAGAAAGAAATAAAAAATTGTTTTAAAAAACAAAAAACCGACTTCAAAAGCCTACGCTACCTCTAAAAAGCAAGAAATAATATTCAAATCACTAGATACGCATTATCATTGTAAATAAAACACGTATATTGAAGTCGGGTGGGGCTTTTAGAATAAAAAAAAGTTGTCCTCCAGCCCCACCCGACTTCAATAGACGTGTTTTATTTACAATGATAATGCGTATCTAGTGATTTAAATATTATTTCTTGCTTTTTAGAGGTAGCGTAGGCTTTTGAAGTCAGTTTGTTTTTTTTTTAAACAATTTTTTGCCAAGAAAACATCAACGCATTGTTAAAAAAAAACCAAGATGGCGGCCAACTTTTTTGTTTATGGGGTGATTTCGATAAAACTCGATTTTTTGTACTATTTTGATAAGAAACCATCAACGCAATGTTAAAATATAAATAAAAAAAATCAAAGATGTCGGCCAAAATTTTTGTTTGTGTGCCGATTTCGATGAAACTCAGATTTTAGTACTATTATGACAAGAAAATATCAACGCAATGTTAAAAATATAAAAAATCCAAGATGTTGGCCAACTCTTTTGTTTGTAAGCCGATTTCGATGAAACTCGATCTTTTATACTGTTTTGCCAAGAAAACATCAACGCAATGTTAAAAAAGTAAAAAAACCAAGATGGCGGCTAATTTTTTTTGTTTATGGGCTGATTTTGATAAAACTCATTTTTTGTACTATTTTGACAAGAAACCATCAACGCAATGTTAAAAATATAAAAATTCCAAGATGGCGGCCAACTACTCTGTTTGTAGGCTGATTTCGATAAAACTCTTTTTTTGTACCATTCTGACAAGAAACCATCAACGCAATGTTAGAATATAAATCATTGAGCTTGCGTCTTTCGAAAGTAAGTTATTCGAAACAACGACTCTTCGACTAATAGTTTGTCGGTCAATAATTCATTTGAGCAATCGTTCATCGAGCCTGTGTCATTCGAAATAAAGTTGCAGACCGCAATAATTTTAGCCGCCATCTTGGATTTTTTATATTTTTAACATTGCGTCGATGTTTTCTTGTCAAAATAGTACTAAAAACCGAGTTTCATTGAAATCAGCACACAAACAAAAGTTTTGGCCGACATCTAGAATTTTTTGATTTTTTTACATTGTCTTGATGGTTTCCTGTCAAAATAGTACAAAAAAATCGAGTTTTATCGAAATCAGCCCACAAACAAAAAAGGTGGCCGCCATCTTGGTTATTTCAATATTATAAAACATTGCGTTGACGCGTGTGAAAGTAAAAGTGCAAAATACTTTATTTAATTAAACTCACATGATAAGCATTTTTAAATCGTCATATCTTTTACCCTACTACCCATAAAGACATCTTTTAACTGACAATATTTTTAACATTACGTCGATGTTTTCTTGTCAAAATAGTATCAAAAACCGAGTTTCATCGAAATCGACACACAAACAAAAATTTTGGCCGACATCTTGGATTTTTTTTAAATTTTAACATTGCGTTGATGGTTTCTTGTCAAAATAGTAGAAAAAAATCGAGTTTTATCGAAATCAGTCCACAAATAAAAAAGGTGGTCGCCATCATGGTTTTTTTATATTTTTAACATTGCGTTGTTGTTTTCTTGGTAAAATAGTACAAAAAATCGAGTTTTATCGAAATCGGCTCACAAACAAAAGAGTTGGCCGCCATTTTCAATTTTATTATAATTTTAACATTGCGTTGTTGTTTTCTTGTCAAAATATTACTAGAAACCGAGTATCATCAAAATCAGCCCACAAACAAAAATGTTGCCCGCCATCTTGGATTTTTTATACTTTTAACATTGCATTGATGTTTTCTTGTCAAAATAGTACCAACAACCGAGTTTCATCGAGATCGGCTCACAAACAAAAATTTTGGCCGCCATCTTAAATTGTTTTTTTTTTTAACATTGCATACCTATCTGTTTTTTTTGTTAAAATATTATCAAAAGCCAAGTTTTATCGAAATCGACCCACAAACAAAAATGTTGGCCGCCATCTTGGATTTTGTATTATTTTAACATTGCGTTGATGTTATCTTGGCAACATAGTACCAAAAATCGAATTTCATTGAAATCGGCCTACAAACCATAGAGTTTGCCGTCATTTTGAATTTTTTCTATTTTTAACATTGCGTCGATGTTTTCTTGTCAAAATAGTACTATAAACAGAGTTTCATCGAAATCGGCTCACAAACAAAAATTTTGGCCGACATCTTGGATTTTTTTAATATTTTAACATTGCGTTGATATTTTCTTGGTAAAACAGTACAAAAAATCTAGTTTTATCGAAATCGGCTCACAAATAAAAGAGTTGGCCGCCATTTTCAATTTTATTATAATTTTAACATTGCGTTGTTGTTTTCTTGTCAAAATATTACTAGAAACCGAGTATCATCAAAATCAGCCCACAAACAAAAATGTTGCCCGCCATCTTGGATTTTTTATACTTTTAACATTGCATTGATGTTTTCTTGTTAAAATAGTACCAACAACCGAGTTTCATCGAGATCGGCTCACAAACAAAAATTTTGGCCGCCATCTTAAATTGTTTTTTTTTTTAACATTGCATACCTATCTGTTTTTTTTGTTAAAATATTATCAAAAGCCAAGTTTTATCGAAATCGACCCACAAACAAAAATGTTGGCCGCCATCTTGGATTTTGTATTATTTTAACATTGCGTTGATGTTATCTTGGCAACATAGTACCAAAAATCGAATTTCATTGAAATCGGCCTACAAACCATAGAGTTGGCCGTCATTTTGAATTTTTTCTATTTTTAACATTGCGTCGATGTTTTCTTGTCAAAATAGTACTATACAAACAGAGTTTCATCGAAATCGGCACACAAACAAAAATTTTGGCCGACATCTTGGATTTTTTTAATATTTTAACATTGCGTTGATGTTTTCTTGGCAAAATAGTACTAGAGTAAGGAGAATGGCAAACTGGGAACCATTTTCCAAATTCATAAATACTGAGCGTGCCCAATTCGGACCTTATGAGATTTAAAGGTCATAATTTGGTGGTTACTTTTCAATTTAAAGTGTTCGTAAAGAAGGAGGCAACATTTAGAAAAACATGATAGTAATATTCTTCTTAGCTAGAAACAAAACGCAATTGATCTGAAACAAAACGCTTTTGTGAGGTTTGGTTTATTATTGTTATATTGGCCCCTCTAGAAAAAAAGACAGGGAACCAATCACGTCACGTAAATATATATATCCAGGACAGCCAACATGACAGCAGTCTAAGAACGGCAATGTTTAAGGCTATATTCCGAATCACGATAAAATCGATGTCAGCGCTCACGTTATCTGTCAAACCCATACAAAATCACCGACTCGGAACGCATTTTAGTGCGCTGTCATCGATTTTAGTGTGATTCGGAATGCATCTAGTTGGTTTGCCTACTAGGTGCTGTTTTGAGGTTAAGTTTTGAAATCAACTTTTTATCCCCAGCTTTAAAGTGTATCTTACGATTACATAATTAATTAGGCTTTAATAGAGGATTAAAGTCATGCTATTTACTTCTTGGCACGCTAAGCCTTTATGTGGTTCTGAAAATATATGGGCACCTGCCATTCTCCTTTAAGTTTGTCATCTAAAATAAAGATCTCACTAAGGCGAAGGCAACACGCATGGTAAATACTGTGATAAATCGCCATAAAGTACTTTTTAACCATGGAAAGTAAAATATTGAACATTCCATACACATTACTTTCCATGTTTAAATTTTACGCTATGGCGATGGATCACAGTATTTGCCATGCGTGTAGCAGTCGCTTAAGATCTTTCATTTCTTCAAAGACACCGTTAGTCTAGGATGAGTACTTATCGAGATATTGCTGTTTTAAGTTTGACAGCTGTTATCTGTCAAACTTTAAACAGAAATATCTCAAAAAGAACTCATCCTAGACTGGTGGTGTCTTTGAAGAAATAACAGGTCTTGGTGAGATCTTTATTTAAGGTGACAGCTGTCAAAAAGTTTGTCAATCTAAAATGAAGATCTCACTAAGATCTATAATTTCTTCAAACACGGCATCTGTCTAGGATGAGTATTTTTTGAGATATTGTCGTTTTAAGTTTGACAGATGACAGCTGTCAAACTTGAAACAGCAATATCTCTAAAAGTACTCATCCTAGACTGGTGGTGTCTTTAGAGAAATAAAAGGTCTTGGTGAAAACTTCATTTTAGGTGACAGCTGTCAAATTTAAGTTTGTCATCTTTAATGAAGATCTCACTAAGACCTTTAATTTCTTCAAAGACACCATCAATCTAGGATGGGTACTTTTCGAGATAATTGCTGTTTTAAGTATGAAAGATGACAACAACGAACGATCGTTTATTACTAGGAGATCGTTGGCTAGGGTAGTTAAAAAAACAGGTGCAAGTGATTTTCGACCTTATTTATAGCTCGGCATTCGGATATTTTGACCTTTCGTAATAAGCAACACTGGGCACACTGGCTACTTACTATTTGAACCACGTGAACGACTTTTCAGAAAATTTTAACTTAAAATTAAGTTGCCCATTTAGTTACCACTTAATCGCTTGATCTATGTAAACAGGGCTTTAGCCATTCTGACTTAAGTTTGAGTTGCCTCACCATACAGACGTGGACTCGGCTTCTATTAATTTAAAACACGGCTAACGTAGCCAAGTTTTGATAAGCGCACGATCCGCCTGTGCCGTGTCTTAACGGCTCCGACAGTCATGAAATTGCGAGATTAATTTATGCCACGGCTAACGTAGCCAAGTTTTGTTAAGAACACGGTCCGCTTTGCCGTTTATAAAACGGCTGTGATAGCCATGTTTGAGAGTTTAATTTATGCCACGACTAACGTAGCCAAGTTTTGATAAGCACACGGTCCGCTATGCCGTTTATAAAACGGCTGTGATAGCCATGTTTAAGAGTTTAATTTATGCCATGGCTAACGTAGCCATGTTTTCTTATGCACTCGGTCCGCTGTACCGTGCCTTGTCGTCTCCGACAGCCATGTGGGCGAGATTTATTTATGACACGGCTAACGAAGCCAAGTTTTGTTAGGCACGCGGTCCGCTATGCCGTTTATAAAACTACTGTGACAGCCATGTTTAAGTATTTGACTTATGACACGGCTAACGTAGCCAAGTTTTGTTAAGCACGCGGTCCGCTATGGCGTTTATAATACGACTGTGACAGCCATGTTTGATAGTTTAATTTATGACACGGCTAACGTAGCCAAGTTTTGTTAAGCACTTGGTCTGCAATGCCGTTTATAAAACGACTGTGACAGCCATGTTTGACAGTTCAATTTATGACACGGCTAACGTAGCCAAGTTTTGTTATGTACGCGGTCTGCTATGCCGTTTATAAAACTACTGTGACAGCCATGTTTGACAGTTCAATTTATGACATGGCAAACGTTAGCCAAGTTATGTTAAGTACACGGTCCGCTATGCCGTTTATAAGACGGCTGTGATAGCCATGTTTAAGAGTTTAATTTATGACACGGCTAACGTAGCCAAGTCATGTTAAGCACACGGTCCGCTATGCCGTTTATAAAACGACTGTGACAGCCATGTTTGATAGTTTAATTTATGACACGGCTAACGTAGCCAAATTATGTTAAACACACGGTCCGCTATGCCGTTTATAAAACGGCTGTGATAGCCATGTTTAAGAGATTTATTTATGACACGGCTAACGTAGCCAATTTATGTTAAGCACACGGTCCGCTATGCCGTTTATAAAACGACTGTGACAGCCATGTTTGATAGTTTAATTTATGACACGGCTAATGTAGCCAAGTTATGTTAAGCACACGGTCCGCTATGCCGTTTATAAAACGGCTGTGGTAGCCATGTTTGCGAGATTAATTTATGACACGGCTAACGTAGCCAAGTTATGTTAAGCACACGGTCCGTTATGCCGTTTATAAAACGGCTGTGATAGCCATGTTTAAGAGATTAATTTATGACACGGCTAACGTAGCCAAGTTATGTTAAGCACACGGTCCGCTATGCCGTTTATAAAACGGCTGTGATAGCCATGTTTAAGAGATTAATTTATGACACGGCTAACGTAACCAAGTTATGTTAAGCACACGGTCCACTATGCCGTTTATAAAACGGCTGTGATAGCCATGTTTAAGAGTTTAATTTATGACACGGCTAACGTAGCCAAGTTATGTTAAGCACACGGTCCGCTATGCCGTTTATAAAACGGCTGTGATAGCCACGTCTAAGACTTTAATTTATGACACGGCTAACGTAGCCAAGTTATGTTAAGCACACGGTCCGCTATGCCGTTTATAAAACGGCTGTGATAGCCATGTTTGCGAGATTAATTTATGACACGGCTAACGTAGCGAAGTTTTGTTAAGCACACGATCCGCTATGCCGTTTATTAAACGGCTCTGACAGCCATGTTTGAAAGTTTAATTTATGACACCACTAACGTAGCCGAGTTATGTTATGCACACGGTATGCTGTACCGTGTCAACAACGTTACCGATGCCGTGTTTGTTGTTTGCCCACGGCTCCGACAACCGAGTCAAAAGGTAGCCGTGTAATTTTGCACGGCTACGGTTTCAACACGGCTGAAAAATTAATGAACATGGTGCCAGTAGCCGTCTGTACCGGCTATGTTAACCGTTTACACGGTGCAGGTAGCCGTGTAAAATCTCGAGCCGTGTACACGGCTCTTCACACGGCTGGCAAACTCGGCTAGCAGAGCCGTTTACACGGCACCACAAAACGTAGCCGTGTTCGAAAGCCGTGTATTTTTCCCAGTGTAGTAGTCGAAGTTGAACTGTCACATTTTGCATTTTACTTTTTTCGATGGGAATGTGAACGTTTTCATTAAAATTGTTTGTAATATTATTACTGGAATACCATTTTGTGACATTTTGAGTTACATGGCAACGTAACGTATAAGTTATCACTAATGAACTGAAGTTGAACTACACTCGACATCAGAAAAATCGCACCTTTTCGAAAATAAGTTTAGACTTGGCCACCCGTTATTGCTAGCTAGCGTTTAATTGTGTACATGCTGATATCTATTGAAAGTACATTTAATGAGCTTTCGATTAATAATTGTTTGATTTTATTAACATAACAGTTACCATAATTAAACGCTTGAAGCGTTATTGCTTGCGCCGCTATAAAAGTGAAATAAAAGGGGTCAATTTAGGTAGTGCGGGTAAATTCGCTATCGAGATGATGGAGGAAACACACTTCAACAGTTCAATTAAAAAATGAAATACCCAAGACGGTTACTATTGCCCATGAAGTTGCTCAAAAATTGTAAAAAATGAGGCAATGTAATGTTGCTTAGAAACTGAATCTCAGTTATTGATTTCGATCGACGAGTTTTCCAACGGTTTCTAGAGACTGTTGGCTCTGCAAGAGGAAGAAGCATGTAACAACACTTACTATTAAATTAGATAAGATTAAATTAATTTCGAAGAAATTTTTTAAAAGGTGCGCTTTTTCTGACGCCGAGTGTATTACGTATTAATGTTGTATGTGTATAATTTATCAAAATTATATTTATTGCGTGACATATTATGTACTTTTTTCAAAATACTATTTCACGAAGCAAAAAAAAAGAACAAAAAAGAAGGTACTTTTTGGTGACTGCGTCAAGAGCAGAAATTAAATAAAAAAGCTTTTTAAATCAAGCCTAGTGTGAACATTCAAAGGATCAGTTGTTATAATAGATCGAATGTGTGGATCATAATCGCAAATAAAATAATTCTAAAATCTTTGAACTAAAATACCATCTGAAAGAGAAAAAGAGAGATAAGATAGATGCTCCATTCTTTATACAATAGTCTTCGAAATCGTAAAACGGACCCGAATAACAACCGAAATAATTCCCGACGTTGTCAAGAGTTAGTATCCAATTTCGTTGTTGATCTCGGCTTAAAACTTTTTATCGTCTCTTGAAATCGTTTAAATTTAGCAGATAACATTTTCATATTCATAAAGTGTTACAAAATCCTTTATGACTAAAGTTTTAAAATCTCAAGAAGAGTAAGTAACTCTACGGCGCGGCGTCGAGAGCTTATTTCTAAACTTTACTGCAATCGCTAGACATTTTGCGCTATTAGTTTTAAAGAGATATTTTAAATAATTCACGGGCCCACTTTTTGTATGCAAATAGTTGTTCTTGTTTTCTCTGAGGCAAAGATGAAGCTGTTGAGGAAAAATAAGGTGAATTCTGAATAGAATTTCTTCAACGAAAGTTGTTAACAAGATACGTTAGTTTTATGCCGAAGACATAGATTTGATTTTAAACTTGTTACTGTAGGAAGTGAAGCGATCTTTTGTATGGAGACCCCTACATTAAATCCTCAGTCGATGAAACTTTGCAGGGATGTAATATAGTGTGACCTAAAACCTATGTACAAATATCCAAAAACAAAATAAAAGTCGATTTGGATAATTTAAAAAATATGTTTCATTTATGAAACTTTATCATACTGTAAAGTTTCGTCTACTGAGGATTTACTGTGGGGGTCCACTACTTTCCTTTCCTACGCTACCTATGTGTTTATCTTATGTCTTATATTTTTATGTTGATTTTTAATTTTTATAGCTTAAGATAGTGTTCTGCGTTCCTCAAAACATTAATTAAAGGATCAATTTAGTTTGTAACAATGTGAACACTTAATAATATTAAACTTTGTTTTGTTCTTACCTGTTTTCATACCACGATACCATGCTTTTGTAAACACCATACGAATAAGTAACAAATTACAAACTGTCCGGGTGGCGTAAATACGAAACCGTAAATCAAGTCCCCGCACCCACAAACAAAAGCACAGTGACAAAATGAAATTGTCAGTAAATTTTTAACTCATGATTGCACCATATTCGTTCGATAATCCATCATTGAGATACGTAAAGAGGAGAGGGGGTGAGACAAAAAGGTGATTTATTGCGGAGCTCGTTAGCGATTTTAACTTTTAAATAGTTAAGTTGAAATCGTTTTTGTCTGGCCATATTATAAAAAAGCTAATTATTTTAAATTCATTTAAGAAGGTAAAAAGCGTGTGTTCGACAGAATTCTATAAGCTTAAGGTGAATAATTCGTGAAACAGTATAGTATTTAGTTAGACTACTAGCTTTCGCCGGCGACTTCGTCCGCGTGGACATTCGATAAAATCCTCAGAGAAGCTTAAACCAGGATAAACAGTATACCGTGTTTTAATTTCATTAAATTCTGATCAGCCGTTTTTACGTGATTAGGCGGGTCCCCACCAAGCGCGCTGCCTCGCGAGGCAGGACGTTTGCCGCACGGGCCTCGCACGAGGCTGCTTGCTTGGTGGGGACCCGCCTAATCACGTAAAAACGGCTGATCAGAATTTAATGAAATTAAAACACGGTATACTGTTTATCCTGGTTTAAGCTTCTCTGAGGATTTTATCGAATGTCCACGCGGACGAAGTCGCGGGCGGAAGCTAGTTTATAATATTCAGAATTGGATCCAGAGATATTAGTATCCCGTTTCCGTTCTGGTTCCCGGTTTCGACCCGTTCCCGTTCCCGTTGAAGGTGAGAAGGCGAGAAGAAGGCGGGCCAACTCATTGCCTAGCCTGTCAACCTCTGGTACCCTCGATTCACCACTACCTACAGATAGGGACCATTTTCGCAATTAACATGCAGTAAAACCTCAAAAACGACATCCATATCAATTTTTTGGTATATATATACCCCCTAAATAGTTGATTTAAAAAAAATACGGAATATATGTTTACTTATTTGCTTTTTAGGAGTACTGCTACGAAGTTTCAAGTCGAAATATCTATTTGACATTATTTCTCCATACAAAATTTCAACCCTTATTTCAACCCTTTAGTTAGGGCTACCATGTTGAACTTAAAAATAAATGCCATTTTTGGAATCGACATCCCATAAAACCTTAATTACGACATCCATATCGATTTTTAGTTTTTTATCCCATTTAAATTCTAAGGGGTTGATTTTCGAAAAATACGAAATATGTGTTTGCTTATTTGTTTTACTTTCCAGCTATAAGCCTAAATAATAGATTTTGTGAGCTTTACTTTGAAAATGAAGGACTTTCCAGATACAACATTTCATCCCCCTTTTCATCCCTTCGGGGATGGAATTGTCAAAAACGCTGACACACGTAAATATTAATTTTCAATTGTCAGCCTAAATACAAAATTTGAAGATCCTAACTTCAAAACTGACGGACTTTCATACAAACTTTCATCCCCTATTTTACCCCCTTAGGGGTGAAATTTCCAAAAATCCTTTCTTAGTGGATGCCTACACTATATAAGGTATCTATGTGCAAAATTTCAAGTCTCTAGATTCAGCGGTTTGGGCTGTGCGTTGATATCTCACTCAGTCAGTCAGTCAGGACTTTGAATTTTATATATATAGATGATTATTTGTCGTGCATTGTTTGAACTGTAGTGAACAATGTAATAGTTGCCGAGCTATAAAAGTGTTGACTCAGATTACGGGCATCATAACGCATGTTGGGCATGCGAAGCTATCGAGAAAATTATACTCTTTATTAAAGACGTTTTTATTTTTCATACTAATATGCTTAAGATATAAATCTTAAGCATATTAGCTTAGGGATAGCTGGATCATGAAAAAGTACAAGTGAAAAAGCTTCCGTTTACTAGTTTAAATAAATGTCAAAAATCCATACTGTAATATTATAATTGCGAGAGTAAGTTTGTGTCTTTGTTAGATCTTAACTACTCAACTACTCAACCGATCATCTTGAAATTTTGCATACATATTGTCAGGGGTACAGAAAAGGACATGGAGTTTCATCCAGAAAAAAGTACCCATACGGTTCCTAAAGAATACAAAAATAACTAGAGACCGGATTATATGCAACATAAAAAGCCCAAAATATGCATGCGAATATGCAAGAAATATAGCTAAAATATGCACGAAAATTCATAAAAAAAGGCCAAAATATGCAACATGAAATAATAAAAAAAGGCCTTTTTTAAGGTTCTTTTTCTTAAAAGGTATTATTACTCGACGATAACAATCGTATTTGCGAAAATATCAATAAAATTATTGGACATTGCAATTTATCTTTAAAATGTATACGACTTAGTACTGTTCCAAATGTTCTGAAGACAAAATTAAATTGTGTCTATTTATTTATTTATAAATCTTTATTGTACAAATACATTGAGTAAGGTACAAATGGCGGACTTAATGCTAATAGCATTCTCTACCAGTCAACCAACAGTAAACAGATAAACGCGAATGCGGCACAAATAAAGAAGAATGATATTTACATGCATACAAGATACATCGATACACACTAATAAATACATAAAGAATTATATAATAATAATAAACTTAGATTTAAATAAATATATATGTATATATATATATATATATATATATATATTTATCCCGCAAACAATTGGCCGTCCCCTGAAGGCGAAAATGCATTTAACCTGGCGTCCACCTGCTTTTGGCGTCCGCATACCGGACGCCACTTTATTGGGCGGTGGCACTTAGGCCCTATTGATCCTAGCTAGCCATAGTACAAATATCGACGGAAGCCAAATATCGTATAAAATGGCTGCAAAAAAATATTGAAAAGTTCCCGAAGAAATCTCAGCGCAGGTGAGGCGCTGCTGCAGCGCGTATATCCACGCATGTATATCGAGGGGAATTTCTGACTACGAGTTCGCGTATTTGGCGTCCACAATTGCAACGTTGCCAGCTCACTCATTGAATCTATGACAATAGCTCAAATAATATTTACTGTAATTTAAACAATATACATCGTCTTCGGCCACGTACGCGCTGCGTAATATTCGGCGCTCGATTTAAGTCTTGTTTATAATTACTTAAACTTACAAATAAACTCAACTTTATTCATAAAAATAGATAACAATCCATACTAATAATATAAATGCGAAAGTTTTTCCGTCTGTTACCTCTTCACACATAGACTGCTGAACCGATTTAGATAAAGTTTAGTATGGAATATGGAGACAGTTTCGGACCCGAGAAAGAACATAGGATACTTTTGTCCCCAAAATCATCTCCTAAAGGGGCAAAAAGGAGGGTAGAAGTTTGTATAGGGAATCCATTTCCACTAAACCGATTTAATTAAATTTGGTATGAAGATAATGATGACATAGGGTAGTTTTAATCCACGAAATCATCCTCTAAAGGGTAGTTTTAATCCACGAAATCATCCTCTAAGGGGGTAAAAAGCGGTGGAAGTTTGTATAACCGCTATACCGATTGTGATGATATATTGGTATTTATCATTTAGTATCACCAAATCATCGTAAAGCTTTGTACGGACGCCCAATTGCTGTATACGGACGTTCAATAGCTAAATACGGACGCCCAATAGCTGTATACGGACGTTCAATAGCCATATACGGATGCCCAATAGCTGTATACGGACGCCCAACAGCCATATATACGGACGCCCAATAGCTGTATAAGGATGCCCAATAGCTGCATACGGACATTCAATAGCTAAATGCGGACGCCGAATAGCTGTATACCGATGAGCAATAGCCATATAGGGACGCCCAATAGCTGTATACGGACGTTCAATAGCTATATACGGACGTTTAATAGCCTGGCGATCTTGATTCCAGGAATACGGTACTATTCGAGGCGGTACTATGTGGCTGCAAGCTAGGTACCAACTATAAGATGGTATGTGCACTGTTCCCAGTAGATTTTTCATTTTATTTTAATCACATCAGCAGCACGACACCCAGTGCTGGGTATAGGCTTCCCCTAAGGATCTCCACGACGATCAGTCCTGCGTTGCCCGCATCTAGTGGCTTCCCGCAACCTTCACTTCACCAGTTCATCGGCCCACCTTGTCAGGGGCCTACCCACGGAGCGTCGTCCGGTACGCGAACGCCATTTCAGAACCTTTCCGCCTCAACGGCCATCGGTTCTTCTCGCTATGTGTCCAGCCCACTGCCACTTCAACTGAGCAATCCTGCGAGCGATGTCGGTTACTTTAGTTCTTCTGTGGATCTCCTTATTTCTAATTCCTAACATGAACTGGAGCGGGCACGATATGGGCATTCGACATGATTTTCGTCTGTCCGTCTGGTCTGAGCATGAACATGGATAAGAATCCATGTTCATCCTCAGACCCACTCTTTGGAAACCATTGCGGAGATCTTAGAGCATTCTGTTCAGGTCATCCAAGGTCTCAGCCATAAGAACTATATCATCGGCAAAACTTTCCGGAACCAGTCTTGTTCGGGAGGTTGGAAGTGGTCAAACCAGCGAGCGAGACGATTCGTAAGAATTCTCGAAAAAGTCATGGCTCAGAAGTGAGATGGGTCTGTAGCTCTTCAAAGAACAAAATCGACTCACTTGTGTTCCATGCCTTCGGTGTTCCGCCCTCGACGATGACGGAATTGAAAAGCTTCTTGAGGACTTTAAGTATCGGCTTACCACCGGCTCTGACGTCCGGGATATCTTCAGTATAGTGTCGGGTAAGCTTGGATCTGGGGTTTTTAGCCATGCTTTCAACAGGTGTCTGCCTGGAATGTAACTGTCCATAGAAACTCTTGATCGCCCTCAGTATTTCAGGCTTCGATGAGATGATGCGTCCGTCGTCAGTTTTCAGCTACGTCATCTAGCTTTTCCCAATAGACAGATCTCTCGCGAACACATTGGAGCCTTTACTCCGCTCAATGACCTTTTTAATATGATTCGTATTTAAAGATCACTCATCAAAGACTTAGATATTTTTCTATTTAGTTGCCGATATCGATGAGCATCCACTGAGCTCTGGAGCCTCATTTCACGTCTCTGATCCATGAGTGAGCGGTTGGAGAGTTTCTTTAGCTTGGGCGGCGGGTCGTAAAGAACTTTGACCCTTCTATACGGACAGTATCCACCACCATATTGTTTAGATCGTCCCCATCTATGCTGTTCTCAAGGGCTTTGAAGCGGTTTTGGAGTTCAAGCTTTCGGGGGTTTAAATATGGGGTGGTAATAGTCGAAGCGTGGATTTTATCAGTCGAGATCGAGATCTTTTCAGGCTTATGTTGATTATTCAATGTGCCACGTACCAATCAGTGATCGCTCCCCATTATGACGGCGTTGATTACAGTGACATCATTGAATATTTTAACACGTTTTTATTAGGTTGCTTTCGCGTTTGTTTGTTTGTTTGTGTGTTTCTCCACAAAGTTTACGAACGATTTTATCTTAACTTCCCGATGAGCTAGAGACTTAAAACTTTGAACATAGACCAGCAGGCCTATTTTGTAACTCAAATGACAGGTTACAATGATCATCACTAATCTAAGTTGTAAGTACATTGCTGCTACAGTATAAAGCAATGTTATGACTCTCTACAAAAACCCAGCATGTACTTAAGTTGAGTTACAAAATAGGCCTACAGAACTGGAAGGCAATGCAATATTATGGTGTCATTGAGCTGATCTGATGATGAAGCCGGAAGAAGGCCACAGGAACTCTATGAAGAAACCATACAACCCCATCCTGTTTGGGCTCGTTAGAATCGTCTTGACGAGTACTCTAATGGGAGACGTGGTATAGGGTCTGATAATGAAGCCGAAAGGCCATGCCATAGGAACTCAATATTGAAACCGTGCAACCCAATCAAATTTGGGCTCGTTTGAATCGTCTTGACGAGTTCTTTGTTGGGAAATAGTTTCCAGGGTCTGATGATGGAGCCGGAGGAAGGACACAGGAACTCTTTAATAAAACCACGCCACCCCATCGAGATTGGGCTCGTTTGAATCGTCTTGACGAGTACTTTGTTGGGAAATAGTGTCCAGGGTCTGATGATGGAGCCGAAAGAAGGCCACTAGAACTCGGTAATAAAACCATGCAATCCTATCGAGTTTGGGCTCGTTTGAATCATCTTGACGAGTGCTTTAATGGGAAATAGTGTCCAAGGATCTGATAATGGAGCCGTAGGAAGGCCATTGAAACTTTATAATAAAACCATGCAACCTCATCGAGTTTGGGCTCGTTTAAATTGTCTTGACGAGTACTTTGTTGGGAAGTTTCCAGGGTCTGATGATAGAGCCGGAAGAAGGCCACTGGGACTCTGTATTAAAACCATGCAACCTTATCCATTTTGGGCTCGTTTGAATCGTCTTGACGAGTGCTCCGATAAGAGATGGTATATTTTATTAACATGTTTTTATTAGGTTGCTTTCGCGTTTGTTTGTTTGTTTGTTTGTGTTTCTCCACAAAATTTGCGAACGATTTTATCATAACTTCCCGATGAGCTAGAGACTTAAAACTTTGAACATAGGCCAGAACTGGAAGGCGATGCAATATAATGGTGTCATTGAGCTGATCTGATGATGAAGTCGGAAGAAGGCGACAGGAACTCTATGAAGAAACCATACAACCCCATCGTGTTTGGGCTCGTTAGAATCGTCTTGACGAGTACTCTAATGGGAGACGTGGTATAGGGTCTGATAATGAAGCATGCATGACTGAGTATGAGTGTGTTAGTCCCAGACTTCTCTGGGTTAGACTCAAAGTAGGATTACTTCGGATACGCGTCATTGGCGTATATGCTCCCGATATATCCAAGTCAGCAACGGAAAAGGAGGATTTCTGGAAAAGCGTGGAAGACATCTTGAATGAATGCAAAGATAATGAAAGGATAGTTATGCTTGGAGATTTTAACGGATGGGTAGGTGTGAGAAGAGAGGGATGTGAGGGAGTTTTAGGAATATATGGAGACAAAAGAGTAAATGATAATGGCAGGAGTTTGATTGAGGTATGTTTAGAAAAGAATCTTGTGGTAACGAACACCATGTTTGACCACAAGGAAATTCATATGTACACTTGGCAGAGAGGGGAAAAGAAGAGTATGATCGATTTTGTGATTGTTGATGAAAGACTGAAGGGCAGAGTTGTAGACACCAGGGTCTTTAGGGGTAGTAACATTGGAACAGACCACTTTCTTGTAGTGTCTCGGGTTAGTGGTCTGTTCAAAAGTTGGCGTCATCGTCCCACAGTGTCAACAACGGAGCTGACTAGAGTAAAAGTTGAGAACCTGGATGAAGTGGAAGTGCAAAAGACATATTTGTGCAAATTGAAAGAACGATTGGGAAATGTGGCTGAAGTGAAAGATGGCAAGCTTGAGGAAGTTTGGGAAAAGTTTAAAAAAGGTGTGACTGAAACAGCTGAGGAAATATGTGGAGTGAGTAAAAGGAAGAATGCTCCCCCAATAAACTGGTGGGATAGTGAGGTAAGACAGATAGTGAATGAAAAGAAAAAAGTATGGCAGGATCTGCTGGCCATCAAAGCCAGTAAAAGAGTGAATGCAAGTGTTACAGAAGATGATGTTGATACAATTGCAAGGGAGTTTAAAAGGATTAAGAAAGTAGTGAAAGAAAAAGTAGACGAAAAAAAGAGAAAGATGAAAGAAAAGTGTGACTTCAAACTCTGTGATAACTTTCGAGACAATATAAAATTGTTTTGGAAACAAGTGAAAACGTCTCGAAGTGGATCACATAAGTCTAAAATGAATGTGATAAAAGATGAAAAAGGTGAGCTAGTGACAGATGAAAAAGGTCTACTACAGGAGTGGATGAAATATTTTGAGAGTTTGTTTGAGGCGGATGGCTCTATGCTAGAAGCCTCGGATAAAAGGGTGGAAGACGAGGAAGAGACAGAAGTGGATGAAAGAGATATATATATGGATGAGATTATTAGTGCAATGAAGAGCATGAAAAAAGGGAAAGCAGCAGGATATGACAGAATTACTGTTGAAATGCTGAGAGGTGGGAAAGAGCTGGTTGCGTCCTGGCTGTGCCTGATCTTTAATAAATGTTGGAACAGTGGCAAAGTGCCGGAAGATTGGCGTAAAGCCGTGGTCGTGCCGCTGTACAAAGGGAAAGGGTCACGGCAGGATGCTAAAAACTACCGCGGGATCAGTCTTCTCAGCATTGTCAGTAAATTGTATGCAAAGGTACTGATTGAAAGAGTGATGCAAAAAACTGATCAGAGTATTTGGGATGTGCAAGCGGGATTCAGAAAGGGAATGGGATGCACGGATCAGGTCTTCTCCTTGAGGTGCTTAACCGAAAAACACCTGGCTAAGCACAAAAAGGTTTACTGTGCCTTTGTGGACCTGGAGAAGGCCTACGATCGAGTTGACAGGAATGAGCTATGGAAGGTGTTGTCCGAATACGGATTGGAGAGCAGACTGATTCATGCACTGAAATCTCTCTATGAGGATTCCCGTGCATGCGTCAGGATTGACGGCGTATACACTGACTGGTTTGGCATCTCTAGGGGTGTCAGACAGGGATGTGTTGCGTCACCATGGCTCTTTAATCTGTTTTTGGACAGTTGTATGAAAGGTCTGAAAGAACGTGACTGTGGGGTTGTGATGAATGGGACTCAAATCAAGTGCCTTCTCTACGCTGACGACCAAGTTATACTTGCGTCTTCTGCGCAAGAGTTGCAGGAAATGATGTCGGTTATGAATGAAGATTTTGTGAGAAAAGGGATGAAAGTGAATGTAACTAAGACTAAAGTGATGGTGTTTGAGAGAGATGAAGAAATGACTGACTGTACGGTAATGTTAGGTGGCGAAAAAGTGGAACAAGTCCGTGAGTTTGTATACTTGGGGAGTTTGTTCACAAGGGACGGAAAGAGTGAGGAAGACATAGAAAGACGAGTGAAGAAAGGAAATTCGGTGAGTGGTGCTATACACTCGGTTATGAGTAGCCAAACCGTTTCTGCAAAGGCGCGAATGGCTATTCATAACGGAGTGCTGGTACCGACACTGATGTATGGAAGTGAATCTTGGGTATGGCAGAAGAAGAATGAAAGCAGAATAAATGCGGTAGAGATGCGATCGTTGAGGAAAATATGTGGAGTAAAACTGAGTGATAGAGTGAGCAATGAGGTGATTCGCAAAAGGTGTGGTCTGAAAGATGATATAGTGACAAGAATTGAGAAAGGAATGCTCCAGTGGTTTGGTCACTTAGAGAGGATGAATGAAAGGCGAATCACGAAAGAGATATACTGTGCGAATGTGGAAGGAACGATTGCACGAGGGCGTCCCAGAAAAACCTACGCGGACCAAATAGAGGTTATTATAAAAAAGGCTGGTGTACGCAGTGACAAAAACCGCAGGGCATGTATGAAAAGATTGATGGATATGAATGAAGCGAAAGAAGTGTGCAAGGATCGTAGCAGGTGGCGATCCATAGTCTCTGCCTACCCCCATGGGAAACAGGCGTGAGTGTATGTATGTATGTATGTATGTAATGAAGCCGAAAGGCCATGCCATAGGAACTCAATATTGAAACCGTGCAACCCCATCAAATTTGGGCTCGTTTGAATCGTCTTGACGAGTTCTTTGTTGGGAAATAGTTTCCAGGGTCTGATGATGGAGCCGGAGGAAGGACACAGGAACTCTTTAATAAAACCACGCCACCCCATCGAGATTGGGCTCGTTTGAATCGCCTTGACGAGTACTTTGTTGGGAAATAGTGTCCAGGGTCTGATGATGGAGCCGAAAGAAGGCCACTAGAACTCGGTAATAAAACCATGCAATCCTATCGAGTTTGGGCTCGTTTGAATCATCTTGACGAGTACTTTAATGGGTAATAGTGGCCGAAGATTTGATGATGGAGCCGGAGGAAGGCCATAGAAACTTTATAATAAAACCATGCAACCCCTTCGAGTTTGGGCTCGTTTGAATTGTCTTGATGAGTACTTTATTGGGAAGTTTCCATGGTCTGATGATAGAGCCGGAAGAAGGCCACTGGGACTCTGTATTAAAACCATGCAACCCCATCGAGTTTAGGCTCGTTTGAATCGTCTTGACGAGTGCTCCGATAAGAGATGGTATATTTTTAGTCTTAGCTCGTTAACTAAAAAGCAGAAAATAAAAATTTACTTAAAAAAAACTAAAGACACTATGGATGATAAATTTTACAAAATGCGCCCCACGTTTTTAGGTTTAAAATTTCTGTGGGGTTATAAATATTTAAAGAAAAATTTATTTTATACTTTTTAGTCTGTTTTTACTAGTCCGTTTTAATTTTTTAGTCCGACTTTTTTGCAATAAAAACGTGTTTTTTTTAGTCTTAGCTCGTTAACTAAAAAGCAGAAAACAAAAATTTACTAAAAATTTTTTTTTTAAAAACACCTTTTTATTACAAAAAAAGTCGGACTAAAAACATAAAAACGGACTAGTAAAAACAGACTAAAAAGTATAAAATATTTTTTTCTTTAAATATTTATGACCCTACAGAAATTTTAAACCTAAAAACGTGGGGCGCATGCTAAAGACACTATGGATGATAAATTTTACAAAAAATCGCCCCACGTTTTTAGGTTTAAAATTTCTGTAGGGTATAAATATTTATAGAAAAAATTTTGTAATAAAACGTGTTTTTAAAAAAGTTTTTTTCTTTTTTGTCGACATGATAAAATCTATCTCATTCTCTTTCTTCCCTTTTTTCATATTTTATTAAACTATCATTTTATTATATGTAAATATGGGTAGGTGTAGGTACACAATCTACCAAATTTATTAAAGTTCATTCAGTAAGTGTTGCGTGAAAGACGGACATACATTTACCATTCAATCCATTCATCTATGCTCATTGCAACACAACAGACTTTTTATTAAAAAATAATCGAATAAGGCAAGCACACTAGGTACTCGTATTTACATATTATAACATACGTAAGTACTTGTGTATGGTCTGTGCATATGGGGCATCCGTATATGTATAGACTTTACGAATATTGGAACAAATTAAATGTTGAAACTGGGTACTAGAGACAAGCGATAGGAAAAGAAAGAGATAATAAACCGAAAGCTGGCAACGTCGCACTCCTAAATATCGTCCATCCTGTGAGGACGTTAAATAATCGATGCCATGGGTAAATTACGATCAATATATCCAGGATGCCTATAATGTATCACCATGGTTAGGGGTTCAAAAATGTTGCAGCATGACTGCAAGACGAATATCGCGAAATAGAAAATTATCGGAAAATGACGTATCCCACGGAGCTGGAAATCAAAAAACTAAGCAATATTCATTTAGACATGTTAAAAAAAGTAAGGGGAACTGGGGGACGTCGTAATGATGCACCACGTGCATGACGCCAAAAAGATCGCTGGATGTAAATATATATATATATGAACTTACATATAATACATTATATACACCAAATACTGAGTTTGGATAAGTAGTGATGTAGGTGTCTATGATCGCTTAATATATTTTTGCAAGCGGAAAGAACCGTTCTACGTCCACTGAGGCATGCACTGAGGTGACTGGGAAGAATTTAAATTTGAGTGCCATTGTTAAGACATGTTAGACATTTGAACGATGAACGAGATCGATTGTAAATATGCATGATTTCCAAATTTTTTGCCAAAATATGCAACTACCACTGAAAAGGGGTTAAATAAATATACATATAATCCGGTATCTAAAAATAACTCTCCTCGTAGACGAAGTCGCGGGCGGTCACTAGTAAATAAATAAAATAAAATAATTTCTAAATAAGCAGTAAACTAGGCTGACATTGTTAAGATACTTAAAAGAAAAGGTAAAAGTAAGTATGTTTCAGACCCAGCTGAAAATCAGGTCTTGACCCTGAGCGGTCACGATATTGTTAGCCGAGCTGGTTGCTTTGGTTACAATTACATACTAATACCTACCTTAGAATGCATTTATTTTATAAGGAAACGTTTTTTGTAAACCATTTTGTATGTAAGTAACCAAATTTTTTTTATTCTTTTTTATATTCTCGAAGTGATGTCTGATTAAGTTATAAGTAAATAAAGAGACAACATTTGTATTAAGTAGGGACAGTTTAAAAAATCGGAGTATTCTATCATTATCTTGCTATGTAAATTGTACGGTACACTATAATTATGGTACCTAGGAGGTAGAGGTACACATCACGAGAATGCCGACCGAGACAATATTTTTATGTAAGGCCAC
This sequence comes from Agriphila tristella, assembly GCA_928269145.1. Taxonomy (NCBI): domain Eukaryota; kingdom Metazoa; phylum Arthropoda; class Insecta; order Lepidoptera; family Crambidae; genus Agriphila; species Agriphila tristella. The sequence goes on from OV743433.1 coordinate 3,783,503, forward strand.
AGAATATTAATAGTTGGTAAGGCCTTGACAAAAATCCCTATAAGTTCAGTTACCTACCAGATATTTGTTTTGTTTCAGTACCAGCAATAGCAACAGATTTCAGTTTGTCGGTCTGACAGCCATTTAAACATTCATCGGTAAAAATGCAACTGCAATCGATGTGTCCATTGTACCCGCCGCCGTCGCCGACCTGAATGATTGCGCTTTTACAAAGCTTTGTGGCTGTTCATGTGTCACGAACACGCCAGCTTATCGGGTTTTTTAAAACAGCGTTTCTTTTTGTTCAACTACAGGTTTTCAAAGGAGATCTTAAAAAAGTACACTAATTTTGGTGATTAACATTCATAACAATTTCATTTACTTAACTGAAAAATAATAAAGTAAAAATTGAGTTTTTTTGTAAGCATTTAATATTAAGTTCGTGATGGACTAACTTTACACCTTCATTATGGCTAAAAACTTATAGAAAGGGTTTATAAAACCGAACCTATTTGACGCACCTATCAGCTGATTGGGATCCTTTTAGACAACATTTTCAGAAAACTGATTAAATATAATCAATCATGTGTTTCAATCGCTTGGGATTCAAAAGTAAATACTGCTAAATTAAAATATGTATTAAGTACCTACTATTTATCAAGACAAACTTCTAATCTATTGAAATCTTTATACAGAAGTGCTCTACTGATAAGGTTATAACAATTGATTACTCAGAGACAATAAAAATGTTACGTCACATCGTTAATATTAACGCGAAAGATAAAGCGGTTATTAAATACGCATCTCGCACTAACAAATAACCTGTCAGAGGCAAGCCTTTATTAGTTGTAGTCGGAAAAGAGAAATAATGCGGGAGAAAACTTTTATACAAACGAGTTACTAACATTTTAAAGTTACTTGAAGGTAGGGTTACCATTTCAAAATTTTGAAAGTCCTGACAATAAGCCGGACATTTCAATAAAAGTCCGGATATTTTTTTTCAAAAAGAAGTGACTGAAAAATGATGTCTTCCGCCATGATGTGTTTTTGTTTTGTGCTTACATTTTGAAGCACAAGATAAAATGTTTCTTCCAAGAAACAAAGTGATTTTAGAGACATTGGATGATAAGAATCTGTTTGTCGTGTCTTTATGTATATGATTATATATTCTGTGTCTTGGACGTGGCCCAGACTCCATTTATTTTGGAACATCTCTTTCGAACACTACTGCTATGTATGTTTCATAACTATTATCACACCGCCCAATCTAAAAATCCGGACAAATGTCTAAAAGTCCGGATATGTCCGGACAAATCCGGACGGATGGTAACTTAAAGGAAATCTGTGGAGGAGCGGGCGGGGCCGAGGGCCGAGTTATATTTGCTGAGGACACCCATTGGATTCAATTTATTACAGCATTTTACAGCGTTCGTGTCTGGAGTAACTGTGGACTTGCAAGTTTTGTTCATGAAATGGCGGAAAGGGGTTTTCGGACATGACAGCGGTATTTGCCTATGAAATGTGCTGGTTTAATCTTAATATTATTTTGAAATAAAACACATTTAAGTACAATAAGCATATTTTGAGGTACACATTTTGAGGTTTGGTTAATATAAAGTTCTAATGAAAATATCAGCACGAAAAATCCACTAAAGACCGTCGTAAAGCAAAACGTTAACGCTGGCAATTTTTACGAGTAATATGTAATCGCCCTAAAAATTCCTTGCGAATTTTTCTTGAAAACTAAATTTTGTTTTAATATGACCAAAGATTTTTTTGTTCTGAAAACAATTATATTTTAAACACATAGCATAAATGATAAAAAAATATATTAAAGAAAACCATGATACCACCAACTGAAACTGGAAAATTCTTGAAATGACTGTGCTATGAAACAAAAGAAAAAGTGAAACTATTTTATGAAAAATATACAACGTGGATATGACAATGCGACAATAAATGATAACACTGTAGACACTAGTTCATAGAAGTATTTTGAAACTATCAAATAATTCCTAGGAGCGAAATGAAAAAAAAAATTTTTTTCGAACAAACTAAATACCACAAAAACAAGTACGAAATTAAACACCCTTTGTAAATATTGGTTACTTTACATGGTAAGAGCGGCAACAGCGCGGTGTTAGATCACAGAATAGTATTGACAGGTGACAAGCCGCGAAATGAACTTTTGGCGCCATTTAATGCTGAATTAAAACAGTGTTTTTCTTGATATCTACGGCAGCGAATCCAGCTACGGCATCATGTAACAACGCTGTCCATACGGCAATTTTCATTGCTGAGATTTTTCAAAACCATGGCAATAAATTATTATTTTTTTTGCTTTTTACGGTAACTTTTTATTTTGCTAAATTTGAATGTTTGAATCCTAAATCACTGATTTAAAGTTATTCTGTCCATTGAATACCTAGTCACAAATGGGGAGGCGAAGGCAAAGTGAATTACAGATGGCGCTTCATTCTTTGGAACAATTGTCAGTTTGAGCTTATATTGTCTTGACTGTGTATTACGTGATTTTACTTTCTTAGATTGTATTTTTTTCGGTTTTGCGGACAAACAATGTATTATATGCTAACTTTAGCTCATATAAAAGAAGAATTACGGAAAAGAAAAGCCAAAACAACAGGCAAGAAAGTTTATAGTAACTTACAAAAAATTGCTAACAAGCATTACATTTCTTTAAATTTCGTGTAAGATTTACAAGTAATCTTTTTATTTCAGATTAGAAGCATATGATTTAAATTTTAACAAAGCAACTGAGTGTGAATTTCCGTGTTTATAGTTGCCTGATGATGCCTTCTGTGCAATAGTAATTTCAGGTTTCTGTACTGGAATTTCTGTACCATCCAAAATTACACGAACCGTTTTATCATATTTATTTTGTTATTCTAAGTTTCTTGAATGACTCTGGCATATAAAATTCTATTAATTCTCTGTTTGGCCCCAATATTGGGCTTATTCCATATTTGATATACCTATAAAATTCATCCAAGTTATAAATATGCTAGAAACTGCTGAGGTTGAAATATTAAAGAACAAAGCTGTTATAATTCAAATGTTGTTTTATTTTGGCGAAGCTTCATCAAATTCATGAAACATTCCTTTTGATTTATAATGTTTCTCAGGCTCAGCAAAGGAGAAAATCAAGGGAAAAGCATCTTTTTTTTCTTTTTTTTTGCCCAATATTTTTTTTGTTACTGGGAAATCGATGAACTCCAATAATTTACAAGTTACATGCATAACAATGCGGAATTTTCTCAGTATAAAATTAAAAAGTGCAATACTCCAAGAGATTCCCATATGTTTTGACACTTTCTTTGAGGCGGCCCGGTACCAAGACCAGACGCCACCTATCGGGATAAAATTGCGCTTTTCCTCCCCATTGAATATTTCTTGTATTCTTTGGACAGCGGACAAACACAAATGTTACCATAATATCTCTCTCGGTATGTCCCTAGAGCTAAAAATAAATTAAAATCATGTAGGTGTACTCGAAAACTGTGAAATAGTAGAAGTAATACTTATTCGTATTATATCAGATTTTAATAAGACTGCGTCAATGAGACGTCAAGTCATCATCGACATGCTCTTTGGGCGTTTTTGTGTTGTGTTGTACAAAAAGTAAACAGAATAAAAATAAAATATTAAAAAGTCACAGACTAAAAATTACAGTATAATAGTGAAAACATTATACCATAGTTGAATGAATTTTCTCCACTACTAGCACTTACAGAACACATATCGTCATATCTGTTGCTATGAAAAATAAAAAACCGGACAACGAGCATACACAAATAAAACTGTCGCTGTCAAGTGTCAACATATTTTCCGCTTGTGCTTTGAATGTTTTGAATTGAATGGGGAGGCGAAGGCAAAGTGAATTACAGATGGCGCTTAGTCTTTGGAACAATTGTCAGTTTGAGCTTTTATTGTCTTGACTGTTTATTACGTGATTTTACTGTCTTAGATTGTATTTTTTTCGGTTTTGCGGACAAACAATGTATTCTATGCTAACTTTAGCTCATATAAAAGAAGAATTACGGAAAACAAAAGCCAAAACAACAGGCAAGAAAGTTTATAGCAACTTACAAAAAATTGCTAACAAGCATTACATTTCTTTAAATTTCGTGTAAGATTTACAAGTAATCTTTTTATTTCAGATTAGAAGCATATAATTTAAATTTTAAAAAAGCAACTGAGTGTGAATTTCCATGTTTATAGTTGCCTGATGATGCCTTCTGTGCAATAGTAATTTCAGGTTTCTGTACTGGAATTTCTGTACCATCCAAAATTACATGAACCGTTTTATCATATTTATTTTATTATTCTAAGTTTCTTGAATGACTCTGGCATATAAAATTCTATTAATTCTCTGTTTGGCCCCAATATTGGGATTATTCCATATTTGATATACCTATCAAATTCATCCAAGTTATAAATATGTTAGAAACTGCTGAGGTTGAAATATTAAAGAACAAAGCTGTTATAATTCAAATGTTGTTTTATTTTGGCGAAGCTTCATCAAATTCATGAAACATTCCTTTTGATTTATAATGTTTCTCAGGCTCAGCAAAGGAGAAAATCGAGGAAAAAGCATATTTTTTGATATTCTTTTGCCCACTATTTTTTTTTGTTACTGGGAAATCGATGAACTCCAATATTTTACAAGTTACATGCATAACAATGCGGCATTTTCTCAGTATAAAATTAAAAAGTGCAATACTCCAAGAGATTCCCATATGTTTTGACAGTTTCTTTGAGGCGGCTTGGTACCAACGACAAGAGGCCACCTATCGCGATAAAATTGCGCTTTTCCTCCCCATTGAGTATTTTAGGTTATTTTAACTTATTCGAAAATAATATCGGACTTGTAATGGCTGTTGTAATGTAACAGTCCCTAAGTGGAGTTCATGATACTACTAAAACCGCAGTTTTCAGCGAAACGATATTGTTAACGTTTGAATCTGTTTAATAAAATACAGGTTGGTTTGAAGTGCATTTATTTCAATTTCCATAAAACTTTAAAGAAACATCACTGTAGGTAAACGTGTAGACAAGGTGTAGGACTTTGGCACGTAAAAAAGTGTTTAAGTAGTTTAATTAAAGTAAGTAATTTAATCATAATAAATACAGGCAAAAGATTTCGAAACGTTGTCAACTTTATTGTTTGTTCGAAGTAGATTTTGTCTCATTCGCACATTTTTAGATGACACGCAATTAAAAATGACTCTTACGGCTTGAGCATAAGGTACAATTCGGCAACAGTGTGTTAATTTACACTGATGTAGGGGTTTTTAACTTGTCGGCAATAGCTTAGTAATAGATACAGCATATAGAAAATGTTAAAAACGAAAAAATGTTTCTTGTGACTAAACTACTAGATATTTTTCATTGATATTTTACAGGCAGACTGAGAGCGTTACTAGATATACGAAATTTAATTTATTGTTGCATTGACCTCTCCACTTTGTATAAATTCTTTAGAAAATTTAAAAACTAAGATATCAGATAGAATACTAAATCTTTGAACAAAATAACTCAACTTCGAATAGAAAATATCAAATCGCAAAAATGAGAATTTTGTATTTATCGTTTTGGTAGTTCTTATTTTTTTAAACTTTCAGGGTCGTATTTTTCCCCGTTCGACTTGCTAATGGAGTACTTGTCGCCGAGTAATCGTTTAGTGGCCAATAATTATGTGGCTGATGGATCGGTGGCCGTTTCGTTAACTGCTGCTAATAGGGTACGCTGCTTAATATCGCCCGAGGGATTTGAAAGTGTTTAGTGGTGCCAAGTGGTCTTTGACAAAGGAGTTTAACGTGTGCTTTATTTTTATTGAATCGTTAAATCTCGCTTGTTGTAACTTTTTATGTAACATAATGTGTTGTGTATGTAATCTCATGTCATTATGATAGCACCTCATCATTATCAATCGCGGAATGTGTAGGGTTACCAGATCTAATAATGAGATGTCCTGACCTTTTCTCTGCCTTTCAGTAAATTTCATGACACATTGTACACCTACATCTTCATTCTTAATGTATTTCACGTTTGATATTTTTTTCTAACCAAAATGATTACAAAAATTACGTGTTTTCATAAAGTACTTACACTTTTTGGGGTTTACTAAAATCCTTGACAACTACAGTTTTTCCCTGTTTTCTTGACGGATGTCTTAAATTCTTGACATGTCAGGAAAATTTCTGTCATCTGGTAACCTTACTCCCATGGGTGATAGGCGGGTCATTTTCATTCAGTTATCCTCCAAGTGCTGGGCCCGATAGGGCGTCAACACAGGACAACACGGTGCGTGATATCACGGTCCCGTAGGTCTTGTGTGTTAGTGCAGGAAGCAGTAGGGGGTTTAGGGGGTACGACCACGGTGAGTCCCCGGAGATAATTTTTATTCAGATATCCTCCAAGTGCCGGGCCCGATAGGGCGTCAAAACCAGGAACCACACGGTGCGTGATATCACGATCCCGTAGGTATTGTATTTTAGTGCAGGAAGCGGTAGGGGGTTTATGGGGTAGGGCCCCGGTGTGTCCCCGGAGATAATTTTCATTGGAAAACGCTGCTACCCATTTTCTGATCCACGGAGGTCAGTAGGACTTTCACAACCTTAAGAGTGAAGTTTATTTTGTTTCGTTGTGATTACCTAAGGGTGAATTGGTTTTAAAAATCTAAATGCAGTCTTTGATTCAGTGTGTATTATATCGTTTAACTTTTCGCAATTCTAAAACTCACAGTTAATTCAATGTCTTTCATCATCTTTCGATGATAGTTAATGCAACTGTGTGATTGAGGTCACAGATGACCTAATTACCGGCCCTAATCACAAGTCACAGACGGTTGGCGCCGGTCATCCGTCACTGCACCCGACGACGACCGCACCGCACAATCACTGGGAAACCACGCAATTAGCACTCACGAAAATGCACACATGCATACTAAAGCGCTGACAGTGATTATTTATAATAAATAAACACTAGAACATGCATTCCGCCCGCCATCAGGATATTTTTTTGTCTTTAAGACTATTTTTATTATACTACTTTTATGAAATCTTATTTTATTCGTTATTTCCTAATGTTTGTCCAAAGAAACAATATCAAAATTTTAGGTATTGTAGATGTAAAAATGAGACACCATCCATTGTGTACAGTTCGGATCACGAAAGATGACCACAAATGGCGCCCATCTTCGCGTCATAACTCATGAAGATAAGACAATAGACAAAATCATATTTCATATATTTAAATAATATCGATATATCTATATGAATATGAAATATTATTTTGTCTAAAGTCTTTTCTTCATGAGTTATGACGCGAAGATGGGCGCCATTTGTGGTCATCTTTCGTGATTCGAACTATACGCAGCGTATATTAGGGTACACTCTTCTTTGTTACTGCAATCGTCTCACGCTATCACTGTTATTAAATTATTTTAAGTCACTGCAATAAAAAAAAGGGTTAAAAATAATAACTTCTAAGTATCCTATCGTGTTAAAGGGAGCGCACAATCGTTTTTGAATTATCGCAACAACTGAGATTATGATTTCCAGATCTTGCAATAAAAATGTGTTTTGCTTTTGTGCTCATCTCGGAAAACATTAAGGAGACTTTAGAATAATTTCCGTCTTTCAATTATTTCTCAACTGTTATATCTATACAGAAGGTTAATTATGATTAATTTATTATTGACAAGATTGATGGAAGGTCAAACGTGAGTAATATCACCAATTAATTTGTGCCGGTAGCGCGGGCCGCATGTGACTGCGATCCGTCATTGCGGTCGATGCCGAAACTCATGGGCTATTGCTTTTCATTAACCACATTAATTATTATGTCAAATTAATTAGTAAATGGTAATTCAATCTTAATAACGATAATTCAGAAAAACCTAAAACGAATATTTGCGAAAGTGAGTTTGTTTGTCTTACCTACTCTACGATGGTCATGAAATTTTATTCGGGGTATAGAAAAGGAGATAGGGCACATACCATCCAGAAAAGTTCTGTTCCCGAGAGATAGAAAAACACCTAACTATCAACGCAGACGAAGTCGTGGCTGGATCCAAAATGTAAAGTTTATTTTTCTGCATTACTTACAGTACACCTGAAAGATAATACTGTTCTAAATAGGTAGAGTATTAGGTTGGTTCCAATACGATTAAAGGGTAGTTCCCGAAGGATAGCGCAAGTAATTGCCTTCAAATACATGTTGGGATAATATATCGTCCGATAATCGTTGGCAAATGTTATGATTGATATTAAACGAGTGAAAAATATTGTTTATTTTACCGATAATTTTTATCCTTATTTTTTATCCTCTTAAGTAGTCAACCTCAGTCCGTTTCTTTAGTGTTATTATTGTTACCTAGCTTACGCTCTCTAGGTACTACATAGACGACAGCGACGCCATCACTAATGTGTCACTGCGATTCAATTTTATAAGCGACTTGCCAGGTGAATAAAGTCGACCCATGTAAAAGCCTCATAAACAAGTCACCTGTCGGTGCGTACGCGGCCAGGCAGTGAATAAAATTAATCCTTGAAGCTATCGCCGCCAGGTAATGTTTTAGTGGTAGGTATTCTGTTACCGACTCTTTTTGTTTTAGTACTTAAAAGCATTACTTACTAAAATATTAACGTTTTTGTTTCAGCGTTTCATGCATAATTTATGAAATTACAGTACGGATTAGTGCTCCGCCCATTTCTATTACAAAGTTTACCCGTTGATTCCCAAGGCGGGTTTGCTTAAATGTAAAACGCTAATGGTACAGCCACTATGTTTATAAATTCGTTAGTGGATATTAGTCTCGCCGGAGGATGATGGTATTTTATCGGTAAACACAAACTTATGGCGGTAACTTGGGGTAAACAGTTTTGTTGTTCTTGGTTATGCAACGAACTAAGATCTAAGGAAGCCTAACTCCTAACAAATATTGCATAAAAAATGGCACCTTCACATATTCTGTAACACAAAAGGTCGCAAACTCAACAATGAACTAGTAAAAACATACCTTATTACAATGCACGCATAATCGGCATTAGATTGTATTCTAACGCATATGACGTTTTCTATTGGCTGGGGTTTGAACGCAGATCAAACATGATTGGATATTTGACTCGCCTCGTGTCACTCATTGGGCCGTTGTCGTGCCTTTGTCATTGAGGCGAGGACGGTGTAAAGTAGAATGCAGTCAGTACACTTAACCTACAACGGCGCGCTGGGCGGCATCATAAAATTGTTTAATGAAATTAGTACATTTTGTTTGTTAGATATAATGTTTGTTTTATTATGTAGACGGACGACTTGGTAAAGACCGCTCGAATACGCTTGATGCAAGTCGCTTGTAACTAGTCGCTCTATAAAACTAAAGGAGACCTATGTCAGCAGTGGACGTCTTTCGGCTGTGATGATTTTATTGTTATTTTATTTTATGAAAATTATAAAATGATGATGTTGATGAATGATGATCATATTATTTGTCACGAATTGGTAAGACATATGATTTCAAGAAGGACTAAAATTAGGCAAGCTATTGAAATAAAATAGGTATGCTTGATAAAAGACAATGTATTCTGTAAAAATTTTTTTTTTCATAACATTTGAGTACATATTATGTAGATAATTATCACATTTGCGCGAGCAACACCTTAATACGTCTTTTAGAGGTGTGACTGATAAAGAACAACAGTGTTAATACGTCGCTTTATTTTTATTTTTCACTTAAAAAAGCATGCCTTAATTGGCAATACAAAATTCTTATAGCGACACCTTTTTAACCGACTTCAAAAAAGGAGGAGGTTCTCAGTTTGTCGTAATGTATTTTTTATAGCCGCGTATTCCACCAAGTCAAAGTTGATTCTTGTCAAGATCTTTTTCAAATGCAGACTATTTTAACATGCTTATTGACCGGTGCGCAAATACCTAAACTAGCAATATGGGTGACGGTGGATTGGAAGAGGTGGACCAACTCCGTAGGCGGCGCGATCTCCAGATTTGACACCCCTTGATTTTTATTTGTGAGGTCATGTTTACAGTTGATGTTCAAAAACATTTGTGAGAGTGAATCCGTAATGCGTTTGCGAATAATAGCCACATTTGTACTAATTAAGTGGAATACAGGTGTGCTGCAATGTGTTCGGGACAATCTAGTGCACCGTTGCTAATATAGGCATGTATTTCTATTGGTGGTGGAAATATAAAGTAGCATTTTCGCAGCAGATCTCACATTGGGGTTCCAGCAGAATGATCCGCGGATCAAACTCCATATTAAAAAGCTGTTTTCAGAGCTGCATAAAAATCATAGTTTCTGGAAATTGTCATTACTTTGTGTTCTGATCTGACGGTCTTGACCTCATGACGTCACTACTTGTCGTGCCACTCTGCTGCCTTCGGTGTTGCAATGTGAGTTTTTCATTTTTTATTTATACTATTTTAACCAGGGATTTTTACTCATTAATCAAAGAGGATTGCGTGAATGGAATCTTTATAGGTACCTACCTAATCATCCCTTCACGGATTGGACAGCGTTTTTGTTACACCCTGTATAATAATAAGAAACAAGGAGATTACATCAGATTACTCGTTTTCTATGTATTGCATATTGCAGGACGCGCCATTTTTAGCATTACAAAATTTTGATTTAAATTTTCCTTTTTTTTGTTGTACTGAATTCCATGAGAGAGTTTTATTCTTGTTTAAAAATGTGTGATAGCAGTGAATGTGAAGATTTGACTCTGCCCCACAAAGCGACTGAACACTTGTTGCATAATAACGACCATATTTTGTATGTATACGCTCATAGATATTTCTAAAAAACGAAAAATATGTTACTTTCCTATGTTATGTTATGTCTGTATAGTTTTGCTGCCTTCTTTTGGTCTTTTTCACCACTTGACCACACATGACGTCATTTTAATCATTTTTCTAACTATTTTTTTGTGGTAACGCTAACGACTGTCGCCGAGCGCGTGGCAGGCATGACTAAATCGTGCTTCGCTAGTACTTTTTTAGCCCCGCCCACTCGGTCCTAGTTAGCGTGGTGCTATTTTTTGAGCGGAATTACACTTCCTTAGTATCTTAGTTCGTTGTGGTTATGTATTAAGGGCTACTTCCTTCCTTCGGGTAAGATAGGATAGTTAGTAGGTAGGTAGGTACTACCATATTTCTGTAGATACCTATTTTACAGACAGACTGCCATTTGGGCCTATTCTCGTTGTTCCGTTGTTGGGCATATCGGTAAAAGTGTTTGTTTTTCCATACCTTTTTCCCGATACCCCAGTGGGTGACAAAAGTAGGAGACAGCGGGAATAGGCCACGATTTGATAAACTTTTGTGTAAGTAATAAAAAAAAAATGAAACTTATTTTTGTAAATAATTATTATGAATAGTTAAAAAATTGTTCAAAAACAAAAAACCGGCTTAAAAAAAACCTGCCTCTTCATCATCATCCTCCTGCCCTTATCCCAATTTATTTATAGTGTTCTACACAAAATAAAATTCTGAGCTCGTAGAACGACCACAATTGGGGTCGGCGCAGCATGTAATTTATACTGCTTTAGGTTTTTCGCTTTCTACGATACCCACGGGATGAGATGGGACAATCCTATTCTTAACCGGGACTGTAAGGCGTTGTAAAAAAAACCTGCCTCTTAAAAGGAAGAAATAATATTCAAATCATGAGATACGCATTATCATCGTTATAATAACGTCTATTGAAGTCGGGTGGGGTACGAACGTACCGTACGTACGTACCGGAAGTACAACTTCCTTTTTTTATTCTAAAATCCCCACCCAAAAAATATTTCAGTATACAAAAAAGACTGAATTTTATCTCCTTCCCATACAAAAATCCAAGATGGCTCCCCTTTTTAAAATTATCTAAGGGTTCAGAAAGTGCACCCTGCCAAAGGATATCCCTCGATCATCAGACGCCGTATATTGTACTTTTATGTCGTGAGGAAATGCAACTATTATCCATTGTCTTTATATCATTTTAGGAATTGAAATCACGAAACTGTAACCGAAGCGAGCAATCTTCGTACAACAGCTTTCAGCCACTAGTCTGCCGCTTGCGGGATGCAAATACTGCATTTACATAGTACACTGTATTATTTGCACTGGAATATGGGAATTATTGCTCCGTTATTGTTAATGCATTTGGGTTGTAAGGTGAGAAGAGCTATAAATTGCGGTGTCTGGGGTTTCAGCTATTGTTGAACACTGTGCAAAATGTTTTGGTTGCTGGATAGATCTTTCATATTGTATGAAAACTTTCGCTTCACTACAACACATAGTGAACTAGATTATTTATATGTAGTTTTTATATGTACAACGGTAAAGTGCTTGCCCTCACCTCACCTCATGTTAAATTAGAAGCGTACTACACCCGGAATACTCATCACTGAGAAACTGGCTATCTTAGCTCTAACTGCTGGAAAACAAAAAAAATTAAATTGTTGTTATGGCATTAGACGTAAGATGGTGGTAGCTAGCCAGGCGGACTTGAAATAAGCCCTACCACCACTCAAGCCGAGTACAAATTGTACTCCCCCTGGGAATCGAACCCGGGACCCCTGTTCGATGACCTGGGAATCGAACACAGGACCCCCTGCGCATGCTCAATGAACCATTCCTCGAGTGAATTCTAAGGTCTTACACCCTATCACCATTTCAATTTCAGCGACGAGTTAAGCCGAAAAAAATTGTGACAAAAAGTAATCTTGCCTCAAAATAGCGTGTGATTAGAAAATGGGAGAAAGGATGGGGCAAGATTCTGGTTTAATCAGTCCATCGTTGCCTATTGACCTTAGTCCCTTGATGAAGGATGGCTTCCGTGGCCGCGGGCGCTTTTGTCGCCATATTACGCCTGCTGATATATTCGGTGTGTGGTACAAAGATAGTATTTCGAAATTATTGCCATTGTGGATGTCACTCGTGTGTCTTTCTGATGTTTAAATAATTTGAATAGGTTCGCCACCTCGTTTTATGTTTGACCGTTGACATTACCTAAAAATTGTTTAAAAACAAAAAACCGACTTCAAAAAACCTGAAAATAAAAACAAAATTAGCTTCAAAATTAAATACCTCTAAAAAGCAAGAAATAATTTTCAAATCATTAGATACGCATATCATTGTAATTAAACACGTAGGTATAATGAAGTCGGGTGGGGCTCCTAGAATAAAAAAAGAAGTTGTTCTCCAGCCCCACCCGACTTCATTATACCTACGTGTTTAATTACAATGATATGCGTATCTAATGATTTGAAAATTATTTCTTGCTTTTTAGAGGTATTTAATTTTGAAGCTAATTTTGTTTTTATTTTCAGGTTTTTTGAAGTCGGTTTTTTGTTTTTAAACAATTTTTTATTTTTTTCTTTTCAGTGTAAGTACCTTCTGTATTAGGTAGTTTTACCTTTTACCCAAAGTATGTATATTATGTAAATGTAAGCAATGATGTTATGGATTTTTTTTTATATTTCACACTTTTGCGTGGTATAATACCACTAAAAACTCAATTTCCACTGTTCGTGCTGTTTGTTGTTAAGGAGTTCCGTTGTTCCTTCACAGTTCAAGTCTAGTCCAAAACGTCCTTGACCATAGTTAGATACCTAATTTGTTTAAGATTGTCATAATCCTAGCAATATTTCAATCACTACACAGTTTCTATTTGATTTTGAAGAGTTCTCTTGTGTATCTTTAAAATCCAAGGTCCAATAACAATGAAATCAAAATTATATCATCACTAAAGTGTCCTCTTTCAAACAAAAAAAAATCATCTAAATCGGTACATAAACAAAGAAGATATGGTCGATCATCTGTATAAGTTCATAAAATGGTAACGAAAACGACAGTATTTTCAAGTTTTCCTGAAAAATACTGAACCGATTTCAAAATTTCAAAAAATGGGACCAACTTGGGAACAAACCTGATCTAATAACGTTTGAATTATTTCAATCGGTTCAGCCGTCTTCGAGTAATCGGTGGACATACATAAAAAAAATTTAAAAAAAACATACACACAGCCGAACAGAGAACCTCCTCCTTTTTGGAAGTCGGTTAAAAATGGTTCTTAGAGCAACGCCGGCTTTCCGTAAGGAAGCCCGTGTAGTTCTAAGCTTAAAGAATAGTATTATGTTATCTACTTCCCAAACACTTTTTACAAAATCATATTATATGCTGCGGTGTAGACACAAACACATGTAGACAAAACTTAGTCCACCATTTAATTTAGGTGACAGGTGCTGAGATTAATAGTACTTACTGTAAAAATATTAAAAATTTTAGCAAACATGCGTCAACCTACCTTTATTTTTTATTCTACACTGAAGTTCTGTTTTAGATTTCATCACTGTGAGAATACCACTAGCACTGATTAAATTCTAGATTATTCCTATGAATTAAAAATGTGTGTTGATCAGATTTCTCTAATATTTCAATATTGGGCCACACAACAGACAAGAGAGCCCTTTGTGGCTCTAATTACGGCTTATTGTGTCACGTGTGTGGGGCGTCTAGACTAGACGGCGTTGTATTATCAGGTGACAGATCATCACCAGCTCACAGGAGACCTCACAATGACGTTTAAGAGATAGGACTATGTCAACCAGGCAGGGCTGACCACTCAGGCACGGTAATGATAATCTATACAGTGCAACTCAGCCCTGTTCTTGAAATAATTAGGTACCTACAGTCGCGCGGCACGTCAACACGCGTAGGGCTACCTGCCTACTATAGTATTTTAATTTTATCTAAGTACCTACTTTCGTATTTCTAGTTTTATAATTGTACGTTACATTTTAGAATTCATATTATAGGGTCTATAAAAGTGGTGGGGGTGGATGTGGGGTGTTGAAAACATAACTAACTGTAAAATAAAAAATATTTTAACTACTTACCGTGACTCAGGCACAAATTATAGATTGAGAGTTCTGGACAAAAGCACCAACTCTAGCCGAATTCAAAATCGGTTCTGTCCATAGACATAAGTAGAAAAATTTTCGCTGCGCTCAAGAATACCAACAAAGCGTGGAAAAGAGAAGTTAACATCATACGGACACGGTCTATGTAAAAAAGAGACAAAGGATCAAGTGACATGTGCCAACATTTTTTACTGTAAGAGCCCCTAGCGTCCCGCCTAGCAAATGAGCACAGTTTGTTTAAAATATTTGTTAATCTTAATTAGAATTCAATATAAAAGTATCGTAGAGCCACGTTGTCTTATGCTCTAAGTAATTGTGATGTGACAAAAAGAAACAATCCAAGTAATCATACTTTTCACAGGTAAATAAGATATTGCCACACATTTCTCTAAAACCAAGTTTCGCTACATTTATTCGTTTATCGACGAAGAAAACTGTATGGAACATAGTTTATTAATTTTCTTTGCCATATATAGTCATATTTTATGAATCTGTCATATTTTACGTATGTCATATAAAAATGTAAACATTCGTTTTTCGGATCACCTGTTTATTGACATTGTTGATCTTTGACATTCTATTTCTATGGTTATGTCATTTGTTTTGTTGTGATAGGAGCTGCTACAACTGATTATTATAACAAAAATAAATATAACATAATTTTAAAGCGAACGTTGCATGAATTTTGAGAAATATCTAATTTTCTGTTCGTAACGTAGAGAAATGTCACGATTGAAAATCACAACTGTTCCACAAATCACATTAAGATAACAGTGTTTGTAACAAACGAAATATTTAAGCTACAACTTTGTTATGAGCTCCAACTTTGTGTAATTAAATCTTCAACCATTTGAAAACATCTGGCCCGTTGAAACTTGGGACAGGTTTAGAATTTGGGAACCACTGAATTTCTATAGCAGACGGAACTCGGTTTGGGGAGATTGTTCATTCACTGATTTCTGAAATTTGATCTTGCAACAAATTTAGGTAATAGTAGGTATTATTGAACCACATATTTACTTTGAATAGAAAATAGTACTGGTTGGTCTGAAACATAAATTAAAAGTACCAATCTAATTATCTACAATCTCGTATTGTCCAGTATCTATCTACTTCGCATCTTTACGGAAGTTTATCGATGTTTATAATGAAAAAATATGTCTAAGTACTTATAGACTTTACACTTTTAGTCGAGGGATTTTCGGAAAACTTATTTTACTCTTTTTAAATTAAGAGTAACAATTTTATTGGTCGTAGGTTTTTTCAAAATTTTTAATTTTGCTTTTTTTTTATAAACTTTTTAAAGAATTTATACGTTATCTAAGTTCTCTAAAAACTGCATCTAAATCAGTCAAAACGTACGGAAAATGATTACTGCAGCGCCCCCTGGCGGCTCAACACCATAACACTAAGAACCATCGCCGACACACTACAAACCTATTACAGAAAACCGCATCTAAATCGGTCAAATCGCTCTGAAAATAAATGGGAAAATGATAACTGCAGCGCCCCCTAGCGGCTTAACACCATAACACTCATCTGAGAACCATAGCCGATAACCTACATACCCATTACAGAAAACCGCATCGAAATCAGTTAAGAAGTTTTTGAGAACTTTTCAAATGCGACTTATCTGGCTGCTGCAGCGCCCCCTGGTAATCAACCACCATGAAATATGTCTACGAACCTGCCCCGAAATGAAACCTTTTGAATGCAAGAAACCGCATCGTAATCGGCTCAGTAGTTTCCGAGGAAAATGGTAATAGACAAACATGACTTATCTGGTTGCTGCAGCGTTCCTTGGTGGTCTACCACCATGAAACATATCTAAGAACCTGCTCTGAAATGAAACCTTTTGAATACAAAAAACCGCATCGAAATCGGCCCAGCCCCCGTAGCCAAAGTAACATTTGCAAATTTTCGCTATCGCTTCGCTGCGAAACATGTATGGATTTGACGTTTTAAAATTCGATTGTTAACGAAACCTTATGTTTATGTTTATTAATTCAGTTAAAGATAGATACATACTAATTTCATAGCGTATCCACATGGGACGTTCGTCGATTTCATGATTAAATTAAATTGAACGAAAGTTCTCTGTAAAATTCAACTGTAATTTATATTCAGTGCTCCTGAGAATAAGCTAACGATTTAACATTTACGACTGTTTGCGGAGAAATTAATAAAGTTGAAAGCAGAAGTTGTAATTAATACCGCTCCAAGTGTGATAGTTGCGCGTCTGATATGGGAACTGGCAGTAATCGAAGCGTAGTGAACTTACATTAAACGCAGCAAACTATTGTGACGGCAGTAACATTAGAAGTTGATTGCACTGCAGTTGCTACATTGCAGTTAGGTTGCATGCATCTTAGACATAGTTTAGCGGGGCAGTTGCCGAATTATTTATGCCGGTTACAATGCCACCAAAGTAGGCGTAGCGAACTTACATTAAACTCAGCAAACTATTGTGACGGCAGTAACATTAGAAATTGTTTGCACTGCAGTTGCTACACTGCAGTTAGGTTGCATGCACCTTAGACACAATTTAGCGGATAAGTTACCGAATTTGTTTATGCCGGTTACAATGCCACCAAAGTTGTCGTAGTGAACTTACACTAAACGCAGCAAACCATTGTGACGGCAGTAACATTAGAAGTTGACTGCACTGCAGTTGCTACATTGCAGTTAGGTCGCATGCACCTTAGACACAATTTAGCGGGACAGATGCCAAATTTGTTTATGCCGGTTACAATGCCACCAAAGTTGGCGTAGTGAATTTACATTAAACGCAGCAAATCATTGTGACGACAGTAACATCAGAAGTTGACTGCACTGAAGTTGCTACATTGCAGTTAGGTTGCATGCACCTTAGAGACAATTCAGCGGGGCAGATGCCGAATTTGTTTATGCCGGCCGGGGTGCGATTGTGTAAGGTAATCGTATTCATTTGACAGTTCATATCGTATTCCATCGGCTGCAATTTGTATGGGATGACATATAGTATGATACAATAGGAACTGTCAAATGAATAGATACGATTGACTTTACGCAATCACCTAGCCGGTTACAATGCCACCAAAGTTGGCGTAGTGAACTTACATTATACGCAGCAAACCATTGTGACGGTGTAACATTAGAAGTCGATTGCCCTGCAGTTGCTACATTGCAGTTAGGTTGCATGCACCGTAGACACAATTTAGCGGGGCAGTTGCTGAATTTGTTTATGCCGGTTACAATGCCACCAAAGTTGGCGTAGTGAACTAACATTAAACGCAGCAAACCATTGTGACGGCAGTAATATTAAAAGTTGATTGCCCTACAGTTGCTACATTGCAGTTAGGTTGCATGCACCTTAGACACAATTTAGCGGGGCAGTTGCCGAATTTGTTTATGCCGGTTACAATGCCACCAAAGTTGTCGTAGTGAACTTACATTAAACACTGCAAACCATTGTGACGGTAGTAACATTAGAAGTTGATTGCACTGCAGGTGCTACATTGCAGTTAGGTTGCATGCACCTTAGACACAATTTAGCGGGGCAGTTGCCGAATTTGTTTATGCCGGTTACAATGCCACCAAAGTTGTCGTAGTGAACTTACATTAAACACTGCAAACCATTGTGACGGCAGTAACATTAGAAGTCGTTTGCCCTGCAGTTGCTACATTGCAGTTAGGTTGCATGCACCTTAGACACAATTTAGCGGGGCAGTTGCTGAATTTGTTTATGCTGGTTACAATGCCACCAAAGTTGGCGTAGTGAACTAACATTAAACGCAGCAAACCATTGTGACGGCAGTAACATTAGAAGTTGATTGCCCTACAGTTGCTACATTGCAGTTAGGTTGCATGCACCTTAGACACAATTTAGCGGGGCAGTTGCCGAATTTGTTTATGCCGGTTACAATGCCACCAAAGTTGTCGTAGTGAACTTACATTAAACACTGCAAACCATTGTGACGGTAGTAACATTAGAAGTTGATTGCACTGCAGGTGCTACATTGCAGTTAGGTTGCATGCACCTTAGACACAATTTAGCGGGGCAGTTGCCGAATTGGTTTATGCCGGTTACAATGCCACCAAAGTTGTCGTAGTGAACTTACATTAAACGCAGCAAACCATTGTGACGGCAGTAACATTAGAAGTTGTTTGCACTGCAGTTGCTACATTGTAGTTAGGTTGCATGCACCTTAGAGACAATTCAGCGGGGCAGATGCCGAATTTGTTTATGCCGGCCGGGGTGCGATTGTGTAAGGTAATCGTATTCATTTGACAGTTCATATCGTATTCCATCGGCTGCAATTTGTATGGGATGACATATAGTATGACTAGCTTCCGCCCGCGACTTCGTCCGCGTGGATATTAGAGAAAATCCTTAGGGAACCTTCAACCAGGATCCGACCAACCGTTTTATACGCGATTAGGCGGGTCCCCACCAAGCGCGCTGCCTCGCGAGGCAAAACATTTGCGCCGTGTGACAGGCCTCGCACGAGGCTGCGCGCTTGGTGGGGACCCGCGTAATCGCGTATAAAACGGTTGGTCGGATCCTGGTTGAAGGTTCCCTAAGGATTTTCTCTAATATCCACGCGGACGAAGTCGCGGGCGGAAGCTAGTTTATTACAATAATCAGAATTAGGTCCAGAGATATTAAGAGTATCACGTTCCCGTTTCTTTACTCTTTCCCGTTTCCGTCCCCGCCCCCGTTCCCGTTCCTGTTCCCGTGTCCGTCCCCGTCCCCTTGGGCTGAATCATGTCCACCGTGTTGGACTTCAAAACAAATGTCATTTTCGCATTCCTCATCCCATAAAACCTCAAGAACGACATCCACATCGGCTTTCATGTTTACTTACCCCATTTACCCCCTAACGGATGATTTTCAAAATAAGAAAATATGTGTTTGCCTATTTATTTTTAGACATGCTCCTACGAATTTTTAAGCTGTAAACTATGTAATGTCTATTTTCTATTATTTTTCCATATATAATTTGTACCCCATTTTCACCCCTTTAGCGGTTAAATTGGACTTCAAAATTAATGTCATTTTCGCAATCACCATCCCATAAAACCTCAAGAACGACATCCATATCGATTTCTACGTTTACTTAGCCCATTTACCCCCTAAGGGGTTGATTTTCAAAACCACAAAATATATGTTTGCCTATTTATTTTAAGACATGCTCCTACGAAGTTTTAAGTTGTAATGTCTATTTTATATTGTTTTCAATACCAAATTTAAATCCAATTTTCACCCCTTTAGGGGTTAAATCATGTCGACCGTGTTGGATTTCAAAATAAATGTCATTTTCGCAATCTTCATCCCAGAAAACCCCAATAACGACATCCATATCGATTTTTAGGTTTATTTACCCCATTGCACCCCCATTTCATCACCATGGGGGTTGAAATTATACCAATACAATATGCGTTGCGTTAGATTTCCATCCATAAGCCTAAATTACAAATCTAGCGATTTCTACTTCAAAAATGAAGGATTATCTTCTAAACACAACTTCATCCCCCTTTTCACCCCTTTGGGGGTAGAATTTTGAAAAACGCTGAGACACGTATTTATTTATTTTCAATCATCAGCCTAAACACAAAATTTGAAGATCCTAGCTTCAAAACTGAGGGACTTTCATACAAACTTTCATCCCTTATTTCATCCCCTTAGGGATGGAATTTTCAAAAATCCTTCCTTAGTGGATGCCTACACTGTATAAAGTATCTGTGTGCAAAATTTCAAGTCTCTAGGTTCAGCGGTTTGGGCTGTGCGTTGATATCTCACTCAGTCAGGACTTTGAATTTTATATATATAGATACAATAGAAACTGTCAAATGAATAGATACGATTGACGTTACGCAATCACCTAGCCGGTTACAATGCCACCAAAGTTGGCGTAGTGAACTTACATTAAACGCAGCAAACCATTGTGACGGCAGTAACATTAGAAGTCGATTGCCCTGCAGTTGCTACATTGCAGTTAGGTTGCATGCACCTTAGACACAATTTAGCGGGGCAGTTGCTGAATTTGTTTATGCCGGTTACAATGCCACCAAAGTTGGCGTAGTGAACTAACATTAAACGCAGCAAACCATTGTGACGGCAGTAATATTAGAAGTTGATTGCCCTACAGTTGCTACATTGCAGTTAGGTTGCATGCACCTTAGACACAATTTAGCGGGGCAGTTGCCAAATTTGTTTATGCCGGTTACAATGCCACCAAAGTTGTCGTAGTGAACTTACATTAAACACTGCAAACCATTGTGTTGGCAGTAACATTGGAAGTTGATTGCACTGCAGTTCCTAAATTGCAGTTAGGTTGCATGCACCTTACATACAATTTAGCGAGGCAGATGCCGAATTTGTTTATGCCGGTTACAATGCCACCAAAGTTGTCGTAGTGAACTTACATTAAACACTGCAAACCATTGTGACGGCAGTAACATTAGAAGTCGTTTGCCCTGCAGTTGCTACATTGCAGTTAGATTGCATGCACCTTAGACACAATTTAGCGGGGCAGTTGCTGAATTTGTTTATGCTGGTTACAATGCCACCAAAGTTGGCGTAGTGAACTAACATTAAACGCAGCAAACCATTGTGACGGCAGTAACATTAGAAGTTGATTGCCCTACAGTTGCTACATTGCAGTTAGGTTGCATGCACCTTAGACACAATTTAGGGGGCAGTTGCTGAATTTGTTTATGCCGGTTACAATGCCACCAAAGTTGTCGTAGTGAACTTACATTAAACACTGCAAACCATTGTGACGGTAGTAACATTAGATGTTGATTGCACTGCAGGTGCTACATTGCAGTTAGGTTGCATGCACCTTAGACACAATTTAGCGGGGCAGTTGCCGAATTGGTTTATGCCGGTTACAATGCCACCAAAGTTGTCGTAGTGAACTTACACTAAACGCAGCAAACCATTGTGACGGCAGTAACATTAGAAGTTGTTTGCACTGCAGTTGCTACATTGCAGTTAGGTTGCATGCACCTTAGACACAATTTAGCGGGGCAGATGCCGAATTTGTTTATGCCGGTTACAATGCTACCAAGTTGGCGTAGTGAACTTACATTAAACACAGCAAACCATTGTGACGGCAGTAACATTAGAAGTTGATTGCACTGCAGTTGTTATATCGCAGTTAGGTTGCATGCACCTTAGACACCATTTAGCGGGGCAGTTGCCGAATTTGTTTATGCCGGTTACAATGCCACCAAAGTTGTCGCAGTGAACTTACATTAAACACTGCAAACCATTGTGTTGGCAGTAACATTGGAAGTTGATTGCACTGCAGTTCCTAAATTGCAGTTAGGTTGCATGCACCTTACATACAATTTAGCGAGGCAGATGCCGAATTTGTTTATGCCGGTTACAATGCCACCAAAGTTGGCAATGAAGACAGCGCGCGTTTTTTTACCGAAAATATTATTGAAACACGCTCCCGGGCCGCATCAGGAGACTTCCTAAAATGGATCCGGGCCGCAGGCAAACGTTCAATGGGCCGCATGCGGCCCGCGGCCCATCGAAAAAAAGTTACGAAAAAAAATCAATTCATACAATTCAATATGCGTTAAGATAGGTAGTCAGAAGCAGACCCATTACCACTTGCAGCACCTACCTGTTCACGAGCATGAAGCATGAACCAGCCATCGCTTCGTCATAAAGTCACACCTTTAACTCGAGTTCAAAGAACTGCGATGTGCTTCGCAAACAAGAAAGACATGCACTTACACCCGTTTGTAAGGTAAGTCTTTTCATAGGTAATTAGAAACTCGACTAAATTAAAAATGTGCAATGAACTTAGCTATCATGCGCCTAATTATCTTGGTCGAGTTGTAGTTAAGTAAAGAATACTTATAAGTTATAACTTAAGTTTGGTTCAAACGGGTGTTACAGTTTCATAACAAAATATAGCCTTGACTTGAACATTAAAACAAGTTCCAGTTTTGTAACTAAGTAAACTGACATTTGGATAAGATAACAAGAAATTGTTTTGACCACAGCCCCTCAGAAGGACAATCGTGAATCGGTTGATTTTGAAAGTGTTTATCTAACCTATTTTTTTATTTTGTAGAGATGGGCACTGGGGTGATACAGCTACCTATGTCGACGTTGTTTGAGATACTATCCTAAGGGAAAAAATACGTAATACTTTTTGGCCGACCATGCTAACTATAAACCAATGCACGATAATAAAACGATATTTATTCCGCTTATAACCTTTGGAATAATTGATATTATTTCAAAATCCAAATTAAACAACATTCGATTATCGCATTGTTTGTAGTAATAACCTCTGAACTAAAGTGTGACACGCGGGGGCGTTCAAGCAAATGCAGCCTGCTTGTTGCTCACGAGATGGTGCCTAGTCGCAAATATAACGCTTTGACACTAATAAATTGTAAGGTACATGAAAATAGAGCACCCTGATTTTCTTTGAAATGAAATTTGATCTCAATGTCTGTTTCAGAACTACAGACTAAATAAACTTTTGTTAAATTAGATGTAGGGAAGGGTACTGAAAATACGTTAAATTATATTCTTTTAACTAAGTAAAAAACCGATCATGAATTTTTATTTTTATCATTTTAGTGGAGGAAGTTCAGTTAGCAA
This sequence comes from Agriphila tristella, assembly GCA_928269145.1. NCBI lineage: Eukaryota > Metazoa > Arthropoda > Insecta > Lepidoptera > Crambidae > Agriphila > Agriphila tristella. The sequence continues at coordinate 3,807,050 of OV743433.1, forward strand.
CTCATAGTGTCTAAGTATAGGAGACGATTTTTCGTGATTTTCAGTATTTTTTGTTGTCAATTTTTTTATTTATTTAAATCTCTTTTTTAACGGATTGTGATTCTTTCAAATCGTTCCTGTGTCATCAAATTTTAATTACATCTCATAGTTACACTCTCGAACAATAATTTTAATTAACACTACAACATCAAAACGTTGCTTGGAAACACTTTACAAATGACAATATCGTTTCGATTTTAATAAGGACTGTCATTAGCAACTCTATTTGAGACAAAATAATGGAGTTTCAGTTAAATACCGGTGCTTTTCCAATACTAATATGTCCCTAAAGCGAATGCGCTTGAATTATCAATTATAAACTTCAACAATACTGAGTAAATTTATAAAGCCTGGATAGGTAAATTATTTTTTTGGTTTATTAACTTTTTTCGTGATGTTTAATAAAGATAATCCTTGTTGTCTTGTTTATTTTTACACTGCAATGTGAAATTTTCACAATACAATTTCATGTTTCATTTTGCAGAAAAATTTATAAAAGTAATGACATTTCCATTCAAAGGATTCCAAGAGACTCCAAGGGAATGCAAAATAACCACAAAACATTTCTAAAATGAATTTTTACAATAAAAATAATATCTTCTGCCACAAACGCTAGAAATACAGCTCGTTTAAGTTGAAAATGTATAAATGCCCTAGGCTATCCTTTTCGATGAACAACACGATACCTGGCCGGTTTATAATGGTCTCTAGCTTTTCATATAATAGCTCTTTAGAGGTGTAAAATGTCTTTTAGGACAAGAGGTTTGGAGATCAAGTTATGTTGGCCGGAGAGGTGAATTTGAAAAATTTAATTTCGTAATAGTGAATTTAGTTTGGAATACTCTATTTTTCATTGAAAGTGCTGGGACACGAGTAGAATTTAAAATATAGGTACTAACTTTACTATAACAAAAGTGGTATTTTTTATGTTTTACTTTTTATAATTCAGGAGAATAGGAATTCTATTTGAGTTATTTCTATTTGATTCATACTTTGAAATGTTTTTTTTTATATTTTAGACAAATCACACCAATTATAGGAAAACATGGTGTGCGCGGGCCATATTATATTTTCATACAGAAAAAGTAAAGTTGTAGCCACAAAAAAAAACATACGACAAGCTAAAGAGATTATTTAGTAGCTACAAGTATTAAATTGCGTATAAAACCTCAAAGATGATTGTAAAAAAAAAAACAGAATATCATCAAAAGCGCTTGTCGCGGGTCATATTTTTGGCGTAGATAATAGCGGAAACTTATTGAATTCTACATCAAAATACACTAACGTACTGTGTAGTTGCAGTGCTCCAATAAAGAAAGATAGTTGTGATAAAGATAATGATAAATAAACAACCAAAAACATCGCAAAAGAGAAAAAGTGAGGTTATTTTGCATACTCTTTTCACGTAAAGAGACAAATGATTCCCCATAACGGAGCCATAAACTAAGCAAAGGTCAAACTACACCTAAATAATTAATAGAAATCCGAAACCTAACTAATATTATAAATGCGAAAATAAGTTTGTGTGTTACCTTTTCACGTTTCAACTAGGGGCCATGCATAAAATAACGTCACACGTTAAGTGGGGGGAGGGAGTTGACGAAGTGTGACATTGTGTGGGAGGGGTCCTATATTTCGTGCCGTCACATTTCAAAATCATTTAGATTCAAATAAAACAAATTTCGGAACTGCTGAGTTCAATAATAAAATTATTTCTAGATTTTTTGGCACATAGGTAGGTAGGTACTGGTACAGTCATTACAAATAAAGAAGATTAAAATAAAAGAGTTAATGGTATAGACAACGAGTGCCCGAAACTAAACATAGTGAAATGTTGGTACAGCTGGTCAAGATATTTGTTAATAGTAACTTGCTATTTACATAATATGTGGTAAGATATTTAACAAAAATGTTACTACATTTTTGTACTGTACCTTACTAGGTACAGTCAACGGCACGGTGGTCTACTAGATCAGGGTAATTAAATTCAATTTTTGTACTAAAATGCGAAAACATTAAGGTTAAAAATAAGCAGATTTTTGACAGTTGTATAACCTGACGTGCTGACGGCTGCCCATAAAAACAGGTTCTGACGTTTCGTTTTGGGACGAAGCTACAGGAAACTTGAACAGAACAAAACATACAAATTGTAAAATATGTGACGTCACACTAGGGAGGGGGAGTCTCACAAAAATGTGACCGGCAGTCACAAGGACGCGACGGAGGAGGGGGTCAAAAATCATGAAATGCGTGAGACGTAATTACGTAATTTATGGATGGCCCCTAGGTACTCAACCGATCAGCATGAAATTTTGCATACATTAAGTTAGGGGAATAAATAACTGTTTACGCAAAGTCGCGGGTGGTTACCGTTCACTATTATCATCCAACATAATATAATACTAGTAGGATTCAATCTTGGGACCTTTGGCTATAAAGGCGTGATCGCTGCTACTACGCCAAGCGGTCGCCATTGTCTTCAGTCAGTTCATTTCTTGCCTCGTTTGAAAGTCCTCATGCCCTCGCTCGGTTATTCACATGTGCGCGAATACGCGAACCCAAAAGTGTAGGACGACAATTTTGCAATGCGAAGTTTTCGATGCATTCGCCTCCCTGTGTCTGTCTCGCCCTGCCAACATTCGTACAATGTATACCATGAACCATCCCGATTTAAATTTTGACTTCTGTAAACATCGCGCGAGACGATGTAAAGTGTGTGAGAGAGACGTGTGGTGGGGGATGGCTACGCGCATAATGACTATCTTCACAGCGGCCAATAAGATTGATTTGTATTACACGATATACACGCATGTGATTGGCCTACTGACTTTATAGTATTTGTTAGTCTGGGAGTGACCAGAGATACTTAGTTAACATTTACTCTACAGCTACTAACTCTTTTATTTGAGTTGTACTCATATATGTTATGTTGTACTCATAGGTACATATGTTATGTTGTAAGCAAATTGAAACTCAAGCCAATGAAAACAGAAGGACATTTCAGTTTCCAAAGAGATGAGCTTATCGGTGGTAGTTAAATAAAAGAGTGAACAAGCCTTTCGAGTCTGAAAACGGCCAGAATTTTTCATAACTGAATTTTTTAAATATTTCGCCGAGTAATTTGAGGATTGAGAGGGATCAGCGCTTTTTCATTAATATAAACGAATTGTTGGTAGAATGGAATGTTTTCGAATAGAGAGGAGTTATTTAAATGATCATTCGATCTGTATTTCCCAGGTTAGTGTTTAAACGTAGTGAATATACAAGGTGTTTGGTAAAAGCCTTATAAAGCCGAATATGGTTAATAGGGACCATCAAACTAAACAACTTTTACTATGGGACCAACTCTGAAATCGCGAAAAAAAAATTAGCTGTTTCATATAAAAATTAATAACGAAAATATCAAAATGTATGAAACAGCTGTTTTTTTTTCGCGATTTTAGAGTTGGTCCCGTAGTAAAAGTTGTTCAGTTTGAGGGTCCCTATCTACCATATTCGGCTTTATAAGGCTTTTACCAAACACCTTGTATAATACGAATGTATTGATATTAACAACCACAGTGCCTTTTTTTGGTTTGGTTGGATTTATTATCGCGCAGTGAATTCGAAGGTGTTTTATTTTAATGTCATTTTATTTTAGAGATGTTTAAAAGGTCACTGCTAGTGCCACTTTAAGCACTATTTACATAAATAAATCGAAGAGCTTAAATCGTTTGGTTAAGTGGTGATCACGATTAAATTAGCACTAGACGCTGAGTAGAGTAGGTATGGTGTTTGAATTAAACATAAAATATAATGGGGCATTAAGACGCGCGCACTATCGCCACGTTATGGTTATGTCCACATTAGCACAACCCTATTATCGTGGACCGGGAGCCGGGGAGAGAACCAGGAAACAGATTGCGCACGCGTAAATGTTTTGAATATTTTTGTGGCTGTTTTTATGCGAACATCAGATTGTAGATTGGAAACCATAAAAGTGTTTTCCTGACAATCGTATCAATTTTGTTTGAAAATTGAATGTCATTGGGTTTGATTATTACATTTGCTACAGAAAAAAATCGTTAACGCTATCAGTATGTTTAAGTATTCAAAGTGTTACAAATAAACCCTTATGCCGAACATGATAGACAGGGACCATCAAACTGAACAACTTTTACTATGGGATCAACTCTGAAATCACGAAAAGAATTCAGATGTTTCAAATTTCATACAAAAATGTATAAAAGAAAATTCCAAAATGTAAGAAACAGCAGTTTTTTTTCGCGATTTCAGAGTTGGTCTCATTGTAAAAGTTTTTCAGTTTGATGGTCGCTATCTACCAAACTACCAACTACCATTAGGGTTTATTTTGTAACACATTGTATTTAGTGATCATCATCATGTATAACATTCCTAATTTCCTAGACAGATTAATGAAAGTGGTTATCTTTATTATTTCGTGTCTCGAATTTTCCAGCGCCATTTTGAATAACCTACACAGAGAATAGTGAGGTAATGTACCTAACACTTAAATATATAAACTAACTGGCAAGTGTGTGAGACATACTCCGAAATTAAACTAAAAGCACTCCTATATTTAAAATTATTTAGCCAAAAAATTGCAAGCTATAGAATCAGATATCAAAGCGTGTATAGTGTAATCACTATGTTTATAGCTCGTATAACTTCTTATAGGTTGTAGATACACGTTTTTCACCTCGCATACTTTTACTTATAGGTTATATAGGCACAATATTGACACCCACACACCATTTTAACAAGGTGGGGGAAGGGTTACGACGCCTAACGTTAAATCAGGACTGAGATAGGGGAATCAAGTTCGATGTACTTATTCGGTAAGAGCGTAAATGTTTGTGGCACGTGATTAAGGGGTATCCGAAGCCACTATTATCGGCTCTCCCTGCGTCATATTGTGGAGGTGAGAGGCGGTGAACACTTCAATCTCGATGTCTAACCCCTTCAAATGTTAGAAGTGGGAGTTTTAAATTAAACTATTCCGCTTAGGGAACACTTCAGGTTATTTTATTTAAGATTTTTATTGTCTCTTACTGGCAGTAGGAATCGTAAGAAAAATATTATAGCAATAGAGAAGAGGTATTATGACGTAAGTTCGGTAATATTAAGAGGTTGTTATATAATACGTGTTACACAATAACCCCTAAAGCCGAATATGGCAGATAGGGACCGTCAAACTGATCAACTTTTACCCTAAAATCGCGAAATAAACTGCTGTTTTATACAAAAATTTATATCCAAAATATCAAAATGTATGAAACAGCTGATTTTTTTCGCGGTTTCAGAGTTGGTCACATACTCATAGTAATAGTTGTTCAGTTTAATGGTCCCTATTTACCATATTCTGCATTAGGGTTTATTTTGTAACACGTTATAGATTGTAGTATTATAATAGAAAGCAAAGCAAAGTGAAAAGCTTTGCTAAAGATTGTACTTTACGTTATAATTACTTAATGTAGGACGTTTAAAATGGGAAAAATTTAATGAAAATAAAGAATGATGCGATAAAATACAAGAAAATTTTGGTAAATCCTGAAAAATCTATGATTTTAGAGGTCCTCGTCGCAAATATTTTTTATTGGAGTATTCTGAAGTCAAGCTCCCGGTCTATGCTGACTGTTCCAAGCAGAGGCGGCTGTAACTGTAATGTCAGCTGAAGGAAGCGATATCACAGTTTACAGTGTTGCCATGTAGGAGGCTCCGATGCAACACAGAAAGTGCAGGCTTTCTCTTAGTTTAATAGCACTTTATAGTGAAGTCGTTTGAGTATATAAGTATTCTAATTTCATAGCCGTTTGTTGATATTTGTTTAACTCTGATAACACATGGAGCTAACAGTAGTACAAACCATTTTTTTTTTTATTTTTTTTTTATAATAGTGGTGGTTAGGCACAGAAGGATCTTTTATTCGGTGATTATTTCATGTAAAACGTAGTGATTATTTCTTCTCTTTGCGGCTATTTATGAAGATATGAAAGAAGGAAAACGAGGAAAACGGGAATAATTCCAGAGAGGGCCGTGATTAAGCGCCTGGCAACACAATGCTAAACTGGTCTTTCTTCCTTATGGACCTCTAGGTGAGTGAGCTGACACCTCATAAGTATACTTAGACTATTGACATATCAATAATCTAAGCTCATATTATATAGGTACCCGACGTTCGAGTTTAACATTAATACCGGTGGAAGCCGTGGAAGCCACCTCATGGTGGGCTATTTACACGCCACACCAAGTGGCTTGCAAAACCAACTAGCTTATCTACGTTCATTATTATTTTAATAGCATATACTTAGAAATCGCAACTGGATGACGGAGGCGCAGGACCGGACACAGTGGAAAAATTTGGGAGAGGCCTATGTCCAGAAATGGACCCAATGAGGCTAATGATGATGATGATGATGATGATGATACTTAGAAATCGAAAAAAAAGAGTTTTAGGGTTGGCTTTAGAAATGGGGCGACTGATTTTGGAATTGAAATATATCGCATTTTGTAGAGTTTCGAAAGGCCTTTTAAATGATACTATACTCTCGGTGAGGAAATTTTTTTTTTTTTGTTTTTTGTGAAATATTAAGGTGCGGAAACAATTAGGACGCGAGAAATAAATTTCAAAAAATTTACATTTACTAGGTTAAAAAATGTCTGCGATGGTGACCAAAGACCGCAGGTCACGTGATAGGTGCGAGGAGCGAAGCGACGAGCATGTTAGGTGTACATGAACCCAGCGCGCGAGCCGAGCGAGCGTAGCGAGCGTGCCGCGGCAGCGGCCGGCGAAGCGCCAGAAACGACTTTTTGACGTGCGAAACTTTGTACCCCAGAGCCATGACAGAAAGAACTTAGATATAAGAAAAGTGTCATTTTGAGGTTAGGACTTTTTAAAATCATATATCTCAGTAATTATTAATTTCCTCGCGGCGGGAGTGGCACTCGGGGGTTTCCCTCAACCCCCCCTTTCCCCTCCTATCTATCTCAATCCACATTTCAGTCGCCCCATTTCTAAAGTTACCCGAGTTTTATTCTGACTACAAAAAAAGCTGGAATACCTACGTTAAATACCAATACGCCATCTCAAGTGATGATTTTAAAAATAATAGGTAACAGTCAACGTCTGAGATTGTTGGTAACAGTAGAAAAAGTAAAAATAAAATAGAAATCTTCTTTTCTTCCTTATCTGCCGCATTATAGCGATTTCTGTGCATAGGCCTCCCCAGAAAATCTCCACGACGATTGTTTCTCATCCAACGGCTCCCCGCGACTTTCACCAGAACGTTGGTCCACTTCATGGTACAATAATATACTGTGCCAGTGTGCCACGTATAGTATTCCGAGACAGAGGAAGTCACGTGAGCACTAGCCTTCGTCATCTCCGCCACCGGTATTAAAAAAATACGTTCATTCATCTTTAATTTGAACTGTTTCGTTTGTTAAGATAAACAAATCACACTTAAAATGCACTAATATATTTTTAATAGAAAAAAAAAATCTTCATTCTTTGCTTTGTTACTATAAAGTCGTGCAACTGGTTAGTGACGTTATGCTATAATACTCCTGGAATGCCAGGGACCCCAGTCTGATATTTTAAAGTCATCATCGTGTTTCAATTGTGTTTCAGTTTTGGGTGTAAGAAAGACTTATGTGGCTACTGGGCCCAGCGACCAGTAGCAGATGGACTAGTAGCCACATAACCCTTAAGAAACAAGAACTAGTCAAAAAGCATTACAATTCAAATACAATTGAAACACGACTATGAGTTCTTGGGTCCCAGCTCAGACCTTGTTTTCTTGGACCATGGTCATCTTATAGAGGGCAAAGACAAATAAAGTACTTTTTTCATTTGTGGTAGAACGAAAATAAAGTAAGCAGCATAAAAATAGTAGGTTTTTTATATTTATTTCATACTTTTTTATTCTTAAAAACCAGTTTATTCAGTCTCATAAGTAGTACTCACAACTCACAACCAGTAGGTAACAAACCAATAACAGTCGAGATTTACGTAAATAAAGTATGTATTGAGCGTACTCTATTGCATTACAGTACAGCATTGCTGTCATAGATTATTATAGAGTACACCTACACGAAATAGAGGACAATACTCTATTTTAGAGTACGGGTGGCAACTCTAAGGCCCATGAACAGTGTCAAATACATAAACGCACAAGACAAGGCACACGAAACAAATAACGACGACAAACAAATCTTCCTTAGTTCCAGTAACTAACCCGAGATTACACCGACAGTAAACACTCTCAACTCTCAACGGAGTACAAATTTGCCTCACTCTTATCTCCTAACACCGATGCGTTTAAATCATAGGGCGCCTTAAACAGGGCCGGAGTTAAAGGCACATAAAACATAATAGTACAAGAGTTGAAGAAAATATAAAATATTTATTTATTTATTTTTGGACTCATTACAAGACATACGAAATGTAATGAGTTGAAACCTTTATCTGAGCGTTCGGGGAAGCTCTAGGTTGTTTGCAGGTTTTCCGTTAATTCACTAACCCTTTTTATAATCAAACTAGCGACCCACCCTCGCTTCGCTTCGGTGTAGTGTGAAATTTGACATCATGTATTATACATATAAACCTTCCTCTTGAATCACTCTATCTATGTAAAAACCCGCATCAAATTCCGTTGCGTAGTTTTAAAGATCTAAGCATACATAGGGACAGACAGAAGATGACTTTGTTACTATGTAGTGATGGAAAGACGATATTGCCTGCCTGCCACCAGTGTCAGACAGTTCTTTGTACTAAGTGTTAATGAATGAACCAAAAATAGGAAAACTGGTTTCTTCGGAACATCTAACTCCAAACAACAGCTGTTTCATACAAAAATTTGTTCAGATTGACGGTCCGAAGAAACGGTTTTCCTATTTTGTGGTTCATTCATTTATACCTGTATAAGCTTTTCGATTTATTGTTGGGACCACCTACCGCCATCAGGTAAACACATAATCCTTTCCAGATCCAGGTACAAACCTCGTGTGTGCCCAACAGTGGGCAAAAGCCGTCCCTGTACCCACCGAGACTTGCGTAATTACCGTATCAAAGTATGCAAATTGTCGTTTCGTACTTAAACCGCCCTTCGTGATTCGAGTAATTTCACCCAAGCCTGAGTAAGCTGGATAATAGGAGTGTATTGTAATTAAAAAGCAGGTAGCTCAGCAGTCGGCGTCATTAAAATGTCGGTACCTGTCTCCAAATTCATACAGACAAGATACAACGGTTTATTTTTGACTCTGTTCTCTGTTCTTTTTAACGACATTTTGTACAGTCATTTTCTGATTAACGCATAAATAATTGAGTTTTTTCATTAATTTCTAAGAATGTCTTTAATTTCGGGTTGGCTGTCACTTTGACTGAGATTTCGACACCACCTAAAAACTTGTAAACTATAAAAACTACAGCGTTGAAGTAAATATGTAACAGCCTTTCTTCTTAGGTTACATATGACTCACCCGGTAAACATTTGCAGTGATTGAGCAAAAACCATCCAAACATTCACATTTATAATATTAGTAGGATGTATAGGGAGTATGCGGCCGTCAAGAAGACGTTTATTAAATTAAATACAAAAAAAAACACATTCATTATGTTAAATTGGTATTTTATTTAATTCACACGCAACATTATTTCAGCGCGATGGAAATTCATGAAAAAACCTCTGGCAGCTGTAGTCAAAACTACAGCCTATCCGGTTTTTTATGATAAACTAAACGATTATATTTGTGATGTGATTGTGATGAAATCAAGTACATACAAATTCGTGCTAAAAACTCTTGGAAATATAAATAATTATTTAACTTATGGAATGAGTTATACATATTATAAAATTGTATACGGCACAGGCTTTAATGAAATAAATGATTTACAGATATTCATCACAGGCAAAATACCTACGCCTAACAAATTATAACTTCAATATATAGTACTTACTTATTTACACTGCTTAGATTTAATTTCCTACTCGGATAATGGCCGTAATACGGCATGAAAATTTCCATATCATAATTAAAGGCCCTTGTTTTAATATTCGCGTATAATAATTTACCCTTTCTGGATTCCGGGATAAAATCTGGACTGGACCTGCAAAGAAATTTAAATTAATTAGAGATATTCTATTTTAAACATAGCGGATTGCATGAAACTCAGAAAATTATACCAGTTAATAAATAATAATAAATAAAATAAAATAAAATTCACAGTTGATAGTAATTATTTTATCACATTTAGGTCTTTTCTTGTTTAATGTTTATCAAGTTAAATCAAACACATTCGACCAGTGATTCTCTGGCTTACCAATGACCTTCATGCACGATATACATAATCGTCGGCAATTTTAATGTCCCTATACTGCTGAGGCACAGGCCTTCCTATGGATAAAGGCTACGCGGCGGGCCCAATGCGAACACAGAGAATACGACTGCAAGATTTCCACTACCATTTTATTAGATACATTAGTCAAGAGATATTAGACCTTATTCCATTTAATCAATTTAAATTGTTTGATATTACGCAAAGGAGGAAAAAGAGCTGTATAATGTTATTTAATGTAAGTACTACTTAGTATATAAGTAGGTACTAAATATAAATCCATATAATCATATAAAATGCACGAAGCTCAAAAATATCGGAGCTCCGGTTGGCTCGCTCGCTATCGCTAAAATAGGCGATTTTAAGAGCAATTTCATGTTCACTGTTGTTATTCGATGCATGCCTACTTAATATTTAGTGTGAATTTTCTATTTTTGTTTACTAAACATTCTATTATTATACATATTATAAATGGCGTTAGCAGTCGAAATAAAAGCTTCATTGGAAAATTTCCGAGCTTTTGAAAATTGAAAAGCGTACTTTAATGTGCATTTGAAATGCGAACTATTAGTTAATCCTATACTTAATCAATGTGCAATTATGTTATTGAATGCGGGTCAAGAAATTTACAATTTCAATATTAATAATTGTGATGTATTAGTGTTGGGATCAAGGGTTCAATTTCGTCGAACGAATGTTATGGATAAGCTTTGTGCATAAGTTACAAATTTATTCGACAGTGATTGGAATAACTTCCAATGAGATTTAATAGAGATTGGCATAATTATGCTCTGAAAACACGAACTGCCTCTCACGAACAAAGTTACTGTTTATTTATTAGTCAACGTATCGCTTGAACTGTCTCATACAGCGCTCCCATCAGGGGTGACGCACAATTTGTATATTTATTACGTATTCCGAGAGTAACCAGGAGATTTCGATATTAAAGCCAGAACATATGGCATCGCTTAAGGCTTGTTTTATTAAAATGGAGGGCGCTTCACATTCGCCTCGGGTGCCGCCGATTTTGTAAATGCTAATGTTTTAAATCGCTCGTATAAATTCGGTATACCCACAGATTACAAGTGCGACAGTGTTATGTGACGAAAGGGACTTTGAAGTGGTCTGGATAAATGAAGATTAGGTTTTCGGGGAGGTTTTATTACGCTTTGTGTAACGTAAGGGCTGCGGTAGGCGGATAGTTTATCATAAACAAAGAACATTCTTATATTTCCGCGCGTACTATTTATCATACTAATACTCGAACATTATAACAAGTGTGTAAAGTATATTTGGATGTTTGCTACTCAATCATGCAAACATTAAGAGATTTCTTGCTCCACACAACTATCACATACATCAACTATCAGATACAGAAATATCAAATGTACATCAAAAATAAAAAGTATGTAAGTACTTACTATTAATAGTACCTAGTTGAAATCTCTCCGATTTCAATCGAGCACAGCCATCTGCTAGCCATTGTTAAGATTTCTTTTCGAAAAAATTTCTAAGAGTTTTTTTTACATTATTGAATTAGTATAATCTTTGAAATCATAGCAAACCTATTAACTTTGTTGAAAGGTGGTACTATAACCTAAAACAACAAAAAATCTAAGATTTGTTTTGTGCCAAAACTCAAACTATGCCCTCTCTTATCTTCAACTTTGGCTCTATATCTAGGAGTTTTTTCTTCATCATTCAATGAAAAGGGCACCTCACCTGCCCAGATGAGTAATTTCTGAGATATTACTGTTTTAAGTTCGACAGCTGTCATCTGAAATGAAGATCTCACTAAGACCTTCCAGTTCTTCAAAGACACCATCAGTCTAGGATGAGTACCTACTTTCCTAGATATGCTGGCTGTTTTAAGGGCAGAATTGATTTATTTTTTTGAAATTTTTTACATTATTATTTTATTTTCATAGTATTTAACCTGAATTAAAACGTAAAATTTTCCTACGGATTTGTATGTCCACGCGGACGAAGGGTGGAATATAGTAGATACTTATTTTGGTACCGAAATCATAGGGAAATTGAGATATTGTCTGAAAGGAATATAGGTAAATCTAGATATCGAATAATCTATAATCTGGCAGATTGCAGTTTTTGACAGTATAACGGTGTTATGTAAACAAATGGTAAATACACTCCTGTTGAATAATTATTGTTTGTTATAACGTACGTCGATATTGCTTTATGATGCGGTTTTTGCTATAGTTGGTGACAAGTGGATTACACGCAAGTTTTAAAGGTCACCTGTCACTGTTAAATATACTTTTCATTTAGAAAGAGAGCGATTAAAAATTACGCAGGGCCTTAAACAAATCTGTTTTTTGCAGTCTGTTTAGGCAAAACCGTATTTAAGTATAAAAACATATTACTGTTCTTACTTTTACACTTCACGGATCTAGTTTAAAAAATATGTAACAACTCTTTATTATTAAGGTTCTCCACTTACAAAATGTTTAATTAGTATTCCAAATAATTTCTCACTTTTCGGGTCGCAAGTTAATTATTCGAATGATTCGTCACGCATTCGCGTTTGTTGTTCTCTCATTATGTGAATTATTCACCCTTCGTTATGGCGAGTAGGTTTACGTTTTAATAAAATATTTCAATGTTGACTTGTCGAATACTGATTAGCAGATTTGAAATAAATTTGAAGATTTGAATTCCAGAGGTCTCATGTTAGTATTAAGTAATTAAGTATTTTTGTATCTTATTGTACATAAACCTTAATATGATTGTATGAGAATAAATGTCTTTAAACTCAAATATTGTAGGATTTTTAAAATCAGCGTCATTCTTGTAATTTTTTTTTACTTAAAATGTGACCTAGCAAAATGTTGTCAAATATAACTTTTAATTGGCTGATTTAATAGATACCTACCAACTTAAAAAAAATAGATTTTTTTAAAATATGTACCTACAGTTATTTAATTCGGCAACGAATGGAAAACTAGGTGAAAATATGTCAAGTGCAATTAGTAACTTTCGTTGTACAGCTAGCTTCAAAAGTAGCAGAAAACATTAGTACTTCGTCACACTAACTATAACCTTTTTCAGCAAGACAATCCTACTAAATGACCGCAATACTTGACGCGACATGATAGTTAAGTGTTCAGCGGCTGCACGTCAAACAATGCGGCAGGAACTCACTTGCAATTCAACGGAATGAATAAGAATATGATTCCAGAAATTGTCTACCTATGCGTGAAATTATTTTTTTGCAATGATGAAAGTGACCGGATCGCGGAGACATGCAACAAGAATGGGCGAACAGCTGACATTTACGAAAGACTCACATATATTTTTAGGTAGGTAGGTATGTTCTTTAATTCGTCATTTTGATATAGTTACTAACTTACTTATAAACAGCTGTTACTATGGGTTTGAGAGAGTAGGTACAAAAGGATGGAGACAGGAGAATTAACATTTATGAGAGTTAAATTTGCCAAATTGTTTTGGACTTAATCCTTTTTCTCTCCTTAGGAGATCTTTTGTTTTGGAGCTCAGTAGATTGTAGATATTACACTAGTCTGAGTTCAATGCGATTGTCATTTTTATCCATTTCGTCAAATTGTTATTTAAAAAGTAAAACAGTATTAGAGACCAGATTCAGAGACTAAGTTAGTAAGCCTTGAACTAAAGGCAAGCAACCCGATAATAGTCTGATACCAAAGTTGTATCGCAACATCCGCACGGAGCCGCACGCTTCCGCAGTCGTCCGATTTTGTTAGCGACTATTAAAGTTGCGGAATTGCCCTTCGAGATAACTTCTGCGCACTATTCTCTTATTCCAAGCAACGAAGATATAAAACATCTAAATTATAATTATTAATATATTTTTCGATAGCATTGTAATAATAAACTTTAGCTATAAGATGTTATTTGATATTCCATGAAATAAATAAAATAAATTGAATGAAGTAATGTATTCATGTAGCATTTAGTTTCAAATAACTCCAAGCACTATGATAATATTAGTAAATTAACAGCAAAAGTTTTGAATTTCAGGTGTTTATTGGCTCAACTTGCAATTAAAATAAACCGAAACTGTTATTAAACTAAACAATGGAAAACAGTTTTCGTTGATTCCAGTTTTAGTTTCGAGTTTCTACAAATAAATTTTGTAATTTAGAGAAAACATTAAAATTATACAGCTTTGTTACATGTTGCTCGAATGTATGTTTAGTTTTCTTTCTCTCTCTCAAAAGATACACCGTGTTATTATAAAAGATTTTTAAACACTGTTTAACTAAACACCTGTTTGAATGTGATGCTGTCACTTTTTTGATAATATTGTTTGACATAGAAAGCATCACATTTTCAGTTACGTAGCATCATATTGCATATCTAGATGTTTTGAATAATAATATGTAGTTTTGACTATTATAAGAAAAAATGTATAATTATTATCACCACCACCACGGTTGCATCTGAAAACCAGCGCCACTGTTCCAGGCAGCGGCACAAGCTGAGATGTTACCGTTTCAGCAAAAATTTGTGAATTTGATGTTAATTTTATATTTTTTGTAACTATTTTGCTGAATAAACATTTTCTATCTATCTATCTATCATTTAAACAGGTGTTTAGTTAAACAGTGTTAAAAAATCTTTTGTAATAACACGGATTAAGTTTTGTAACGTCTCTTTATTTACGAGAACACAATAATATTATATGTTTCCCACATTACAGTGTCAACAGCAACTGTCTACAACTGAGTTAATTTTAATCAACTATACATATATAGGTAAGGGGGCGTCCATTTAGCCCCCCCCCCCTCCCCCCTGGTGATACATGGTGAGGTTTTACATTAACCCCCCCCCCCCTCTAAATCACGTGTATTTTTTTTGGTACAAAATAATCTCAACAGTTTTCAGAAACACAGTTTTCGGTTAAAAGTCACACGTTCAACGAAAAAAATTAATACACGTGATATCTCACTACACCCCCCGTCCCCCCTTGTGATACTTCGTGACGTTTTCAACTACCCCCCCCCTTTCGAAGCTCACGTGATTAATGGACAACCCCTAATATGTAAAGTATACCAAGGATCGGTATCAGAAGTGACGGCTGCCCAAAACGGTCCGAAAACATCACCAAAATAGTAGGAAAGAACTAGATAAAAAAGGACAGGACCGAAAAGTATAGCGTGCAAATGAAGAGGCTACTCAACAATCAGTGACTTGAGTTGAGGCTTGAGTGTAGTCAGAGTCTCTTCTAGAAGTTCCAGTAAGTTTAGCTCGACGTTCAGTAAAGGATGTACTCCGAGTGGTTTTAGTTCGGTAGTTAGTACAGTGGTGTTGGTTCGTTACCGTTACCGGAGACTTCGTTACACGTCTTCCGATACACGTTTAGTCCTTCCACTAAAGTACTTTCGAGCACACATTAGTAGAGGATATTAGAAAGCAAGAACAAGTCTTGTATCATAGATCTTCTTTATTGGCGAAGCGTCTCTACTTCTGCTTGGGCAAAAAGTCTTTTGTATGTCCGGCTGTCCTTCCGGCTTATTAGATCAGGTTTGTTCCCAAGTTGGTCCCATTTTTTGAAATTTTGAAACCGGTTCAGTATTTTTCAGGAAAACTTGAAAATACTGTCGTTTTCGTTACCATTTTATGAATTTATACGGATGATCGACCATATCTTCTTTGTTTATGTACCGATTTAGATGATTCTTTTTTTGTTTGAAAGAGGACACTTTAGTGATGATATCATTTTGATTTCATTGTTATTGAACCTTGGATTTTAAAGATACACAAGGGAACTCTTCAAAATCAAATAGAAACTGTGTAGTGATTGAAATATTGCTAGGATTATGACAATCTTAAACAAATTAGGTATCTAACTATGGTCAAGGACGTTTTGGACTAGACTTGAACTGTGAAGGAACAACGGAACTCCTTAACAACAAACAGCACGAACAGTGGAAATTGAGTTTTTAGTGGTATTACACCACGCAAAAGTGTGAAATATAAAAAAAAATACATAACATCATCGCTTACATTTACATAATACCTATACATACTTTGGGTAAAAGGTAAAACTACCTAATACAGAAGGTACTTACACTGAAAAGAAAAAAATAAAAATTGTTTAAAAACAAAAAAACCGACTTCAAAAAACCTGAAAATAAAAACAAAATTAGTTTCAAAATTAAATACCCCTAAAAAGCAAGAAATAATTTTCAAATCATTAGATACGCATAATATCATTGTAATTAAACACGTATAATGAAGTCGGGTGGGGCTGGAGAACAACTTCTTTTTTTATTCTAGAAGCCCCACCCGACTTCATTATACGTGTTTAATTACAATGATATTATGCGTATCTAATGATTTGAAAATTATTTCTTGCTTTTTAGGGGTATTTAATTTTGAAGCTAATTTTGTTTTTATTTTCAGGTTTTTTGAAGTCGGTTTTTTTAGATATACTTTTAAAATATCGGTGCACTTATAGATTTTTTTATCGACACAGTTTTTCGAACTTTATTAAAAAAGAAATCACAGATTAGGAAAAAATTTCAAAAATAAATGTAGCTGCGAATATACCTAATACTTAATATACCAAACGTACCTTATTGACCGAGCGAGCACGAAGTGCGAGCGAAGCGTCTCTGCTTCAGCTTGGGCAAAAATTCTTTCGTATGTCTGTATGTTCTCTTCTACAGGTGGCATTTCGAAACCGATTCTCGTGAAAATTTGTGAGCAGGTTCGAAAATTATATGGAATTTTTTTGTCGAGCCAGATTTTTTAATTTTTCAAAATGGCGGAGATATGTTAAAAAAAAGGTTTTTCGGCTTTCCAGCGCTGTCTGTTCTCCTCTACAGGTCGCATTTCTCAAGCGATTCTCGTGAAATTTTGTGAGCAGGTTTGAAAATTGTATAGATTTCTTATGTCAAGCCAGTTTTTCATTTTTTTTCTAAATGGCTAAAAAAATCAAATTTCAGTCCGTATTTCCAGCGCTGGCTGTTCTCCTCTACAGGTCGCATTTCTCAACCGATCTCGGTGAAATTTTGTGAGCAGGTTTGATAAATATATAAAAAAAAATTGTCGAGACAGTTTTTCGAAATTTGTGAAAATGACGGAGATATGTAAAAAAACCATATTTCATTCCAGCTTTCCGGCTGTTTGATCTCCTCTACAAGTCGCATTTCTCAACAGATTCTGGTGAAATTTTGTGAGTAGGTTCGATAAATATATACAAGCCAATTTTTCCAAATTTATAAAAAAAATACTTACCCATTTTGAAAAATGATCAAAATTAGAAGCACCATCTAGCTGCAATACTCATGTACCTACTGTGTGCTTTGAAAACTTCATGGCGACATTTTATTTTATTTTTTCGCGAGGTCTACAGCTCACGGAGCCACTAGATATGATTTGAAAACCTTGTGGCGAGGGCGACATCTATTATTTCCTAAACAACTTACAATTACTTTGAGTTACTTTTTAACGAGAGGTCTACAGCTCACGGAGCCACTGAGTATGAATAGGGTTATTTGTAAAACACCAACAACCTCGCAAAAATAGATTGCTTAATTCATGAACAACAATTTTGTTTCATGACTTTTCCGAAAACAGAACAAAAACGACATTTTATACAAAACCCCGATCAGATGTTCAGACATTTATATGGAAAGTCGATTTTTTTGTTTTTCCGGAAAATTAGTAGAACAAATGTTGTTGTTTATGATGTTAATAATCTACTTTTGCAAGGTTTTTGGTGTTTTACCCTTGTTCAAATGGAGAAACTGACTGATTGAGACATGTTAACGCTCAGTCTAAAAAAACATAGATAACAATAATATTATTGGGCCCCAATTATAAACACTTTCTAAACTATATTTCTAAACAAGTTCTGTCAATTTCCCAAAACACCCGTTCCCAAAACACCCGTTCCCAAAACATCCGTTCCCGTCACCACTTTTTCCCAAATAATCCATTTCCCGATTTAAGTGTTTCCCAATATAATGTAGACGAGTCGAGGACAAACATTTTTTATATAGGTAAGGGCTTGGTGCTTTTTTCAGCTAAGTCGAACCAGCCATAAAGTATATATTAATCGATAGAGAAAAAAAATCAAAATTTCAACTAGATAAATAGTTTTTGTTGCAGACCCGCGCAAAATTATTATTTATTTCATTAAAATTCGTAGGGTGGACATTTTATCACGCATTTATTTTATATCGCATCTCCGTACGTCAGTTCTGTTTCTGTCATCCATAATGTCTCACTGTCAGTGCTGAGTCATTTGCCTTCGTTATTGGTAGTGTGTATCGCTTCCGATTTGGTTCCCGATTGATGCAGGATTGCTACCTCTTATCTTGCCCCAGGATTGGATTTATTTGCACATTGTATTTGTTTATACTGACTGAAAACATATTGCTACCTATATTACTTTTACTTGTATTCGATGTAAGTAAAGTTACACCTCCCTGGGTGACAGTACTGAAAGAGTAGTAAAGAGTAGATTTTTTTACTTTATTCGCAAAATATTGCGGGCGAAGTTGAAAGCAACTGCTAGTAAATTATATAACTCTATAAAAATATTTTTGTCAGTTCAAAGGAGGTTGTTAATTACATAAACGAGATTGTTATTACTTAAAAGATGAAGTTAACACGTAAAAACATTAACGGATCCACAGCATCCAGTACTCGTATTCTTTTACGAATTTAAAAATGGATTTAAATATTTCAAATACTTATATAATAGAATATTACAATATAATAGACATTAATATGTTAGTAGTTACCTAAAAATAATATTCTACAGATACTCAACTCAAACACACCTTAAACAGACAACATCACACTATACAATTTGTGCTATTGAATAATATTCAAATCGAAAAATTAAGATAAATCTATTATTAGACTAAGTAATCTTAGTTTTTAAAGTTACACTTTAAAAACTGGATTTGTAATTATTTTGATTTCAATTATTTCAATATTAATCTTTAAACTCAATCTAGTCAAATTCGATTCCACTGTTAGTGTTAAATTATTTACTTTATTTCATTTATTTTACTTTAATTAACAACTTATACAAAATTCCTTTTATTTTATTTATCTTTACTTTCATTTTAAAAAACCTATATTTTTACCATAATATTTATCTGAACTGACCCAATGTCTTGTAGTGTGTTTATGTCACAAATAAGTTGTTAATCGCAGCTCCAAAACTGCAAGTTACACAATCCGCTAGCCTTCGATAGTGTAATGTATGCCTTATAAATGGCACCGCTTTATTATTTCATATTTTATAAATAAATAGGTAAAGTAGGTGTTAAAAACTTATAATTATGCTCATTACTTAATGATATTGGATGAGAATTTTTTATCAAGTTTTAGCAGAGTAAAACCTAATTTGAGGACAACAATCGATAGAAAATTTTAGTTTGAAAATTGTTAAAATATCAAGTTCCAACGAACTTACGTCAAAGATTATTTGATTGAAATTCTGTTTCTTTTTTCAATTAAACTAAAATAAAATCATGATGATGATGAAGATAAAATCCAGAATCTGTAAAACTAAATATAAACATAATTGAGCAGCGATTTAAGTATTGGTTTTGAATGAGTTGGTGGTTGGTTGCATGTCCCAACAAAACTTGTCTTAACTCTTTGGTTTTATTTAATTTTTTTTTGTGGTTACCTATAAGTACCTAGTACTGGCAACATTTAGTACACAAATAACTTATTGGGTCGATTTGCCTCCTAATATTTTTAAAATTAATGAAAGATTGAACGTTTTTTTATATATCAGTCATACAACAAAATGTAAGAACCTAACTTAAGATTACAATTACATGAAATTGCAAGAAATAAATAGCTATTTTAAATTGGCGTCCGTGCCCTGTTACTGTGGCCGGATGTGTGGAAAGGAACAAGTCTGCGGAAGGTCTACCGGAGATATTTCGAAACATACTCGCTCGGCGAGATCGTTGACACGACTTAGTTTTGTACTTACATATTATTGTATACATTATTGATACCTACAATCATACATATTGTGATTGTGGTCATTTCGACGTTGGATTTTAAAGTAATTCTTTATGGTATTCTGATCAGTTCGTATATCCTAAGCTTAGAGCATTCAATTGGTTTAAAAGATCCTAAGTAGTCCAATCAATGAGGATATTTGTTGTATGGCGACTTCCGAATAATTCTCCCGTCTATGAAATTTGGCATGTGATGAAGTTAGGTAATACAGATTACAGATGAACAATAAGCCAATAAATTTTGTTACGAGAAGTTAGGTATTTTTACCTAAACATGAAAATAACTTATATCTCTCTGTGAATATTTCCTCGGGCTAAAATACTTTCTGTATACGTAATTATGTACTAGTTAGAATAAGTATGTAAAGGAATCCAGTCTTTTTTCGATTTCAGTGATACTCCAAATTTAACTTTTAACATTTTTCAATATATCTTCTATTGAAAAAATTATCTGCTGATTATTATTTTTAATATGTTTTTATATCCTTAAATATATAGCTTTGCTCAGTAAGCCAATAAATTTTCTTCTTTAATGATATTTTTTTATTTTTTGGTCTTAAGAGGAAATGTGAAAAAATATCGGTCCATTTTTATACGTTTATGTATAAATATGATTAAAGAAGAAAATTTATTGGCTTACTGAACAAAGCTATATATTAAAGGTATAAAAACGTATTAAAAATAATAATCAGCAAATAAATTTTTCAACACAAGGTATATTGAAAAATATTAAAATTTAAATTTGGGGTATCTCTGAAATCGAAAAAATATTGGATTTCTTTACATATTTATTCTAACTAATACATAAGTACGTATATAGAAAGTATTTCAGCCCGAGGAAATATTCACAGAGAGATATAAGCGATTTTTCATGTTTAGGTAAAAATACCTAACTTCTCGTAACAAAATTTATTGGATTATTGTTCATCTGTAATCTGTATTACCTAACTTCATCAAATGCCAAATTTCATAGACGGGAGAATTATTCGGGTTGCATAAGCCCCGTTGATTGGACTAAAGTAAGAACGTATAATAGCACCGTTTCAAATTACTGAGGTACAATAAACATACAATAAAAGCTTAATCTCCGTATTTCAAAACCCTTGTCTTTCATATTTTCTACTACCTACGTTAATTTTGTTATCATTAAAATGACATAATACTGTTAACTTAAGGCGCGGTGGTAGTGAAAGTGGCGCCGCCACTACATTTATTTTTATTACTCGTAAACCAAGTCAATATTTAAAAAAATCACAAGTAATAATCTCTTAAATTGTGTCTAGTATTTTTTTAATAACTCTTCAACAGTTTTCATTCTTTCTGTAAGTTTTAAAATCCATTTTAGCTCAAAGTGGCCACTTTTGGCAATTATGGATTTTAAAACTTACAGAATGAATGATAACTCTTGAAGAGTTATTCAAAAAATACTAAACACAATTTAAGAGATTATTACTTGTGCTTTTTTTAAATATTGACTTGGTTTACGAGTAATAAAAATAAATGTAGTGGTGGCGCTAGTTTCACTACCTACAGCGCCTTAATTAAAAGGAAATTACTACACTTACGGTAATAGTTACGAGATAGCGGTTAACACTTTCAATCGCCATGCCTCTACGCGCATCGTAATTAGTACCAGGCAGGTTAACGCTTCTTCATAGATATTGTTTTGTTTTAGGGATGCCTTACGCTACACCGTACCGGTTCCGAGCCAAGTCTCATCTTTAGCTCTAGCTTCTATCACGGTCCCATAAGTACGGTAGCACGATCTGTAGCAAAATATCGCACGAAAACATGAAAATCAATAAAAAAGGCCAAAATAATGTAAAATGCAAAATGAAATAATAAACAAGAAATGTTTTTAAGTCTTTTATTTTAAAAAGGAATTATTACTCAACGATAACAATCGTATTTGCGAAAATATCAATTACAAAATATATTTGACAAAGTAACTAACCTTTAAAAATGTATACAACTAAGTACTGTTCCAAATGTTCTGTAGACAAATTGTGTCTATGATCGCTTAATACATTTTGTGAGCGGAAAGGACCGTTCTACGTCCACTGAGTGCGCAGAATTTAAATTTGGGTGCCATGTGAACATATTAGCGAAAATATACATGATCTAATTTCTTTCTGCTAAAATATGCAACTACCACTGAAAAGGGGTTAAATATGCAAATTCATATGCAATATGCAATTGCATATAATCCGGTCTCTATCCCGGTCAAAGGTTTTTTAAGTTCCACGCGGGCGAAGTCGCGGACGTGTGTTTTCATCCAAAACCATCCAGGCATGAAAAGAAAACAATTACACACACATATAAATTAATGGCACCCACAACCTTTCGAATTTCTAATATTACCAATAGTAGAAATTAGTTGACCATGCTCCGGCTGAGGCTCAGCTCGGCCATATTTCTACTACCTACCTATAGCTCGGATCTGGCACGGTGTAGTGTGAGTCAGGACAAGCTTAGAAACATTACATTTGCCTAATTCTATTCTATTTTAATATCATCATCATCATCATCATATCAGCCACACGACACCCACTGCTGGGTATAGGCCTCCCCTAAGGATCTCCACGACGATCGGTCCTGCGCTGCCTGC
Organism: Agriphila tristella; assembly: GCA_928269145.1. NCBI lineage: Eukaryota > Metazoa > Arthropoda > Insecta > Lepidoptera > Crambidae > Agriphila > Agriphila tristella. The sequence continues at coordinate 3,830,040 of OV743433.1, forward strand.
ATCCACTGGCTTTCCGCGACCTTCACCAGATCGTCGGTCCACCTTGTCGGGGGCCTACCCACGGAGCGTCGTCCGGTGCGCGGTCGCCATTCCAGAACCTTTCTGCCCCAACGGCCATCGGTTCTTCTCGCTATGTGTCCCGCCCATTGCCACTTCAGCTGAGCAATCCTTCGAGCGATGTCGGTTACTTTAGTTCTCCTGCGGATCTCCTCGTTTCTGATTTGATCACGTAGAGAAACGCCGAGCATGGCTCTCTCCATTGCACGCTGAGCGAACTTGAGCCTCCTTATGAGACCCATAGTTAGCGGCCACGTTTCACTGCCATAAGTCATCACTGGCAACACACACTGTTCATAGACTTTCGTCTTGAGACATTGAGGTAAGTCGGACGCGAAGATTTTTCGAAGCTTCCCGAATGCTGCTCACCCGAGTTGGATTCGGCGAGAGATCTCTTTCTCGAAGTTGGACCTACCTAACTGGACTGCCTGTCCTAGGTATACGTAATGGTCAACAACTTCAAGTGTAGTGTTCCCAACATGAACTGGAGAGGGTACAACATGGGCATTTGACATAATTTTCGTCTTTTCCATGTTCATCCTAAGACCCACTCTTTGGGAAGCACTAATCTTATTTTAATACTAGCTTCCGCCCGCGACTTCGTCCGCGTGGATATTAGAGAAAATCCTTAGGGAACCTTCAACCAGAATCCGACCAGCCGATTTTATGCGATTAGGCCGGTCCCCACCAAGCGCGCTGCCTCGCGAGGCAAAACGTTTGCCGCATGTGGCACAGGCCTCGCACGAGGCTGCGCGCTTGGTGGGGACCGGCCTAATCGCATAAAATCGGCTGGTCGGATTCTGGTTGAAGGTTCCCTAAGGATTTTCTCTAATATCCACGCGGACGAAGTCGCGGGCGGAAGCTAGTTTATGACAACAATCAGAAGTGGGTCCAGAGATATTAGTAGTATCCTGTTCCCGTTTCTTTACCCTTTTCCGTTCCCGTTTGGTCCCGTTCCTGTCCCCGGTTTCCGTTCCCGTTCGCTTTCGAGCGATCGCGATCGCGTTTGCGTTACCGTTCCCGTTCCCGTTATCGTTCCCGCTCCCGCCATAAAACCTCAAGAACAACATCCACATCGATTTTCATGTTTACTTACCCCATTTACCCCCTAAGGGATGATTTTCAAAACAACAAAATATATATTTGCCTATTTATTTTTGGACATGCTTCTAAGAATTTTAAAGTTGTAATGTCTATTTTATATTATTTTTCCATACATAATTTGCACCCCATTTTCACCCCTTTAGCGGTTAAATCATTTTCACCGTGTTGGACTTCAAAATTTATGTCATTTTCGCAATCACCATCCCATAAAACCTCAAGAACGACATCCATATCGATTTTTATGTTTACTTACCCCATTTACACCCTAAGGGATTAAAATACTACCAATAACCATATACGTTGCGTTATATTTCCATCCATAAGCCTAAATTATAAATTTAGCGATTTTTACTTTGAAAATTAAGGATTTTCTTCTATACTCAACTTCATCCCCCTTTTCACCCCTTCGAGGGTAGAATTTTGAAAAACGATGATACACGTATTTATTAATATTCAATCATCAGCCTAAATACAAAATTTGAAGATCCTAGCATCAAAACTGAGGGACTTTCATACAAACTTTCATCCCTTATTTCATCCCCTTAGGGATGGAATTTTCAAAAACCCTTCCTTAGTGGATGCCTACACTGTATAAGGTACATGTGTGCAAAATTTCAAGTCTCTAGGTTCAGTAGTTTGGGCTGTGCGTTGATATCTCACTCAGTCAGGACTTTGAATTTTATATATATAGATGTATTAATATTATTGTTCAATTATCACTCATCACCCATCACAATCAAATAATTTACAACTTTTGTCTTTAGCTAGAGAGTCAATCAAAATAAATAGCTTCTTATATTTAAAAAAGTTGTGTGAAAGAAAAAACAACGAAACCCCACTTATGTTAAATTACTCTAGGCGTATTTTTTTATTACCTTGGTGGACTTAATGCCTCGGTAAGCACCTACTAACAGAATAAGTACTGACTGAATAGATTGAAAAACGTTTTGTGTTTATGTTGAACCTAAACAATTTACTTTAGTGCCCGTTTGTTATTACGACCGGTAACTGCACTGTAACGCATACCACGATTTATTTTACGATTGTTAGAATCTAATTTTGAGTCAAAATTACACTAGTGGCTCCGTGAGCTGTAGACCTCGCGTTAAAAAGTAGCTCGAATTGTATGTTGTTAAAAAATAATCTAAAAGATGTCGCCACCCCTTTTTCCCACACTGCTGAGCTTTTCGAAGCACAAAGTGGGTTCGTGCTGTTTGGTATATTATTTGGTATGTATATTTGCAGCTAGATGGCGCTTCTAATTTTTACCATTTTTAGAAATAGGTGATTTTTTGGAAAATTTCTAAAAACTGGCTCGAATAAAAATTCCATATAATTAACGAACAAAATTCAAAAGCTCACAAAATTTCACGATAATCGGTGGAGAAATGCGACCTGTAGGGGAAAACAGACAGCTGGAAAGTCGGACTGAAATATGATTTTTACGTATCTCTGCCATTTAAAAAAAAAAAAAAAATGGCATGACAAAAAATTCTATATTATCTTCGAACCTGCTCACAAAATTTCACGAGAATCGGTTAAGAAATGCGACCTGTAGAGGAGAACATCGAGCGCCAGAAAGCCGGACTGAAATATTATTTTTTTACATATCTCTGCCATTTCAAAAAATTTAGAAAAACTGGTTCTACTTAAAAAATCTATATCATTTTCGAACATGCCCACAAAATTTCACGGTAATCGGTTGAGAAATGCGACCTGTAGAGGAGAAAAGAAAAGCCGGAAAGCCAGACTGAAATAAGTTTTTTTATTATATCTCCACCAATAAGAAAAATTTCAAAAAACTGGCGTGACAAAAAAATTTTATGTTATTTTCAAAACTGCTCACAAAATTTCACGAGAATCGGTTGAGAAATGCGACCTGTAGAGGAGAACAGACAGCGCTGGAAAGTCGGACTGAAATCTGGTTTTTAAACATATCTCCGCCATTTTGAAAAATTAAAAAAAACTTGCAAAATAAAAAAAAATGTACATCATTTTCAAACCTTCTTACAAAATTTGACGAGAATCAGTTGAGAAATGCGGCCTGTAGAGAAGAACAGGCAGAGCTGGAAAGCGGACTGCAATCTGTTTTTTTAACATCTACCTACGCCATTTTAAAGAAATTCAAAAAACAGGCTCGACAAAAAAATTCTATATAATTTTCAAACCTACTTACAAAATTTCACAAGAATCGGTTAAGAAATGCGACCTGTAGGTTGGAACAGACAGCCGGACATACGAAATAATTTTTGCCCAAGCTGAAGCAGAGACGCTTCGCTCGCACTTCGTGCTCGCTCGGTCAATAAATCACACTTTGTTTCGTAGGTCTGATTTCAAGACATGTATGACAAAGGTTTTGTGTAATGATTAAGCATAATTAGTAGCTCTGTAGAACTGTAGACCACGCGCTTGTAAGATTTTTGTAAATTTTTCGAAATCACTGAAATGTGACTTTTCGTCATTTTGAAAAACTGTATCGACTAAAATTCCATATAATTATAGAACCTGCTCACGACATCGGTTAAGAAATGCGACTGGACGGAGAGCTGGGACCGGAGATACGAAAACATTTTTGCCCAAGCTGAAACAGAGACGCTTCGCTCGCGTTTCGTGCTCGCTCTTTCAATAAATATTATACTTAGTAATCGAGTTTGTTATGAATAATGCTGTCACTTTACTGAAACTGTTACCCCTGTTTTCTCGTGGTCAGGATTTTGTCTCGCATTAATGCGATAAATGGGACAAAACTTGAAAGGAAGACAGAAACAGTTTTTAAGAGTCTAGTTTTTGTCTACGTTTTAAAATAAGGGGGAAGGGGTTGTTTTTTAAGAGTCTAGTTTTTGTCTACGTTTTAAAATAAGGGGGAAGGGGTTGTTTTTTAAGTTCAATCTAGAATGAGTACCTGGACTGCACAAATTAGTTTGAGTTAAAGTACTTAGTTGCCGCCGGACAAAGTTATTATACAAAACTTCGCATGCCGGGTTACGGGTATCTGCTCACTTCCTAACGTGTGCTTAAGTGGCATTCTGTGTTCCGCCCGGATTTACGCTTGTATTGTTAGCGAGAAAATAACTGCTTTAATCGAATGCATTTAGTAGCTACCGGTAAATATCGCGAAATTGCAATGGAAATAACCTATTTTGAATCATCACCATTCATTAAACTTTTAGAAATTAGGAAGCCAATACTCAAAATATTTTTCTTTGTGTCCAATGAGGCCTAATCTTGTGGTCTTCGGACGCAAGGCGTTGGCCAATTGATACTTTTGGAACCTACTCAGGTCAGTTCCACTTAATTCATTATTTGAATCGTGCCTTTTCGATGCAGTATAGCGTTGAATCCTTCAGGAGCAGTTTACCAGATTCTCAGTTCACCAGATTAGCAATTTCATAATCATCATCATATCAGCCGCACGACATCCACTGCTGGGTATAGGCCTCTCCCAAGGATCTCCACGACGATCGGTCCTGCGCTTCCCACATCCAGTGGCTTCCGGCAACCTTCACCAGATCGTCGGTCCACCTTGTCGGGGGCCTACCGTCCGGTGCGCGATCGCCATTCAAGAACCTTTCCGCCCCAACGGCCATCGGTTCTTCTCTTCTTCCCGAATGCTGCCCATCCGAGTTGGATTCGACGAGAGATCTCTTTCTCAAAGTTGGACTTACCTAACTGGACTGCCTGTCCTAGGTATACATAATGGTCAACAACTTCAAGTGTAGTGTTCCCAACATGAACTGGAGCGGGCACAACATGGGCATTCGACATGATTTTAGTCTTATCCATGTTCATCTTAAGACCCACTCTTTGGGAAGCACTACGGAGATCTTCGAGCATTGTGTTCAGGTCCTCCAAGGTCTCAGCCATAAGAACTATAACATCGGCATAACGAAGGTGTGTTAGGTACTGGCCAAATGTTGATGCCGAGTCCTTTCGAGTCTAAGAGTTTAAAGATATCCTCCAACGCAGCTCTGAACAGTTTCGGAGAAATAACATCTCCCTGTCTCACACCTCGCTGCAGTTGGATAGGATTTGTTCTCTGGTTCTGTACTCGGACCGACATGGTGGCATTTTTGTATAGATACCTCAACACCTCGATATACCTATAGTCCACTTGGCACCTTTGGAGAGACTGCAGAACCGCCCAGGTTTCTTTGGAGAGACTGCAGAACCGCCCAGGTTTCGCTTCGATTAGCAATTTACGAGATTAATTTTAGCTATGAACCCACGTGACAAATGACAATTCATTATACTTTTCGCTTAGAAAAATAGAAAGAAATACATGTCATACATTTAAATTTATTTCGACATCAATTTCGTCTACTTTTAGTTCCAATAAATCATTTTTTTTTAATAACATACTTTGCCTATTTCTAAATCTGCATACAGGTTGAGAAACCTATGTGACACGTTATCATAGAACAATGAAACGAAACAAACATTATAGATTGTAGACAACAGTACCCGTAAGGGATATTTCACCAGCGCCCGACAATTACCGGTCTTTGGTTGCGCAAGAGCACCCAGGCTAAATACTTGATACATGTTCTATACTAGTATGAGAGCTATTTGTACTGCCATACGGTATTTTTTGCAATGACTTAAGAAACTTTATTTTATGAACATAAGGAGATTGGTTTAAAAAAATTGGTGACTGTAATTAAATTATGTATTTTGTATGATGTTGTGACATTTAAGAATTATAATTGCACCAGAAAAGTGAATGTTTCAAATTATCATAGGAATGCCTAGCAGATCAAATTACGGAATCTTTTAAAGACTATTTTTTATTAAATCACTTATATCTCATCTGCCCCCCTTTTTAAATGACCAAATTCTATTTGTTCGCTTACTTAAAATTTAAAACTAAGCCATAAACTCTAAAATTACGTGTCGTACAGTTGAAGGCTTGTCAATTTCATACAATACAAGCTTGCGACATCCCAGTTTCCTCGTGGCCAAAATAAAATGCCAAACTAATTTGGCCACGAGGAAACTTAATTCCTCGTAGCCAAACTGTAGTCATCTGACTTAAACGTCTGATTGCTTATTTTTAAGTTTTAAAGCTTAATTAAGTCAGCGAACGAATAGAATTTCGGCTATTTGAGTTTTGTAGAATCTAGCCATGCAGATTCGGTGTACTAGCTTCATGTTTACCGTACGAGCGATAATCCAATTAATATAGAGAGTGTCACAGTTCACAGGATGTTGTCATTCAACCACAGAAGCAGCCAAGTTTGGAATACAAATTCGGCAAGCAATCTATGACCTGAAATTCATTCGGGTGTATTTTTTATGTTAATGGAAAACAACAACAACAAAGAGATAAGAAAAGATAAGAAATAGCACCAACTTATTTTATAGCGCGGTAATTTTTTAGCATAAATGCAACCTATGGGTTTATATGCCAGTATGTGCATGGGTATACCAGCAAATAAAACTCGTACGTTGCATTACTGCGTCAAATTATTGCGCTACAAAAATCGTAGTACTACGCGCTAGGTTAAAATCTGTTTTAAGTACTAGTTATTTTAATTTATTTTTATCAGAGGAGAATATCTACGAATGTCTTTGACAGCAAATGGCCTTGATACCAAAGTGCTCATTATTTTTATTTATTGTGCTTAAGTTGGGAAAGAATTTCAAATGTGTACATACCTTATATATGAGTAATTAACGAGGAATATAGTAGGTTGTTTGGGATTTTTTGGACAACGCTTTTTCTAAAATTCTTAAGTTTGCGTTCTAACTTTTTTTTGTTTATACTTTACGTTTTGACTAACGCTTTTTCAATTTATTACAAAAAGTTGATGAAGGACTCAGATTTGTAATGAATCACCGATCAAAGACTTAGTTTCGGCAAAAAAAAACATTTTCAGCCACCGTTTTGGCGAGTTTTGACCAAAAATTAGGGAAACTAAGGTCTAAGGTATCCTACAAAAACTTATTTTCATCCAAATAATTATGATTTTCGTCGCCGTCAATATCCAAGTCCGTATTTGTTGATGTTTGCCGAGCTAGCAATCATAACACCAAACTGGCCGTTACAAGAAATATTTCGAGTTTGAAAAATTGCACTGGCAATTTGCAGGCACCTCCCGAAATACGACTAAACAAACTCAATATGGGTTTATAAAATAATTTCTTACCAAACATATAGATTAATTTATATAAGAAATAAGATACACTTAATAATGATAGGGTATAAATAGTTAATAGTTAGAAGTAACAAAACATTAATTTTGGTAAAATGGTGTTTTAAATGGTTTAGTGTTAATGGTATATTTCGTTCCAAATGAATTTTTGGAAAATTATCCAAATACAAAGAGTAAACTAAGCTCAAACGAAATATAGGGAAACCACATTCACATATTTCAGATGAAATTTCGCGTTAAAATGAAAATGTTTTCTACGAAAGGTTCTAAGATAGCTTTGTGTGTGGCTGACGAAATAGAGTTTGTTGTTTTCAGTAAGTAGGTGTATGGAAACTCGGCCGCAACGGTTTAGAGAAAATTTGAACATAGTTCTGTTAATTTTGGATGCAAGTTTCTATGGAAATGTTGATGAATACTTTACGGAGCTTGCGTTTATGAAAGAGAAGTTCCATGAACTCAATTTCGCAGTCTGGAATTTAACAAACGAGTGTTACCTACCTACTACTACTATTTGAAAGTTTTTTTGAAAGAAATGCACCGCATTATTTATTAAACTTTAACTAAACTCTGATCCATGTGGATTGGATTTAGGAATCTTTTCACCTACGAATACCTATTATTACTGCGTTTAAAATAATACTTTTATGAAAGCTAAATAAAACGAAATTTATTTTTATGGCTAAAATATTCTTATTATATATCTTGTAAATTCAATTATTTCAAACATCTTACTTCTTTTGTAAAGATGTTTTATTTGGAAACCTTACCTGTAGATATCTGAAAAAATCTATTGTTTTTTTTACAAAAACAGCGCAGCTGTATGAAATACTATTGTCTATTCTTATCATCTTTTATAAATGATTTGTAAATTATATAAAGAATAATTGAATGTACCGATCAATGAAACAACGCCCCGTATCCGTGCGGCGAGAACACTCATTATTAGGCATTTCTTCAATGGCGAATAATTTCGTTGTTAATTCTTGTCATGTTATACCATTGTTTTTGATTCATTTATGCTAACTTAGTTTAATCATCTGAATCTGTTATAAGCTTTTTATAATTTGAAATTTAAAAAAATATTGTTGGATAGTCTGATGATTCACTGAAAAAGACATAAATAAACAAATGCTCTAGTATTCATAATAACTATAGCATTAAAAAAATATTAAGTTATTACTGTTGTCATGCCTTCACTCACACTTCCGTTAAGTATAGTAAATTATTTAAGTCTATAATATTGTTTAATATTTATAATATTCATCATGTATGTCCCTTGGAAATGCGCAAACGCTCGCACGTGTATCAATACGCATTTGCCACACATATCACCGCTAGAGTACAATAAACTTACGACCTCTTGTCAAGAAACGGCAATGGTTGATGAGCAACTTAACTTTCGTATTCGTCATTTAACTGATACCTTGAAAGGTTACTCCTTCCCAGTGAAAATTTCGCCAGCTTCATAATAACTATAGCATTAAAAAAATATTAAGTTATTACTGTTGTCATGCCTTCACTCACACTTCCGTTAAGTATAGTAAATTATTTAAGTCTATATATTGTTTAATATTTATAATATTCATCATGTATGTCCCTTGGAAATGCGCAAACGCTCGCACGTGTATCAATACGCATTTGCCACACATATCACCGCTAGAGTACAATAAACTTACGACCTCTTGTCAAGAAACGGCAATGGTTGATGAGCAACTTAACTTTCGTATTCGTCATTTAACTGATACCTTGAAAGGTTACTCCTTCCCAGTAAAAATTTCGCCAGCACCCTACCAGCTAGTGGGGGAATAGAGCCGCTCGCTGCATTTCAGTTCTGGCTAGACTAGCCGAGTGTTCACCGTATTCAAGCAAAGTGTAGGCAACATGTGTGGGGATATGGGAAAAGCCGTTCTGCGCGCGCTTACTGGCGCGCTGCTCTGTGGGCTAGCTTCGGACGCCTATCACCAGGTATGTTAATTATTATCTGTAGAAGAAAATAGGTTTATTGGGTTTGTATTATACCAAGTCTTAGTGGTCGAACCTTCCGATGATGTCTATATTTTACGGATGATTAAAAATAAAGACGCAAATTTTGGGCCACATATCAAAAGAAAAGTCACTTTGTTCTGTTTAAAAATTAGAGACGTTGATAAAGCAATTTTCTGAAATTCTTAAGTTTTTGCGTTCTAACGCAAGAACAAACAAACTCTTTATGAGGCGCAACTACGAGAGTTTCGATTACAAAAGGACGACTGTTACATGAAATGTTTTCTTAATGGAGTAAACTGAAAAAAATGTTATGTAACAAAACACTCGCTTAGGACGGAATTGGAAAAACAGCGCAAAAACACACACCAAACAATCATAATAGCACAAAACCAACATGATTGACATAATACACATTGAATGGTGACAAATTCCCACATTTGTTTTGTTATGTGATATTTTCATAGAAATTCACATGCCTTAACAAGCAAACGCCTAAACAAACAAAGGACGTATCAACCCGACAAATATCTGGATATTGACCGGAGTGCCAGGCGGCTCGGCAGCCAGGTGCTATATTTGTTTGCGTTGTCCATGTTCGTTCGTAATGTGCCAATTAAATATACGTTAGCTCCCATCCTTCCCTTCCTTATTTCTGCTCATTAAACTAGAAAAAAAAATGTAGATTCCAAATTATCCAACTGTAGATTCAAAATCATACTTACAGTCAGTTGATCTTACAATAAACTGCTTTCGACAGGTTTTCTCGTTATTAAAAAATATATGATGTCCTATTAAATTAAATTGTCATTAATAAATCGTAAATTTCATTCGTAATTTATGTGTGAAAAATCTTTGTCGTATTTTATAATTGATTAAAAGATATCAGATATAAAAAAGGGCAATGGGGCTCAAACCCGCACCCTTATTTTAAACGTTTTTAATAAATGTAATGAACAGTGATTTATATTATTTAAAATGATAGTGAGCTGTGAACTGTCTCTATTATTATAATAACAACAATAAAATAATAATAATATTCTAAGCGATTGCAATTACATTACAGTCTGTCAGTCAGTTGTCAGTCTGTTTACAGATGCAAAAGTCATAAGCAAGTTTAACAACTTTTGAATAACGTCATATCTGTGATATTGATACAATAAGAAAGTAACTTCAAATATCATGTTATTGCAAGTCGGTAAACTCATAAAACCTACCTACACGAGTGTTCAACATATCAAAATTAAGTGGAAAACTTTACATACTGAATTTATTTTTAGGAGAGTACCCACCTACGTAAGGCGAGGCCAGTTCAAGATCTGATGAAAAGATTGATTTTTGAGCTTCCAATGTGAAGAACTGATGTAGAATTCTACTTTACAAAAAATACTGTAGACTGAAAGAAACAAAGAAACACAAAAACCGAACAGAATTAAAAAAAAAATTGAATAACACCATAAAAACTTACAAAAATAAGTTTTTAATAATCAGATTTCGGACTTTTTAACGACAGAGTTATGCAAAAAGGATAGCTTTTTTATTTATTTGGTGAATAGGTATTTCCTGGGCAAGCTTTACCTTAGTTAGACCACATCCTGTTTACCAAGCAAGATGGTGGTTAAATGCCTGTACAATAAAAAAAAGACACAACAGCCAAGTAGATTTTTAATAAATGATCCAGTACCTATTCCAAAAATCAATCAAAAATCTGTGCTGAATTTCGTTAAATTTCTGGCGCATAGAATGTAAAATAAAATATTTTTAATGATTCCTGGGTACTCGGGTTTTATCCCAATTATTACCCGGTTCGAAATACTCTGGTATACCCGACCCGGGTACCCGGGTCCGAAAACCCTACTGGCGAAGCGAAATAATCTGGTTGATTATGTCGCTATTCAAAAAGATAGTGAAAGAGTAGATTTCGTGAACTGCCTTGCCCTAAGAGTTTTTTTAATTGGTGAAAAATAACTAAGATTACTGTAGTAGTTTGTTTGTTAGGGTTCCGTACCCAAAGGGTGAAAACGGGACCCTATTACTAAGCCTCCGCTGTCCGTCTGTCTGTCTGTCTGTCACCAGGCTGTATCTTATGAGCCGTGATAGCTAGACAGTTGAAATTTTCACAGATGATGTATTTCTGTTGCCGCTATAACAACAAATACTAAAAACAGAATAAAATTAATATTTAAGGGGGGCTCCCATACAACAAACGTGATTTGTTTGCCGTTTTTCACTTCGTGCGCGTGTCCGACTCGCACTTGGCCGGTTTTTTTTTATTTCTGTGCCCAATAGCATAATAATAAATCCAATAGGGTCTATAAAAGTTCTACTATATAAGAACTTTCCACCGAAATGTACACCAAAGATTTATTTCTTCGATGTTTATTAATTAAAATTCTTACGACCAACAACTTCAACAGAATGCCAATTATTTATGTCATCACAAAGGTGAAAAAATTAATTTGAAATGTAAACAAATAATTTGAAAATAATCTTCGATTACTCTATAATTACAAAGAAAATATTACTGAGCCTGAAGACAAGCGCCGATGATTGCTGAAATAGAGTTACCCGGAAGGCGCGGGTCAGTCGCGCGCCGCCCAAAATAGATATTTTAGTAGCAATATCTCGCCCCCTCTTATGGGAGCACTAACTTTTGCAATTTTCCTTTCTCCAAGTTCCCAGGAGCCCTTCAAAGGAGAATTACTGTTGGTTAAATTTACTCTCGTTATCGTCCGACGGCCGTGGACGCCTGTTTTTTAGTTCTATTTCTTTGATCACGCTTCAAAGTGGAAAATGTTTGAAACTTGGCCCTGCAACCAAATTGGTATTCGGCTGTAATTTCACAAATTCGCACCTCGGATCGGTTGTCTTTTTGGGCTCTCTTAGACTTTATTATGATTACAGTAATGAGCAATTTTGTTTGACACGAGTTCTGATGTTGAGCATTTTTGTCAAAAGAGTTGGGAAAGAAGCTGTTAATTAAAGGAAAAGAAGTATTCGTATCGACACCTTGGAGGGTTAATAAATAAGGGAAAAGTTGAAATATTTTTTTCTAATTTCCTATTTTCTTTGGGCTTATTCATCATTATTTTTGTCATATGGTGGGATTTGTACTATGTATTTGGTGTAAAGGGTGTGATGTATTGTGTGTGTGTAAAAAGGCCCTACCTTTTTTGATAAGTTTTTTAACAGCAATTTTACGGTGTCATTTAAAAATGGATCATACTTTATTTCTATAAAAATATCTAATATTTAATTTATCAGAATTATCCAGGTTATTGCCTCTAATTCTCAGGAATGCTGAAACTAGTTATTTGCATCAGAATTTCATAAGAATTAACTGTTAACTATGAAAGATGAATGGTATTAGATTGAGCTTGAATTCGATTCGTAAACATTTTTTTTTGTAATTCATAGAAGTTTTGAAAACTGGTATAATACCGCTGGCGTATGAAAAATAACTAGAATAAAACTTGTCGTACTACTAACTAATAAAACCTTAAGGTTGAAACTTCCTGTTTCTTCGCAACTGAAACTTTTTTATTAAACGGAGAACAGAGAATATTAAAAAAGACGATAAATTCGAGCCGCGTTTTTTAATTAAATCTGGAGATTTTTAAAGGTCTTATTATTAAGCAGTTTCTATTTTTATACATCACTGTTATTACGTTTAATATACAATAATATACCTATGCACTGGCTCTGTAATAATTGTACTTACCTATTATAAGATTTCGATGGAAAAGACATGTTTAAAAAAAAAACAAAATTCCTAAATAAAAAAAACTGTTTATACTACCTATTTCTGTGATCGTTTCTTTATTGTCATTTGGTATTAATAAAGTAAACATTATTTTGTTTAAACGCAAAATCATCATAATAATATGATTCTTACTAGATTTTAAGTAAAGTCCCACCATACTAGTGCTAAATTGCATGAGTCTTTTCAGGATATTAAATTCAGTATTTTTGCTTGTAAAGGCGTTCATACCACGCCTTTCTCAATATCACGTATCACACCAAAAGACATAAAATTTACTTTTTATTATGATGCTATTTAAAAAAAGATTGCTAGTATTTGAATGAATTAGGCGTCACTTGGCGGAAGTCCCAAACCATTGTGAACAAAGAAAAGTATGTAGCTTACTTCCGCAAACAATATATGCAAGATGTACCGCCTCCCTGCCCGCAAAAAAATGCACATGCACACCACAAAATATCAGTGCACAATACCGGCATTTAGCAAGACAGCAACAAACGTTGCACATTCACCAATTAGACTACTCTACACGTGTTTCGCTCCAAACCGGAGCATCCTCAGGAGTTAGATCGTGCGTAAACCAACACCGAATGAGAATGCCTTTTTTGCTATAATTCTTGTTGATGCAAGTCAAGTGACATAAAAAACCAATTTGTCTTTTGTTTCAGGAACAACAGTACCGCCACCAAGCGGTGTACCGGCCCGTCAGGGATTATAAAACAAACGAATTAATTCACCAGGTGAGCGCACTGAATGATTAATGAACCATGACGGATCAACTATTATCGATGATGTTCGCGATTGATTAAACGGTGTTGTAGTAATGACGTTTGTGCTATGGTAATTACATTAGTAGAGGATAGAGGAGCTCGGTAGCGCAGTGGTATAGCGCCTGGGCCAGCGATTGCGGAGGTTAAGCAACTTTCGCTAGGGTCGGTCATGGGATGGGTGACCAAATTTTTTTTATCTCGGGCTCCTCTGTGCTTCCGTATGCACGTTAAGCTGTTGGTCCCGGTTGCATTTGCAGTCGTTAACACCCACCAACCAGCATTGGGCCCGCGCGATGTGTTATGGCCCGTTCTACTTATCCACCCATAAGGACTGCTTGTGCCCCCGCAGTAGGGACATAAAAAATGGCTGATGGTCCATGACATTAGTGCTAGTCTTAGAATAATTACACCTAGAAGCCGTGTCTGCGTATGCAAAGTGAGGCAACTAATACTGAGTCAAAATGGCTCAGTATTCAGATTTATATCCTTCATACGTTACATAATCTTAACTAAAATCCAATAATATAGTAACTAATCTCTTTAAGGTAGGGAAATTGAAAGTGTTTTGAACTTATTAGGTAGGTATCAATATGTAATAATCGACAATAAAAATCAGAAAACGGCGCCATTTTGGCTATTTTAGTTGCCTCACTTTTGACAGTGCGCTTTGTAGGGAATTATCGTTCTAGGTGTAATTATTCTAAGGTGCTAGTATAATAGTTTAAGCAATCGGCCTACCTACCCGATTATAATTAGTGGTCACGTGGTCACTCGTAATTAAAAAACCTCATTAGAACTGGGCGCAAGTAGATTAGTGACGTAAAATTTCAATAATATTACAATGTACGTGTTTAGTTTAGTATGCCGATATAGGTATACAATAATTAGCGACAGTATGGCGTTGGTCCTGCGTGTCGCTGCGTCTGCGCAACTCCGGGCGGCCGTGACTCGCGCGGCCGTTGCCCCTCCTCTCACTATCTGTAACGTTTCGTAACCATACATGTGGCTGATCGCGTTTAGCTGAGTGGGACAGGCTGACAGGCCCTTAAGGAAATTTCGAAAAAAAAAATTTTTCTGTCGTTTAATTTGTGAAAAAGCCTCAAAGATCGGTGCTATAAATATAATAAAATGAATAGTTAAGGCGATTCCCTGACCGAAAGTGGTGCCCTCAGAGGTTAATAGAAAATGATTTTAATAAAACTTTTCGTGGAATTTTTAGGGCTCATAGTCTTGTATTTTTAGAAGGTATCACTACATTCACTCGCGGTCATTCATAGAAGTAGATACTTAGATAGCAAATGTGTCAAAAACGGCCACTTTTAGCAGTTTTACTATCTACTTCTAGCAGTGACTACGAGGGAATGTGATAATACCGTTTAAAAATACTACAATATAGACCCTAAAAATCCCACTAAGTTTAAAAAAAAAAACACCGCGGCGCCACTTCCGGTCAGGGAAACGCCTTAAATTATATTTTTTATCAGTTCTTTTTGCTTTACATACAGTTTATTCCGTTAAATAGCTTAATGTCTAATTCATTAAAATAAACGTTAAATAAGGTAATTTACCACCCCCGAAAATACACTTGGCGTCAGAAAAATCGCACCGTTTCAAAAATGTCTTCAAAGTTAATTTAATCCTATTTAATTCAATAGTAAGTGTTGTTGTAAGTGTTGTTACATACTTTTTCTCCTTCGAACATAGTCAACAGTCTCTAAAAACCGTTGGAATACTCGTCGAACGGAATCACTGAGATTCAGTTTCCGAGCAACATTACATTGCCTCATTTTTTGCAATATTCGAGCAACTTCATAGGTAGTATCCATCTTGGGTGTTCCTTTTTTAATTAACCGTTGAAGTGTGTTTTCTCCATGATCTCGATAGAGAATTTACCCGCATTTCCTGGATTGACCCTTTTTATTTCCCTTTTATGGAGGCGCAAGCAATAACTCTTTGAGTGTTTAATTATGGTAAAATGTAATGTTAATTAAATCAAACAATTATTAATTGAAAGCTCATTAAACGTACTTTCAATAGATGTCAACATTTACACAATAAAACGTTAGCTAGCAATAGCAGCGGCCAAGTCTAAACTTATGTTCGAAGAGGTGCGATTTTTCTGACGTTGAGTGTATTAGGAGAATCGTCATTTGTCCTTCGACTCTTAGCTCGTTTACTATTACTACTCGTTACTAACAAAATATGCTATATCGCCGAATCATAAAATTTACCTCTAAATACTATTACACAACCGTTTAAGGCGATACGAATAATTGTTAGCATCGTGCAAACGTGAGATAATAGCAGTGGCCGTAAAGGTTACATAAAGACAACACATGCGTGTGTTGTAAGAAAAAAACTGGAACTATGTCAAGTGCGCGTGCTTATACAACGTCGAAACGTGTCTCTTTTGATTACGAACTCATTTGTTTAGCGTTAAGAACTGACAAACAAAAAATTCACAGATTTTACAGTCCCCGCAAGAATCGGAGCATTGAAAATGAACACAAAAATTTACGAAAAACCAAAATCAAATCAATCCTATTTTATTTTTAAAGTTACCTAGCTATTTATTTTTAGGATTGTGACACTCGGCTCCGCCTCATGTCACAAAAGCGCCCGCTGACTGCCTCGACGTGGCCGAAATAATATAAACCAATTTTCAAAATTCCAACGAATGCACTTCTCGTTCGCTTCTGTATCTTTTAACACTATTACCATGACGATCGGTCAATAATCATAGAAGCTACATCACTTTTTATATAAGGAAACAGCCGTTTTTCTACAATTCCAAATCTAAAGGGACCACCTACAGGTCACAATTATAAACAGATTTTAAAAATTATTTCGCCATTTGATAGTTCAACTAATACCCTAGGACCTTTTTTTTTATTTTTTCTTAAGTCGGTTTTTTTTCCGAAATATTTACAATTTAGTAAACAAACATCCCCCAAATATGGGCAGTTATATTCCACGCAGACACCTGTTGAAAGCAAGGCTAAAGACCCCAGAGCCAAGCTTACCCGACACTATACCCAAGATATCCCGGACGTCAGCCTGTACGAGATTAGTATGGCTCTCAAACAGCTGAAAAACAACAAGGCGGCGGGTGACGATGGAATCACTACAGAACTTCTGAGAGCGGGTGGTAAGCCGATACTCAAAGTCCTCCAGAAGCTCTTTAATTCCGTCATCGTCCAGGGCAGAACGCCAAAGACATGGAACATAAGTGAGGTGATCTTGTTCTTTAAAAAGGGTGACAAGTCCCTCTTAAAGAACTATAGACCCATCTCGCTTCTGAGTCATGTCTATAAGTTGTTTTCGAGAGTCCTTACGAATCGTCTCGCTCGCAAGTTCGACGACTTCCAACCTCCCGAACAAGCCGGGTTCCGAAAAGGCTTTAGCACCATAGACCACATCCATACGCTGCGGCAGGTTATACAGAAGACAGAGGAGTATAATGAGCCACTTTGCTTGGCGTTCGTGGACTATGAGAAAGCCTTTGATTCGATTGAAACCTGGGCGGTGCTGCAGTCTCTGCAAAGGTGCCAAGTGGACTATAGGTATATCGAGGTGTTGAGGTACCTATACCAAAATGCCACTATGACGATCCGAGTACAGAACCAGAACACAAATCCTATCCAACTGCAGCGTGGTGTGAGACAGGGAGACGTTATTTCTCCGAAACTGTTCACAGCTGCGTTGGAGGACATCTTTAAGCTCTTGGACTGGAAAGGACTCGGCATCAACATTAATGGCGAGTACCTAACACACCTTCGTTTTGCCGATGACATAGTCCTTATGGCTGAGACCATGGAAGACCTGAACACAATGCTCGAAGATCTCCGTAGTGCTTCCCAAAGAGTGGGTCTTAGGATGAACATGGAAAAGACGAAAATTATGTCAAATGCCCATGTTGTACCCTCTCCAGTTCATGTTGGGAACACTACGCTTGAAGTTGTTGACCATTACGTATACCTAGGACAGGCAGTTCAGTTAGGTAGGTCCAACTTCGAGAAAGAGATCTCTCGCCGAATCCAACTCGGGTGGGCAGCATTCGGGAAGCTTCGAAAAATCTTCGCGTCCGACTTACCTCAGTGTCTCAAGACGAAAGTCTATGAACAGTGTGTGTTGCCAGTGATGACTTACGGCAGTGAAACGTGGCCGCTAACTATGGGTCTCATAAGGAGGCTCAAGGTCGCTCAGCGTGCAATGGAGAGAGCCATGCTCGGCGTTTCTCTACGTGATCAAATCAGAAACGAGGAGATCCGCAGGAGAACTAAAGTAACCGACATCGCTCGAAGGATTGCTCAGCTGAAGTGGCAATGGGCGGGACACATAGCGAGAAGAACCGATGGCCGTTGGGGCAGAAAGGTTCTGGAATGGCGACCGCGCACCGGACGACGCTCCGTGGGTAGGCCCCCGACAAGGTGGACCGACGATCTGGTGAAGGTCGCGGAAAGCCAGTGGATGCAGGCAGCGCAGGACCGATCGTCGTGGAGATCCTTAGGGGAGGCCTATACCCAGCAGTGGGTGTCGTGTGGCTGATATGATGATCCCCCAAAAAACCCGGAATTTTTGGAATTTCGCAAAATTCCAAAAAAGTTACCAATAGATTTTCAAAATTCAAACGTTCACACGTGTCTCGATAAATTTCTCAACTTTAGGTACTATTTTTATTTCGATCCTCCCAATATCCTTGGAGATATGGCCAAAAATACGTCTCAGGCGATTTGCATCTGATAACCATTTTCAATGGTAAAAAGCTAAATCGTTACCGTGTCAATTCACTTTGATTTTGTTAAAATTGTTGAAACCCATGCATAGGTAAGAAACCCTTCGGCCGTCACATAACTGCAGTTTCGTAAATCTTAGGATGCCTATTTTAGACAATTTTAATATTTTCAATGAAGAACTAAAGCTAAACCAAAGATTTTCAGTTGAAAGTAACCTAAATGACATCTTATTAGTTTAGATTTTACTGTTCAATTAGCGCGCTCGTGGTTTAGAAAAAAAAGTTTGCAGTAGGTACTTAAAATAAGGAACCAACGTTAATTCTTCTTAAAAATGTCGTTAGGTTACAGAATAGATAATAGTACAAGTGTTTGGTAGCCCATTGTTTTATTTATTATCTAAATAGTAACATATTGAACAAACCAAAGAATATTTTTTTGCGATCGATTGATGTGTTTGGGCTTTGGGGTTTAGGCTGGCCCCAGACCTACCGGTTTCATTTCTTTGCTTTGCTGTTCTACGGACTGTACTATGGACCGCCAGCCAAGAGGCTCATTTTCAATCTATCGCATATTTTGACCAGACCACATTGACAAGATAGCTATTAGTTTGGTGTTATCAAATATCGTCGTCTGGGTTGCGATGTGAAGTTTTAGTTTGTTATTAAAAAAAAACTGCTGTTTCATACAAAAATTAATAACGAAATTATCAAAATGTATGAAACAGTTAATTTTTTTTTCGCTTTCAGATTTGGTCCCATAGTGAAAGTTGTTCAGTTTTATTATGGTCCCTATCTACCATATTCAGCTTTATAAGGTTTTACCAAACATCTTGTATAAATAAGCGTACGATTTATTTTTAACGATCGGAGTCCATGTTCAGGGTGGCATATCTCCTAAAAGCTTCCTACTTCGCAATCCATGCGATGATATTTGATAACACCAAGCCAATGGCTATCTTGCCAATTTGGTCAAGTCCCAAAATGCGATAGATTGAAAATTACCCTGGTTGGCCGGCGGTCTTTCAAGCAAGGTAGCACAGCAAAGCAAAGAAATGAAACCGGTAGGTCTGGGGCCAGCCTTAACTGAATCTGTCATTGTTTTCTTGTCGTTTAGTGAGTTTAGGCTATATTATTTTGTAGTTGGTAATTAGTGAGGTAAAAGTAACACAAAATATATTCTAAAATTAAGAAGTGTTACAATTATTTTGTTTTGTTATATCAGTAGTAACAGAAGGTTTACATGAAAATAAATCATGATTGATGGAATGAAAGATCACGAAAATAAAAACAATGTCAGAAATAAAAGCTTCCTAGAACCGAGAGTGACTGAAACACACAAAAAAAATACTGTCCGTTAGACTTTCTGTCAGAAGGTCTTAGGTAATGAACCTCGATTTTCACGTCGATTGGTAAATAAAATACATATTCAAATTCAAATTCAAATAATTTATTTCAGGCAAGGCCCATAAAATGTTAGTAACAATATCTTAAGACTAGTGTTAGTAAGATTACATCAATTAATACAGAATAATAGTAGAATTTATATTGAATCAAATTAAATTAAATCACATCAAACAAAATTAAATCAAATTAATCAAATTAGATCAAATTAAATCAAATTAAATCAAAATAAATGAGAATAAATCAAAATAAATAAAATTAAGTCAAATTAAATCAAAATTAAATTAAATCAAATCAAATCAAACTAAATTAAATCAAATTAAGTCAAATTAAATCAAATTAAATCAAATTAAATCAAATTAAATCATATTAAATCAAATTAAATTAAAACAAATCAAACTCAATTAAATCAGATAAAATTCAATCAAAATATTACATTAATATCAAAGCGTCGTATTTGTCACGGTGTGAGCATGAACCCACCTTTGCAACAGAGGCATGTCCCATCTGTCAACAAATACCTTAAGGATGCCGTTATTGCTGCCACGTAACCGAGTCAGCGCGGAGGCGCACCGTTTCCTCACTATCGCATGGAAGCCGTCAACACGAGCTTCTGCAAACATGTTGGAGGCGCTGCATCGCCATGGCAGCCCCAATAGCACCCTCAAGGCATTATTGTATTGGACTCTTAGATCGCTGAATGCTCGCCGCGTGTTGGTAACCCACAGACTGCACGTATAAAAAGATTGGCAGTATGCTTTGAAAAGCGTTACTTTGACTGGCCTGGTACACCGTGCAAATCTGCGAGCCAGAACATAAAAAGTTCTGGTGGCTTTTTCGCCACCATTTTTGTGAAGGGCTTAATCAGACTACACATTAAAATAATCGTTTTGCGGGAAAGGTGTCGGCCTCAGAAGAAGCAAAACACTTAATTACTTTGTCGCACCACATATTAGGTAGTCTTGTTCGTGTTCGGTTACCTGCACCGCATATAGCATCGCGATTATTTGCTACCACATAGGTCCAGACAACAGAATTTCCTACTCTATTATTTTTAGGAGAACTTCAGTAGGATCAAATCGCCACGGGTCGCTTATTATTTTCTCCGATTATGTATAACTAGAGGCCGCCCGCGACTTCGTCTGCGTTGAAGGTTTTCTTCCTCGGGAACAATACCTTTTTTCGGGATGAAAGGTACCCTATGTCCTTTTCTGTACCCCTGACAACGTGTATGCAAAATTTCATGATGATCGGTTCAGTAGTTAAGACGTGAAGGCGTAACAAACAAGCGGACTTTCGCATTTTTATTTTCTCCGATTATGTATAATTAGGACGCTAGGACGTAGGACAGTTGCACAAACTGAATAAAATTGCACCAACGAAATAAAGCAATTCTAATATTAGCCCAGTGATTCCCGCAGTCAAACCACTGAATACATAATAGTACAAGTACTCCAACCAAAACATTTACGGCCTTAATGTTCTAGTTTTGGCTTTTGATTGCATTAGTGCGTTATGTGTTTGAAATTAATATTTCCGGAATGGATTTTGTGAAATGCTTCTAACTGTCCGGCTTTAATCAAGTGGGTATTCTATTAATGCTGTGCACATATTTTAGTTTAAAACTAATTGACAATCTGATACTGTTAATGATAACTATGTTTAGAATTTAATAATGGACACACTTGATGTTTATTCTAAATTTTATCAATAGGCCACTTTACGCATTTAGAATATTCAGATGTATGTGTTTCTGTGGTTTATTTATCGTAGCTGGTTCTTGCAAACTAGAATTCTTACTAGTGACAGATTTAGAACCGAAATAGTTACCTATACTTAAATAAAATATGTTTCTTTGACTATTGTCAATTGTATAAAACTTGCAAAATGAAACTTTTTTATGTTTTAATAAACCACAAAACAATGATAATCCATGTGATTTTAGCACTAACTTTCGAAGGCCTACAAAGATTTAAAAAACATTTTCGTCGAATATGTTACAACTTATTTAGGTTCACAATATGTGCACGAGTGATGATGATAACGTGGGTGCGTCGTGTCTAAGACAGAGTGCCGCCCACTCTGGCCGTGTTAGAAAACATTTCCATCCTTTGTTACTCTAACTAGGGCTATACCTAGGTTTGATCTAAAATTGTCTGTACGTATGTCTATGCCTGCTCTACTGTGTACTTTATATTTCGTGGCCGTTGCATAACAGGTTTTACCAATTCAATCAAGTATAAAAAGTACCCTAAATCGATCATTATTTTTCTTCCAGCTATACCCCTACGAGGAAGAAGCTCATCAAGAGTACCGCAAGCCTTTAAGAGAGCACGAGAAACCCCAAGACCTCCGCAATGTCCCCGGAGTCCCTGGTGTAGACTTCCCGATCTATCATGCGGTCCCGGAGACCAGCTTCTCCTGTGACCACGTTCCTGTGAGGCCGGGCATGTACGCTAACGTCGAGACTGGGTGTCAGGTCTGTATTACAAAGTCATGTGAACAACACTGCATAAATGGGAATAATAAAACTCTGAGGGTCTACTCAAAATGGCCGTTCTATTAAAATTAACGCTAGTAGAATAGAATGACAATGTGTGGGATTGACATATAATCTAATCGTTACTGGAGAATGACAATGTATGGGATTGACATAAAGCTAATCGTTATTAGCTTATGTCAATCCCATACATTTTAATTCTATTCTACTAGCGTTAATTTTAGTGCAATGGCCATTTAAGAAGGGGAGCTGCTAATAAAACTAAGAAACACGATTGCACAGCAAAAAAATATTCCATCAACTCATTGCAGTGTAGTATTTTTCAGTTTTAAAACTAAAATAGTCTTTAAATCCACTTTGCTAACCAATTTTACTGATTAATTATTTTTGCCATTGAAAGTGGTGAGCGTTAAACTCATTCAAACAATTATAGTAGCTTCGATGGGATTTCAGCTAAAATTTTTCAGAGAATCCATTTCCGTCTCTTTGTGAAATGGAAAAAGCAAATTATTAGATCGGAATAGCTCCCAGTCCGGAGGTTAGTTCGATTTACTTGATCAGTGGCGATCTGCATCCGGAATTAATGGCGAAAAATTGGATACGAGCCAAAAGCACCATAGTAATCACTGGACGA
The DNA here is from genome assembly GCA_928269145.1 of Agriphila tristella. Lineage (NCBI taxonomy): Eukaryota > Metazoa > Arthropoda > Insecta > Lepidoptera > Crambidae > Agriphila > Agriphila tristella. The sequence continues at coordinate 3,853,136 of OV743433.1, forward strand.
TTAGGGCGATGATCCAGTGTATGGAATTGTGTCGGATTTCGTTTGATGAGTGATGGGTAAATTCACTAATATAACATTTTGGATTTATAGGATGTATCGTAAAACTAGCGACCCGCCCTCGCTTCGCTTCGGTGAAGTGAGGAATTTGACACCATGTATTATATAAACCTTCCTCTTGAAGCACTCTATATCAAAAAAACCGCATCAAAATCCGTTGCGTAGTTTTAAAGATCTCAGCATACATAGGGACAGACAGCGGGAAGCCACTTTGATACTACTTATGTAGTGACAAACTAATAGGTAGCAGCGAATCTTCTTTTAGCTTTTATTTTGTTCGTCGATTTTTCGCTGAAACTACAACTTTATGACGACACGGACTTGCTGACGGATATGTGTAATGAATAATTACAAGTCATCATCATCCCCCAATCCTCATTGAAATTAATTTGGGGTCAGTGCAGTGCGTCCTTCTCTTCCATTCCTTTCCTGTCACTCGTCATCTCCTCATCCATTCCCTTCACATTCATATCATTCCGCACACAATCCATCTATATTTTCTGAGCTCCTCTTACTTTCCAGCCCACAACATCCATATGCATTACTCTTCTAGTAACGTGTCTTTCATCCCTTCTCATAACATGCCCATAATAAGTCAGAAGATTCCCTTTCAACTTTTCTATCACTGGTGCTACTTTCAAACTTCCTTTCACATACTCATTCCTAATTTTAGCCATTCGTGTCACATCACACATCCACCTCAGCATTTTCATCTCTATCACATGTAATTTTCTTTCGTCCATCTTCTTCATAGCCCAACATTTTGATCCATACATGACTATCGGTTTTATTACGGACTTATACAATTTGCACTTTAACTCAAGAGGCATCCGCGGGTCACATGTAACTCCCGTAACCTGTCGCCATTTCACTCACCCTGCGTTGATTCGGTTCATAATGTCGCGGTCAATCTCCCCATTTTCTTACACGACGGATCCAAGGAAAACTGAAGCAGACAGGTAAAGGCATTTTGGCTAGAGTTATGGGCATAAAACCAGAGAGTCTACCGAAATCACAAAACATGTACTACAATGAATAATTACGAGTATATTTCAATAATGCTAAGTATGACAAAGAATATATCACGTAGGTACGTACATTAAAAATACTTTTAAAAAGTTGTTTGAATACAGAAACGGTGATTTTTTTTTGGTATTCGTCCAACATCTTAGTTTTTCTGTGGCCACAATCGTGAAGAAGTAGTCGAAATGTAATAGACCAAGCTCTCGTTGCATGAAACCTTACCTCACAAGGTGGAAGAGCAGAAATGTGTTACAGCAATAGATATTACTTAGGAACACTGGATTTTAGTGGGTTGCCATCGGATATCCTGGAAGAACATAATTTTTTTATCGTGTTCGTACCGCAATTTTGACCAATAATTACATCATGAGGTGGAAGATCGAAACGTTTACGTGTAATTTTCGGTCAAAATTGCGCTCTTCCACCTTGTGAGGTAAGGTTTCATGCAACGGGAGCTTGGTCTATGGGAGTATGTAGTACAGTGCACAAAAACTAAGTAAATTGTACGCACTATATACGATCGAAGACTGTATCTTTTGTTTTTGATTGCAGTTTAGTGATTTATTTAATTGCATAGTATCAGAACTGTTGTTTAGGTAGTCGACTAAAAAGTTTTATTCTATTAATTTGGTAATTTGGCTATAAAGAAATTTCCATTTTTGCTATCTCTACAAAAGTGTTAAACAACGCTACGTTATCATGGAGATAAGTTTAATTTAGGCAATGAGTGGCGATCTGCATTATAATTAACGGCAACACTCGTGTCTGGGCAGCAGGCCAAAATCTCGGCCGCAACCATAACTGTCGGCAAAAATCTCGGCCGCGGCCATAACAGGTAAAGGCACTGAAACACGAACCTATCCTTTTGGCTTTTGGGAAAAGTACGTTGCATTTTGAATATAAATAATGTTGGACAGAGTTTAAACTATGTTTTTTCATTCAATACGGGTCCGTTTTAAATTAAAATACTTAGCAAGTAATTTAATGACTTAAAACATAATTATGAACAAGTCAAATGCAATAAAGATTCCGTAGGTAATAAGTGATGATCCTTTTCTACATAAGTGACCTAATCGTATTTGCAAACTAAATTATATAAATTAAGATTTTAGATCCAAGACGACATTTAAAAGTCCAAAGACGGTAACTTCATTAAAACTAAACGTCCCAAATTGTCGTGAAACAATCTAAAACGTGAAATGAACGTCATTATAAGTGGCGCCCTCTTGATTCCATTGAGCAATGCAGTCATGACTCGGGTCGTGATCTCAATCTGTCATCTCTTTACAGCAAGATTAATTTATTACGACATAATCTCTGGATCCCAGCGAAATTGATGATTCATAGCCTTTGTCCGCGCAGTCACTCGCTTGATATTACACCAGTTAATTTTTGCTAAGATTGATTAAATAATGTATTGGTAAATTAAATGTGATTATTCTTCATATTCTTTGGGTGACATTTTGTAGCACGATCCTGCCGCGTAAGAAATTCATTTATGTCATCGATGACATCGCTCGACACTGTATCAGAACACTCGTAATTGTTGCCCGATGTAAATATGTCGATCGATTGCATGTCTTTTTATATGCACAACGAGGTACACCCGGAGTCCACATCACTGAGGAACTGGCTATCTTATCTCTAACTGCCGGAACACCACAATTTTTTAATTGTTATGATGGCGTCAGACTTAAGTAAGATGGTGGTAGGTAGTAGCTAGGTGGACTTTAAATAAGCCCTACCACCAACAAAACCGAGTACAAATTGTACCCCTGCGTGTAAAAAGGAGAGGCAGTATTTTTTTCTCTGATGCAAAATATTAATATATTTTATGTAAGTACTACTTGGTGGCATGAGAAATGTAAATACTAAACATAAAAACCTATGTATTTTTTTGTTTTGCTTATTATCGCTGAGCAACAACGGTTTAACTGGCAAACTTTAATTAAGCAGAAGAAAGTAAAAGGAAACGGAACTAAACACTATAGTGAATTAAAGCAAAAAATCGTAATGCCTGCTTAACATAATTTACTCACGAATGCGAAAATTCGTCGTTGTTTTCTTGTAATCAAAACTCATTATGCAAAAGCGTTTTCCTAGTCACGTATCCACCAAGAACAAGATTTAGCAATTTAAATTTGTGAACATGCGAGCGTTATCAAATAACACGAACTCAATTTTGACCGAGATCAAAATCTGATAGTGAGTCCATCCAATCAGTGCATTTTCATAGTGCTGTAACTCGATACATGGTACGACCATGTCCCGTTTTAGCAGCAGTCTGTTAGCATCAACCATAATGTGTCCAATCATTTTGCGAACGTTTGGTTATTCGAATGTTTATTTCTACGTTTCACGATAGGAGCACTGACCTACATAACTATACTGTAAAGCAGGGCTTCAAATACCGTTAAAAATTAATAACGTTAAAAAAACGTTAAAACTGGAAATTAATAACGGTTAAACAGAATTTATCGTTATTTTTTCGTTCCTTGATAACGTTATTATGTTACCAAATCCTTGTGGTCTGAATGCTATATGCCAAGAACGTAATAATGTCGGTAGTTGCACATATACATATTTAAAAGCAATGTGTAATTGACGTTGATGCCGCCGTGACGTGATCAGTCTCTGCGGTAGGTACTAGGTAGTAGAGGTACCTACCTACAATAGGCAATACTTTAAAATTACCATTAAAAATAACGTTATTTATTAACGTTATCGACATTAATTTAACGTTATATTAAGTTTATGTTATTAGGTATCGTTAAAAAAATAACGTTATCAAGGTATCATATTGAAAATAACGTTACGTAACGTTATCTTTACTGTCAATTGGTAACGTTATTAAGCCCTGCTGTAAAGTTGTTTGATTCATTTACGGATTAAATGCTGTGAATGATAGATAAATAAAAAATAACGTTACTCACGAGAACTCACAATCACAAACAATAAAATTGATGATATTTTTAAAATTCCAAGTGTGACACTCTCAATTTATAGACTACTAGCGGCCGCCCGCGGTTTCACCCACGTGGTTCCCGTTTCCGTGGGAATATCGAGATAAAAAGTATTCTATGTTTTAATCTAGGCAATCTACTATCTGTGTGCCAAATTTCAACCAAATCCGTTCAGTAGTTTTTACGTGATTGAGGAACAAACATCCAAACCCACAATCTTTCACATTTATAACACTAGCGGCCGCCCGCGGTTTCACCCGCGTGGTTCCCGTTCCCGTGGGAATATCGGGATAAAAAGCATCCTATATTTTATTCTAGGTTATCTACTATCTGTGTGCCAATTTTTAACCTAATCCGTTAAGTAGTTTTTGCGTGATTGAGGAATAAACATCCAAACATCCAAACCCACAAACTTTCACATTTATAATATTAGGGTTATAGTAGGATTAGTAGGACTATTATGTCCCAAGTATGAAACGGTATCAAAGGCGCGTTGACAACTGGCATCACTATTCTAAGTCCAAAATCCCCTATCCACAAATAATTATGTTAGACTAAATTTCCACGCAACGAAATTGTTACGGTCGACCAATTTCAGCAAATTGAATAAGTTTGAAGACTTGGCGACCAGCTCAAAGCCCCGTCCATCGGGCCGTAATCTAAAGTTATTATTTCAATCACGTTATTGTATACCCGTGAAATGAATGCTTTGATGCTTAACTGCTGTGAAATGTCTTTGTACCTTAATAGTTGCGGAAAATCTACTTACTTAAGGGCATCTTACCCAGAGATCCTTTTGTTTTATCAACCCGATCGTATTTTGTTTTTTTTGTTGCTTGTGAACTTGAAGAGGATTTAAATAATACCACAGAATAGATAATAGTACTAGCGTACAGAATTTGCACTCCGCAGAATCGTTTAAATAAATAGCGACTCTTACCCCGACACAATAAAGTGCAATTCAGGTCGCACAGCGCTCCCTTCGCTCTAAAACATTCACTTAGTAGTTGCCTCTCTTTCTATCAAGTAAGTCTTATCCTTTCTGACGTATGAAATTTGTCCTCTCAGAGTAGGCCGAGCGCTTCATACGCACGCGCGGAGTGACGGAGCCCTGATAATACTAAAGGAGCAAGGGCAATATTATACTCAATTTTTTTTATCAGGCATACCACATTTGCCACGATGGCCGCGAAGGTCACCAGGGGGCAGCACTTCTCTGCACGAACGGGACCTTGTTCAACCAAGAGAAGTTCACTTGCGACTGGTGGTACAACGTTGACTGCTCACAAGCTGTCAACCACTACAGGTATTCTATATGAATCATCATCTAAATGATATAATAAGACATCTGTTGAAATAAGTAGTTTAGCCCACAGTACAAAATGCTCAGCTGAAGTGGCAATGGGCGGGACACATAGCGAGAAGAACCGATGGCCGGTGGGGCGGAAAGGTTCTGGAATGGCGACCGCGCACCGGACGACGCTCCGTGGGTAGGCCCCCGACAAGGTGGACCGACGATCTGGTGAAGGTCGCGGGAAGCCACACTGGATGCGGGCAGCGCAGGACCGATCGTCGTGGAGATCCTTAGGGGAGGCCTATACCCTGCAGTGGGTGTCGAGCGGCTGATATGATGATGATGATGATGACAAAATGTACCCCCCTGGGAATCAAACTCGGGATCCCTGCGTCTTACAAGTTTGGGGGAACCACTAGATCACAGAGGCGGTTAAAGAAGATAGTCAGCCGTTCACTGTTGGGCCCATGCTTACTCTTACGTATTTGCTCTTATGTATTTACTGCAAAAGATATTCCAAGTACCTAAAAGATTAACAAATTGGGGGAGAACCGCAGAACTGAGAGAAGAAATAATCTTTCAGGATACCATACATTTTTATTTCTGGACTTTAAGCACCTTTAAGCCTCATTAACCACATCCGCTAAAGTCTGACCATCAGCCATTTTTGATGTCCCCACTGCTGGGGCACAGGCCTTCCTTATAGGTGGATAAGGAGAATAGGCCATAACCCACCACGCGGGCCCAATGCGGATTGGTGGGTGTTAACAACTGCAAATGCACCCGGGACCAACGGCTTAACGTGCCTTCCGAAGCACAGAGAAGCTCGAGATAATAAATTTTTGGTCACCCATCACATGACCGACCCTTGCGAAACTTGCTTAACTTCCGCAATCGCTGGGCCAAGCGCTAAACCACTGCGCCATTGAGCTCCTCGCTGAAGTCTATTTTGTAATATTAAAATTAAATTGATTAATTTCAGGCTGAATGCGGATCCTTTGAAGAACCCCTACGTGCCTAAGCCGAAACCAGAAGAGCATGAGCCCCACTACGCCAGACAAGAGTACGAACAAAATTACCCCAAACCCCAACCGCAGCACCAACCTAACTACCCCAAACAAGGCTTATTCTATAGATACGCATAGATCCTAAAATAGTATTTTTTAAGCAAATTCCTTTCAAAATTAAAGGGTCTACTCCGCAAATCGAACCACGATAATTGGACTTCGTTCGTTCTGCTTCGTGGCTTAAACTCAAGAATTTAGTCCAAAATTATGTAAATCGATTAATAGATATCGTCGGATTATCGCGTTTTTTTTCGCAGTAGGATATTACTCCTCTTATAATATAATAAGAGAGTTTTTGCATGACTTCGATGTTGATTAGAAATAAATTGGTGTAAAAATCTGCACCACATACTTACACATAAAGTCTGTTCATCCTTACTTGTCTTATATGGTAAACAATCTTCACCCAACTCTTTATTGAAATAATAATTAATAAATTGCGACAAATGGTTTTCCACACATAGATTACAAAATAAATTGTTAATTAACTTACAACAATTTCATAAAGTTACTAACATATTTTTAAATAATGATTTTAGTTTAAAAGACGTATGACAACTGTCAAAATCTGTTTACTAAATAAGACAAGTAAGGATGGACAGACTTTAGACACATTTTTTTTTGTTGTTGAAAATGACAAAATTTATTTTTTTAGGAAATTGTCAGTGTTTTATTTTTAAAAAAATCTTTTGATGTTTCTTGACATGACCTAAAATTATTATTCGGGGATAATGTTTTAATATTGTGTAATGTGTACCTATAACTTATTTTTGATACTTCGATGAGTGCTTGTCCAGGGGCCCTACCGGCTAATTTTTCGAACTACGGCGGTTCTGCCGTGCTCCAATTTAAAACAAAAAAATCTAAGTAAGGAATTTCGTATTGTACTAGTTGCCAAAGTTATTTGAAAGATATCGATGTTCGTTTGACATCATGAATTGGGGTTCGCCATTTAGGCCTGATTGGGGCTCGATTTATCTGTTTTAATTTGAAGCCCAGCAGACTTGCCGAAGTTCGATGCGTTACCCGATACGGCCCAAGTTCATTTCAAAGTTACCAGTATGGGAAATAAACGAAGTTACCTATCCTATCTTATATAAATTATGTTTTCCAGTTTTTGTACTTATTAAGTTACCATTTATCATAATTTACCATAAGAAAAACTATGACAAAGCCATAATGTTTATATATATTTTTTCAATCATTCTTTTTGATTCTCCATTATCAAATAGACAGTAAAACAAATCAATGAGAAGGGAGGGTAGATAAGGTAAAATGTAAAATATTTTTAGAAATAAATTTACTTCAACAAGTTTTTCTTTTAAATTTTTACCCTGCGTTTAAATGTCTGTTTATGTAATGATGCTCAATGATAAGCAGAAAAATATTTTAAGTAAGTTCTCGAGGGTCACTTAATTCAGAAATAAGTAAGTGTGCTTATTATTTTCATCCACTATTGCAATGGAATCTTTCTTTTAACTTTAAAAAGAGGCTTAATTATTTTTAAGATGTTTTGATATCGACAATAAAACTAACTTTTTGTCTAAACACAACAAGAATATACTTATCGATTCATGTTCACCCATGCAATTGTCATTGTTATTTCCCTTTCATAATGTAACTTATATTGTTGAATGGTTCCATTTCGATATCAGGAAATAATTTTTCCTTAATAATAAAGCGACCATAAAATATTATCTTGCTGACCACACAGTGGGACTGCGGGGACCGCTCGCCCATGCCCTCGGGGTGTTGTTTAAATAAACGACGCCTCACGTACCCCAACTTCCCCTTAACGCTAAATAATGTACCACGGTCAAGTTTTACAATTAACATTGAGCTTAGTTACAATGCATTAAGATTTATAATGGAATGTGTATCGGGATGTCAAGAAGTTGGCATTTTGAAGTTTTGTTTTGTTGTAACTTGAACCTTCAGTCTCGCAACTGACATTGAGGAAAAGTGTTTTATGCAAATCGCCTGAGACGTATTTTTGACCATATCTCCGAGGATTTTGAGAGGATCGAGGTGGAAATAGTACTAAAAGTTGAGGAATTTATCGAGACACGTGTGAACGTTTGAATTTTGAAAATCTACTATTAAATTTTTTGAAATTTTGCAAAATTCCTAAAATTCCAGATTTTTTGGGGGGTGTTTGTTTACTAAATTGAATATATTTCGGAAAAGAAACTGACTTAAGAAAAAATGAAAAAAAGAGTCCTAGGGTATTAGTTTAGCTACCAAATAGCGAAATAATTTTGAAATCGGTAAATAATTGTGACCTGTCGGTGGTCCCTTTAGATTTGGAATTCTAGAAAAACGGGTGTTTCCATATATAAAAAGTTATGTAGCTTCTATAATTATTGACCGATTGTCATGGTAATAGTGTTAAAAGATGCAAAAGCAGACGAGAAGTGCATTCGTTGGAATTTTTAAAATCGGTTAATAATATTTCAGCCTCGTCGTGGCAGTCAGCGTCAGCGGGCGCTTTCTCAGCTCCGCCTCGTGTCACAATCGTAAAAATAAATAGGTACTACCTAGGTAATTTTAAAAATATAATAGGATTTTGTATTTGATTTGATTTTGGTTTTTCGTAAATTTTTGTATTCATTTTCAATGCTCCGATTCTTGCGGGGACTGCAAAATCTGTGAATTTTTGAATTCAAAATGTTTGTTTATTTTGAAAGGGTTTTCTGTTAAGTGATGGCGCCTGGTCCAGTGATTGCGGATGTAAAGCAACTTTCGCAAGGGTCGGTCATGGGATGGGTGACCAAAAATATTACCTCGAACTCCTCTGTGCTTCGTAAGACATATTAAGCCGTTGGTCCCGACTGCATTAGCAGTCGTTAACACCCACCAATCCGCATTGGGTCTGCGTGGTGGGCTTATGACCCATCCCTTTTATCCACCCATAAGGAAGGCTTGTACCCCAGCAGTGGAGACATTAAAAAAGGGCTGATGGTCATTGTGAATCTATTCAAATCTATCAATTTGGATGTTAGATGTTTGGATATTTGTTACTCAGTCACGCAAAAACGGCTGAATGGCACACAGACAGTTTATAGCCTGGATTAAAACATAGGATAGGTTTTTTTATCCCTGTGAAAGGTTCCATAGAAAAGCCATTTCTTCTTTCTTTCAGTCGCATCGCATAATTTATTAATTAAAATAATAATTTACAAACATTAAAGTTCCTTAGCGCTTTAACTGTTAACTCAATCAATTTGGAAACGCTGCCTTATTGTATTCGTAAAAAACTTCATAATTTGTACGTGTTTCGTTATAGGCATAGAGTAAAAATTGCAGCTAAACCATTTTAAGGCTATTTACATAGGGGCAGAATTAGCAGCTTTATATAATGTTCGAAGTAATATCGTACTAAAAGTTTTAACGTTAAAGTACAAATCAGCGCGTGGCGTCATTGAAAATTTAGGTTTTTCTTGCTTTTCTAAACGTTGCCTTCAACTTAAAAATATGATACCACTTACTTATTATATTTACTATCACGAAAACCTATTTTTAGGAGTAATAAATTAATTTGGTCGAATATAATTGGGTACTGGTAATTAGTGAGTCTTAAAAATCAGCTAAAGAGGTGTTTTGAAAAAAAAAAAAAATTTAAAAACTATTCATCTTTCTTCGCAAAAGGTATATCAATAACATATTTTTTTAGACATTTTTACTTTTTGAGATAAATAGCTGCTAAACAGCGAATTTTGTCAGTCTGGAATGTGCAATTCCTTTAAATACGGTGGGCAGTTCTTATAATGAAACTATTGTTCAAGACAATGTATTTAAATCATTGGTTTAAATATATTGTATCTGTTGTAATAATTTAAACTAAACCAAATACTAAGTAAGAAGAAAAACAGAAATAAATAAACATGTTTATTTGGTTTTCAGACTAAACACATGTTGTATGTTATATAATTAAGATTTTGCAGACTAATGACAAACTATCTTTCGGTTCATCACTTAACAAGCCCGTATCGAGGTAACAATTAAAGTCGTACTGAAGTTGACTAGTCTGTGTGTATGTGCCATTATTGACACAAGAACAACAGGCGCGGGCAAAGCACTGAAAAAAATACAGCAAAGGTAGATCGGCGGGCTGATTATTTAATTAGAAACCGCCTAGCGACCGGTCGCAGTTCACAGATGAACGTAATACATTGCTACTTTTCTTTGGGGTAAAAAAAAACATACCAAAGAAAAGTAGCAATGGATGTCAAATGCAACCGGTCGCTAAATAGTTTCTTTTTAGATAATCAGGGTGCGGAGCGCTACAAGCTCGCTGTTTGATAAAGTAATAGTTTTGCATCGTGTGTGATTCGTGCAATTTAGCGCTTCAGTTTATTCCTCGGTACAACCATTAGGTTACTTTTGTCAAAATTGTATATCTGGTAGGTAATGTGTATGTTTTTTTTTTGGGATTAAGGGCCAGATTTTTTTTTATCAATCCTTACTGTCCTTACTAATATTATAAACTAGCGGCTGCCCGCGGTTTCACCCGCGTGGTTCCCGTTTCCGTGGGAATATCGGGATTATAATTATTCTATGTTTTAATCTAGGCTATCTACTATCTGTGTGCCAAATTTCAACCAAATCCGTTCAGTAGTTTTTGCGTAATTGAGGAACAAACATCCAAACCCACAAACTTTCACATTTATAATATTAAGTAGGATGCGTAAGTCCGTTTGTTTGTTTGTTTGTTACGTCTTAACTACTGAACCGATCATCATGAAATTTTACATAATTGTTCCCGAAGGATAGCAAAAAATTTTCCACACTACACACAAATTGTAAGTATTTGTTATTTATGCTGTGATTACATTTTAAGTTTTACTTAAATTAGGATCAATATATCATTTTTACGACGTTGTCAGCGCATAGGTAATGTTGTTGCGCTCGTACCTTAGTGAAAGAACACAAATGACATGCATTAACAGGATGTCTGCGGAGAGAAAAGTTGAGAAACAATTTATATCTTCTAAGAGAACCGTAACATATGGTGTTCCTCAGGGCAGTGTCCTTGGGCCACTACTATTCTTAATATACATCAACGATTTGCCAAGGTCAACACAAAATCCAATGATACTATTTGCAGATGATTGTACTGTCGTATGTGAACACGAATCTGAATTAAATTCTACTCTTGCTTCCATAATTGAATGGCTTAAAGCTAATAATCTTGAAATTAATTTGCAAAAGACGAATATTATGAATTTCAAGCGGAAATCTACACAAACGTCTAATACCAAATATACATATGAAAATGAGGAACTATGTGAAACGCAAACAACTAAGTTTCTGGGTCTATATATCGATAGTGATATGAAATGGCAATCACATCTAGACCAAATTCAAAATAAATTGCTGCAGTTCTCATATGCATTACGAATGTTAAAAAGAGTGGTAAATCAGAAAGCAGTTATTGCCGCTTATCATGGATATGTAGTGCCAAAATTACGTTATGGTATTATATTTTGGGGGAATGCTGTAAAGATCGGAAGAATATTTATAGCACAAAAGAGATGTATTAGAGCAATATGTAACCTAAGGAAAACTGACAGTTGTAGGCCTTTTTTTAGGAAATTGAATATTATGACTCTTGTTTCAATATACATATATCAAATTGCCCTATACATAAAGCAGAACCCTGATCTTTTCCCCAGTGTTACAAGTGCGAGACGCTGTAACTATTTGCGTGTTAGATCCGACTGTAGGACGACCCTTCTTGGTAATAGTATTTTAATGATGTCCTCAAAAATATTCAATAAGTTACCCTCCGATATTAGAATATGTAATGACTTTCTAACTTTTAAAAACAAATTATTTGACTACCTAATAGACAAGACTTTCTACACACTTAAAGAGTTTTTTGACAATAAGGATTAAGGATGACAATACTAATTGAATTATTGAGAATCACTAAATTTGTAATTGTATTGATTTGACATTAAAGAATAATTATGACATATTAATTGAATTGAAAACATTTAAATTGTTGATAATGAATCGGTACCTATAATAATAACGACATTTGCTATCCATAAAATTTGTAATTTGTTTTTATTTTTATTTCAATGCATGTAATCTAAAATTTGTATGCCCCAGAGGCCAATTACAGTTGGACATATTATTTTGTAAGACCATAAATTACCTGTGATTTGACAAATAAATGAATTGAATTGAATTGAATTGAATTTGTGTAGGTACCAATTATGGGACGAGGTTATTCAATAGTAGCGTTTAATTATAAAAGCTTCTAATAAAATATTTATTTCTTTAAGCTATTTGGTCGAAATAAATAAAATAAATGAATTTGTTATTCAATTAATTGTCGGTCAGAGCAAAACCGAAATATATCTGTTTTACAAACATAATTATGAAAACAATTACCACATAAATTAGAATGCATTTATTTGATTGTGCCAAAACGACTTCTGCAAACATTAATAAAGCCTTCTCAAATACAATTAAATAGACAAAACAAAAATAATTTCATTTCATAGCATACCACAACAAACAAAATTAGAAATCAAAAGATAAAGACACAACTGGCTCTGGGGCAATTACCTTTTTTCTATGCGTAATTAATTTATATGGGGATGTTTTTGTAGACTTTGAAATAATTAGAAGTACTTTTTATAAAAAAAGAAGAAAATAAAATACGAATAGGTATAATGTTGCTTTCGTAGTAACCATGACTTATAATTTTGCTTTCGTTAGTTATACACATAACAGTAGCACAGCCAAGTATCCATGGAGTTGTCTGAGTTAATCAAATAACTACCTATTTCCCGATTTTACTTTTAGTTGAATATTGAAAATGTAAAGTAACACAACATTAAGCAAAAACAAAAAAAAAACAATTAATTTGTTGCTCTACTTAATTACTTTAGTTTACGGAAATGAATTATTTCCATAATTAAGAGTGGTGTGCGTGGAAAACAGCGTTCTCGTGGGCGCATATTTCTGAAGTTCAATCATTCCATTTTCTGGACCAGTGGGGTGCGAGACCCGCTTAATTAAAAAGCCCGTGAAAGTTTAAATCAAGCTCGAGTAATACTGATTAATATTGGAAAAAACTGTAGGGTATGTAGGTATGTTCGCGACGAGTGCTCTCGACTTTGAAAATTCAATTAATTGAATTAAATTTTTACCACGCATCGACGAGCTTGGCGGTGTCGCGTCGTTTCGTTTCAAACGATTCAAGCACTAAAAAGGCTTAATTCGGGCCTTACATAATAGCTATGTACGTAATTGATAGGAGTTTAAAATGAATACTATTGAGGACTTTAGCGGCATTAACCTTTTCAAAGAAAATGGTGTTAGCGAGAATTTGTACGCGGTCTATTTGTAGTTTTAAACTGGCTTAGTTATAGCCACGTTTGCGTTATACTATTAACAAAAGTTAAAAAATTGGGCGCTGTAAATAAATTGGTAACATTTTATCTTTTTTAACTGACGTCTAATGAAATTGAAAGTCGGTTCTTAGAATAAAAAAAAAGAAAATGTCCTTCAGACCCACCCAACTTCAATAGATGTTTTTTTATTAAAATTTATATGCGTATTATTAAATAAATATGATTTGAATATTATTAATTGCTCTTTAGAGTTTTTTAATTTTGAAGCTCTTTTTTGCTGTTATTTTCAGGATTTTGAAGGAGGCTTTTCCTTAAAAAAAAAAAAACTTTTTTATACTTAAATCTTCTTTATCAGTAGACATTGCTACGATAAATAGTAAACTGTCATGCCTTATTTAAATTAATTATAAAACGTTAATTCTAAACATAAATGTATATAAAATATTATGATTATAGTCTGGAGAAGGTAAGGCAACAATATGTTTATTATGCGGTGCTTTCGTCAATATGTTACTTGAGCAAAACTTTATAAACTGGGTATAGTTAACATTATAAACTAATAATTTAGACCCACAATTTGTAGCTTCAAGGGATCTAAATCTTGTTCTAGGATTATTTAGCACCCCCGTAACTTTACTTGGAGTTGGATGGAAACGCCCCCGGCTTCTATATGATTGCTTCGAGAATTATAGTTTTTTATAAACCTATGTGAATCAGTAATCATAGGTCAATATTTTTTTGAGTTGCCCGATTTAGGTATTTTTTTGTTTATAAATTTAACGCTAATGATAATTTTATGGTAAGTAATCAGTTGAAATAGTATAGAGATATGAAAACTCAACATGATTCATTTTAACAAATGATTGATACATTTATTATTACATTACAAATAACTAAAAATTAAACCCCTAACTCAATGTAATACAAATCTTTGATTTCTATGCGGACATTAATTGAAGTATGTATAACATTTTTACATTTGTATTTTATGATTTTAAGTAAAGTTTAAAGGTTATTTAGTTTGGTTATTTACACCTATCGCTTCAGCACATTTCCAGGGGTCGTGTTCCCTTAAAACAACACTTAACTGAAATAAAAATGTGTTTTAATCCATAAAAGTGTATTGTTCCGTTCGTTACATTACAATATCACCCCGAATTACATTAATCCAGTTCCCTAACCGAAAACGTAATTTAATTTTCGTGCATTATCTAAACGCCGTCCTCTACCGCGAATTAGATATAAATGAAACAGCACAGCCTGGTAGGCCAACGATCCACCTGGGCGCTGTAAAGAGACAGTTACGAGGCCACCAAAATCCGACCCACACTCATAATACGGGTGTAAATTTAATATGACACCAAAATTAGGCCGGTGTAAACATCAAAAATATTTAGAAGCCCGGCTTTAGTGTTAGTGAACGAGCAACTTGGAGATTACTTTAAAATTTTAATGGGGTAAGGGGAAATTGTTGAGTCAGTATTTTCTTGTATTAAATATCAAATGTGCAAAACGTGGTAAATTCAGATACTTTTGTGACAATAGTAGGTGATTAAAAATTAAGGAAACCATACACTTTTTAGATCAAAATAAAATACCTAATAATCATTGAGAAGGAAGTAGGTATTACAAAATGTGAAATTTACAGAAACTGATTAAAGTGTTTAAACATTTTAAATTGATTTATTTTTAAATACTGGTAAAACCTTGCGAGATATAAAGCAGAAACAAAACAATTTTAAATAAAGCAAGTCATCGAAATGAAACAAGGTTATTAGAGATAAGATAGTTCATATAAATAAAATAATTACATAATGATTTATTGACTAAAGAAAAATGTTTTAAGCATTGTCGCTACAGCTTTTCAGACGTTTTGCAAGCAATTTATCTCGTTCTTGGTAATGAAAATATTCAATAATCTTTAACTTATACCTCGTACTCCAAACTCCCTTTATCTCGAAACTCATAAAAGTGTTCGACGTACACAACACCATAACGTCTTACAAAATGAATAGTCAGGAGGGCTATAAATAAGCCGACCACTAGCAGATAAGCGAGGATCTATTGGGCTTATAAAGCACTTCGGCTGAGCTATGGACTGGCCCCATGTCCGGAATTTATCTTACACCTGTGGGAAGCTGTCCGGATATAGACAAAAGAACGTCTGAAGACGCTCCGATAATGTTGTTAACAGGTGTAACAGTGTGTTATTTGCCTTATTTATGATGGTTCATTTGATTAGCTTGTTCCGATTTTTTTAATGATCAACAGTCAAAGTAAGTTATTAAAGAAAAAACATAAATAAGTAGAGGCACCCTAACTATTTTTAGTAATTATCACACTTTTATATTTTTTTGTAACTGAGACCCGTGTTCGGAATTTCTTTTGTCCATTTTAAATGCTTATTTTTTTGTTATATTTTACTGAATTTTAATACGTTACCTTAACTGATGTTATTAATGCAAAAGTGAGTTTATTTCTTTGTTACGCTTTCACTGATCATCATGAAATTTTGACATAGGGTACTTTTTAGTAAGGGATAGAAAAATAACAGTCTGCATTTTTTCCACTCATGAATTGTGCAAAAGAGTATTTAGCAAATGACTAAATTGATAAATGTTTTTGATGGAATAAGGGTAAGTATTGCGATTACGACCATAGTTCTTAACACTATGTCCCGACCGTAGATTTCGCAGTCAAGGTCACTGACCGACAAACCAGCGTGATCTACAATATTTCATATGCAGATTGAAACAAAGTCATTATCATTATAGAGTTAATGTTAACCGTATTTTCATGCGGTGTGTCGTTTCGCCACTCGGGCCCCGCGCAGATTAGCATGATTTAAGCGATTGTATCAAATTAGGTACAGCACACCCAGCTGAATTGAAGAGGCGAGCCTGTACAATACACGTATTAATGGAGACCTTAATCCTGTCGCGTTTAACGTGGCTCAAGTTAAAAGAGGTTCTGGTTTTTTATTTTAATCGTTGATGCTTTGTTCGTTTAAAATCGTTGTTACATGCGACGCAATGTCACAATTTTCACTCGAATTGTATTATTCTACACTGACAACTACTGGTCAACAAACCATTAAAAATATAGATTTGGCTATGTCCAATGACAATGAGTAGTAAAGAGCGCTCGACGACAGTGAATGATTTCAAAAATAGGGCCCTAGGTGTACCCTACCAGACCTATGCTTTGAGATTAGTATTTGCATGTTAAAATTATGCTAGTTAGCTATAGACGTATTTCTGGTTAAGACCACAGACATGCTGTGTGCTATTTTTTTGCAGAAAAAGTATGTAATTTTTTGTAGATAAGGAATTAATAGAATAGTATTCAAAGTTTTCAATTTAAGTCAAAGTGATTATACAATATTTCGAACAATTAATTGTGTGTGTACATGTATGGACGCGGTTGCTTAATCCTACCGCAGTAGCTATTGGAACATGTGACAAACTGGCAGCGGGGAATAGCATCTTCCCTAATGGAAAATTTGAGTGATAGCATCTGTAAGACATGTAGTTACCTAATGCAGTAGGTATATAAAATGATAGATTGATTGATTAGTTAAATAAATTACGAGATGAAAGTCATTGAGCATTATAATACTGGAATTGAGGCATATGCATTGCAGTATTTACCGCTGAGTTTTCATAGAATATGTTATAATTTTTACAGATTTTTCAGCGTTGTATGATAATAATTATATAAAAAAAACAGTATGATGAAAACTTAGGGTGTTTAGTTCATCAAAACGCATCTTGATTTTCTTTTTTTAATTTAACACATTTTGATTAAAGCTATTTTTGCTTGATGATCTTCGCTTGTCTTCATATAGTATTAGTATTTTTTAAAGGAACGTATTACATTATTTAACCTATTTCTTCCTAGGAACCGCTGCCATCCGTGCTTTATACCACCCCTGAGACTAAGCGTATTAATTTCGTGGGTTGCCTCTAAGAGGGTGATCTGCAGTAATTAGCGCTGCACATTGAGAACAGGCCACATATCAAGTAATCATACCAGCACACTGTCTTGAGTGTGATGCTCTGACAACCACAGACAAGCTAATTACCTACGTGCCTTACTTAATACCTAAAGGAGTATTTACATGGGCGACTAAAGACGCATCATAACTTTCGCCGCACGGCGAAAATCGACCGTGTAAACGGCAATTCGGCTTAGGCCGCAGCGCAGGTGACTGAACAAAATTACCTAATCCGATGGCCAAACTGGAACTACGTTGTTACATATTGTTGCCTAGGTTACGCCATCAACTACATAGACGACAGCGACGCCATCACCTGCGATTTAATTTTGGAAGCGACTATCGACCGTCATAGCATACCTAGTGACTCAAATCGCCCCATGTAAATAGCCCACAACTGAAGTGGTAATGATGTGCAATATACCTTTTCCTAGTTTGGTGTTAGATATATCTAACATTCAAGATAAGTTGATTGATAGAGTAGGTAAGTTTTTATTGATAATATATTTTTATTTCAAGTTTTAAATAAGTAATAAATTTATTACAAAAATAAAGAACTTAAAAACCCCCTTACTAATAAAGATTGTATAGCAGATGTATAGTTACACAGTGTTTTGTCAGTTTCTTTTCAATGTTAAACTGAAATAGTTTGACAGAGAGTAACCATTGTGTAAAGGCCCCCGTAAAGGCTCCCGTAAACGTTCAAACGTGTTTGTCAAACACGTAAGTGTTTGTCAAGCAGTTTGATCGTCTGCGAGCAAAAACTACGTGTTTGACAAACAAACCATAAACAAAACTACGTTTTTTTGTCTATGCTTTGTTTGTCAAACGCGTTTGCCAAACAACGTTTGAACGTGTGCGCTGAGAAAACGTACAAACAAAACCATAGAGAACGTAATCACTCCTGTCAAAAACGTAAAATTTGACATACGTGTTTGACCGTTTACGGGGGCCTTAACTATACATCTGCTATTAATCTTTATTAGTAAGGGGGATAGGAGGTACCGAGCCGCTATTACCAACTAAATTCAAAGAACGAATAATATGATAGTGAAACAATTATTTCGTAATTTTATTTTGCTTTATTAATAACTTTAGAGCATTGTTCTCACTAAAACTCAATTTGCATCTTCTTTAATAGGAAAACTTTTCATATTCATGTTCGTATTCGGGCGGTAATATTGGGCGTATTCACTAAAAGCCATTCAGTGCCAGTTTGCCAACGGATGCTTAAACGCTTAAAGCTAAATAGGGCATATGCCATTTCCAGGAACTTCTGGTTTGGATGAGTGCACATTCAAGGCGATGGGAATCATATTTTACTGACTGTGGGTAAGTTTTGTAAATTAAGAAAAGAGTAGGTATTCTAATGCCTCGTGAAAATAAGTGTCTGATCGAGGCTTTTGATTTGTTTGTTTTAAAATAGCTGACTGTAGCTAGGGAACGTACCCATACTACGTGACCCATTTTTTTCAATTTTTGACCCCCTCCCCCCCCTTGGTGACCATCCGTAGTATATCATAGATAATGATTTTACCTCATTTTTAACAGAAATCTAAAAAAAAATTTGCTTATTTTTGTCTTTTTATTAGTAAGGCGCTTGCCACGTAATACCAAGAGTGTGTACTATAATTTTACATACAATTACAAGTGAAAAAATGTATCAAGATGAAAAAAAATTTCACTGCGTGCCATATTTGAAAACACCTTGAAAAAAAAAGAACCAGATTTCCATTGAAAATATTGACTACGTGACAAAACATAGAGCCCCCTCCCCCCCTGTGACCAAGCGTGGTATTTTAAAGACCCCCTCCCCCCCCCCCCTTTAACGGGTCACGTAGTATGGGTACGTTCCCCTATTATGAAAAAAAAATATGTTACCACAATGAAGTTCAACATAACTTTACTTGTTAGTTTTTCAGTTAATAGCGTTATTGTATTTCTCTTGAAATCCTTAACTGCTAGAAAGCATAACATTTCGTATGATTGCAATAAAGATGAAACAAATAATGTAAGCGCCAAACGGCCCTAGTTTCCGAGTTTATAGGTAAGTCACAACGATAAACTATTCACAGTCTATTCGAGTTGTAAAGCTAAGCTCTTTCAAGGTACGAGATTGCGGTACGGGAGTTACGGCATGGGCTACTCTTGATTGCACTTTTCTTTAGCTTCAGCAACCGCCTATGTGATCTAGTGGTTCACCCAACAAAGGACGCTTGGCCTGGGTTTGATTCCCAGTGGGTACCTTACGCAAGGTGGTGGTAGCTAGCCTGGCGGACTTGAAACAAGCCCTATCACCAACCAAACCGAGTACATATTTGGTTTGGTTGGTGATAGGGCTTGTTTCAAGTCGGCCTGGCTAGCTACCACCATCTTACCTAAGTCTGACATGGCGCGATGGCGTCAGACTTGGGTAAGATGGTGGTAGCCAGCAATGGAGGTATCTAGTTATGGAGGTAGCTAGTTATGGAACAACAATTTAACATTATTAAGTACGGCAGTTGGAGGTATGATAGCCAGTTCCTTAGTGGTGGAGGATTCCCAGTGTAGTGTACTTCCACCTTAGCCTTTTCCATAGCTGGGCACCGTTAATCAAATAGTTAACTTCGTTAATCGTTAATCCGCTACAAAAAAAGTTAGCTTCGTTAAACGTTAAAGCGTTACATTTCAGAAGAATTAACGCAACGTTAACGTTAATCCGTTAATAGGTATGTGTAAAATTGCATTTTTATTGCGTTGCGTTAGTGAACTTATAAAACTTGTTGGTTTAGGTTCTGGAAGTTAACAGGTTAGGAAAAAATAACACTGACGTCAAAGTGATCACTAAAAAGTAATAAAATAATTTGGTTTAAACACGTATTATTGAAGTCGGCCGATCGTATGTAATTTATGTTTCACGCGCTGCCACGCGCCGCCCGGCACTCGTCGTTTCGTTTCATACTTGTCTGAGGCGACGGCTACACGTCGTGGTAAATACCGTGATCCAACGCCATAGAGCAAATTTTAACCATGGAAAGTAAAATATTGAATATTCCATACAAATTACTTTCAATGGTTAAAATTTACTCTATGGCGATGGATCACGGTAAATACCACGCGTCTAGCCGGCGCCTTAACCTGTATTTCGCGCCGCACCGTGGCTATGTATTCTGTGGCCGTGGTGCCGTGCGGTAAATAGTAGGCATTGGATTAACGATTAACGGACTTCTGCATATTAACGGAAGTTAACGTGTCCGTTAACATTTTTAAAAGTTAACTTAAAAGTTAATCCGTTAATCAAAATGTTAACTTCGTTAATTAACGGATTAACGAGTTAATGCCCAGCTTTGGCCTTTTCCTCACTTAACATCACGGGAGATGAAAGCCAAGTAGCTATTGAAAAAGTTTCAGAGTTTCTTCTCTCGATATCTATTTACGTTATGTTATGACAGATTTTGATTTCTACAACCATAATATCCCATAATATCTCTCGTAAAATGTTTTTGGTCTACTTACTTAACTTAGTCCATCCATATTAGAAGAGTGATCGAGAATAAGGTATTCTAAGTTAAGGCCCGAAACTAAGTATTAGTGCGGTCGGGAGTAGCCCTCAGAATCTCGTAAGGTAGGCTTACATTGCTGCGTAGATTTGAATGGCTGCTTTTGGTCAACAAGTCAATGTGAGCACAGCCATAAGTAAATGGAGCTTACTGGTAGTATTGATTGGTCATGGATTTCAGCGCAAAAGCTTTACTTTGGTGGGCTTTACTTAAAGTCTATAATGGAAAGATTTTTAATATTCAAGAGCTTCTTATTGTACTGTTTTTTTAATGTGCAGATAACCTGTACAAAATAATATTTATTGGACCCGTTAAAAGTTAACGTTTGGGTGCATAGATCTACATGAAATATTTTTGTTTTAATAATATTTTTATTAGTTTGCATAACGTGTGCCGGATGCGATTTTTGTTTGCCTTTTCGTAGATTGTTATTTGTTTTAGGACAGATTGGCAAATAGTTTGTAGCGGGAAACGTGACTTTTTTGTGCCAAATATATTATGAAAACGTAGGTACGAAAAAGATTTAATGATAAAATTATTATATTTTATCCATATCCTATCTCTATGTTTTATCTCTATGTTTTGGTTTATTCAAAATTTTCACAAAGCTTGCCAAACCTACGTAATTTTTAACCAAGTGGCGACAAACAGAGATATTTGTCTTTGACACACTCGATAGTTTCATTCTATGTCGCTGGCAACGTTCCTAGCGACGACGCATTTGTTGCCGGCGACACGTTAGCAACGGAAATGAGATCGTGCGCTGCGAACTGCGATTTGAAATAAATTTAAAATGTATATTTCGAATGAACGCCAGATGCCGCACAGTTCCGGTTAAGAATAGGACTGTCCCATCTCATCCCGTGGGTATCGTAGAAGGCGATAGAGGGAAGTTTTAGGGACCCGGTGCAGACCATCGCACTAAGGGTCACTCGAATGGCAGCGAGGAAACTGCCAACAACAGCATTCCCAAGGAGGGTTGGTGTCAGGCAGGCGGCCGATCGTAAAACTTTGCCAAAACCTAATGCAGTATGTATTACATGCTGCGCCGACCCCAATAGTGGTCGTTCTACGAGCGCAAAATTTTATTTTGTGTAGACATAGCACTACAAATAAATTGGGATAAGGACAGGAGGATGATGATGATTTCGAATGAACGCCAGATTTAGATATTTTTTCTAAAAAAAGGTTTAAACGTTATACAAACGAGGTAACTTTGGAGCCTTGGTTCTGTGCCAGGGATTGATCAAGCTGTGATCTGGTGTTGGCTATTCAGAGAGAGAATGGAGGAGATCCAGATTGCTAGAAACACCCAACCGTGAGACAGCATCAAAATGTATGCAAATCCTGAAATTGATTACTCTGATCATTACAGCTATTACAATGATAGTGGGGTGTGTATAGCAATCTGTATCTCCTCCATTCTCTCTCTGAATAGCTATCATCAGATCACAGTTCGATCAATTCCTGGTAGAGAACCAATGCTTATTAATCAAAGTTACGTCCATTGTATATCCATCCACCACTGAAATAAATATATATCTACCAATATTGGTAGATTATGCCACAGATTACCGAATGGGTTTAGCGCAGTCATTAAACAAACGTAGAAGTAAACTAAGTTAGTTTTGCATAATGAGTACGAATATCAATAATACCTATGTCAATAACTATCAGTGCAGAGACAGCATCTAAGAAAACAGCGGCTTCCGAAGATATGTATAGCAAACTAATTCAATCAACACACAAACACATGCTCGAGCTGGATAAATCGCTGAATAAATAACACAGTTCAGCGAGCCAATCTGCTTGTTTGTTTGCTGAAACCGCGACACCTCAGTAATTAACCCTGAGACATGACTGCTAGAACGGTTTCAATTACCTGGCGTAGGCTTCGCGGAATGAATCTACTTGGTGAACTAATTTTAGTACGAACTCGGCAAGTCACGATATGGACTTCAATTGAAGTATACTCCTTCCAATTAATTGTAAGTACTTCGCGTAAGTGTATATTTTCTTTGGCTGAACTTCGTTTATTTTTACTAAATTGTTTCAGGCAGATAAAAAAAATCTTTTTTTTTATCAGAAAAAGTGATTGAGATATATTGTCTTCATTCCGCTTGATGTCAGTTTCGTAGTTGTAATATTGCCATTACAATTTACTTTACGTTTAGATCAAAATGAGTTTACACATTCATGTTAATTCTTTGCACGGAGTGAATTTTCAAATTAAGCTGTTTAAAATGAAACAGCTTTTAAGCTGTTATTTCGAAAAAGTATAAAGTTGCGGTTTTGTTATCTCTTAAGTCCAAGAACCCTCGGTGGCACAAACAGTTATGAATAAACGACACAAATCCAAAGTAGCGATAATAAACTCTACAAGCGGCTAGACGGAAAGTTAATTCCAACTCTCTTAAATTTCCTCTCGAGTGCAGACACAGTAAGAAAATAACAGTATGAAGTTTCAGGTAATAGGAAAGGATAAGATATATTTAGTTGAAATCAGTAGGGGTCTATTCTATAGTAGGAAGTAAATTAAGGATACCTCTTAAAAAATATGACAAACTCATGACAATAGTTCAATTGTGATCGAAAATTGAAATGGAATTTTATACCCGTTTGCTTTAACTTAAGAATCGCTTAAGTCTCTTCTAACCACAACTCGACTAAATTAGGTAAGTTTATTACCAAAGGCATCATGAACTTAGCTGTCATGCGCCATTTTGGTCGATTTGTAGTTAAGAAAAGTCTTTAGGCGATTCTTAAGTTCTTAATTTCAAATGCAAATTAGGAAGTTAATATAAATATCTGCGCCATATTAGTGATCTATTCTCTGTCTTCCACGCCCACATTGTCGTGGGGTAAATTTATTCACATACATCTCACAGTGCCCATCACTACTACGTAAAACAAACGAACCAACAAACGCAGTGCGTTCGCATAGGCAAGGGTCATTTGAGTTTTAATGTCCTTGAATAAGGGTGTTAGGGATTATTGTAATGTAGAATTAAAGTAGGTTTCTATACCGTTGTCTCAAATACTATTGTAGCACACTCGCACTGTTTTATTTTGCACTCTTTCCAGACAGACTAGCCGAAATGAAAGAGTAGCAAAATTAAAAGTTAAATTAGATAATTCAAACATTTGAACGAATCTCAACGAAGTTGAGTCGCTTGCGTCTGTGATAATGATATTTTTTTTTTGAACGTTCTTATTGTTGAGTTTTATAGAAAGCCTAAATGTTGTGTTCGCTATTATTTCCTCTTAAGTACAATATAAATAGATTTGTATAAATAGGCCTGCTCTACTAGCCAACTGGGAGTACTGGGTATGTAAATGCAATGCATTTTAATATAGAGAATATAAATCATTAAGTTAAGAAAAAAACAATAACTTCAAATAAATTGTTATGGCTTTTGTTTGTTTCATTTTCTGGTCAGAATAATAACCAAAAGGTAAATTATTCAAGACAAAGCCCAACTTAAAGAAAACGATCAGAAAAAAGAAAATCATAAAGAAGCTAGACAGAAAAAAAGAAAATCGCCCCGGGTATCTGCAGAACGGATCATGGCAAACAACCACTTAATTCTTCAAAGACAGAAGTGGAACTTGGAAAGAAATCAAGTAGTCTGCCAACTTCCCACTTCGCACTAACAAGAAAACTATTAGCAATTATCAGTCGGCGTTTCAATCAATTTTCAACTCGAAAACAAGGCGCTTCGGTAAATAAGAATACAAAATTAGGAACGCGTTCTTTATAACCTTAATTACTGATGCATAAAGATGATATTTGGTTGTTGGGCTCATTGCTTAAGATTGCTGGAGTGGAACGATCATGGTTAGGGGCGTGACAGGCCTGCAATTTTCGTTTATGAGCTTCGTGGTACGTTTGTTCATTGTTTGTTGATGAACAGGAACTTATTTAATTGATGAGTTATTTTTATCTGCTGATATTGAATGACTGTGTATCAAAGATAAAAACTGGATTGCAGTGTACATTTACCTTCAATTGGTTTGATTGCGGCGCGGGCTTGCATTCATATTGCAAATTAAAAAAAACATATTTACTAACATTTTCTTAATTTAAAAAAAATATGCTATCATTCACAGATCAATTCTATGACTGGCACATCATTAGACATTGTCCTAGTTTGAAACCAGCTGGCCTTTATTTCAGAAACATTCATAAAGCTACGTGCGTGGGCAGGTTGTATGTAGCCTGCAAAAGCAACTTTGTAATAAAATAAGTGCAGATCCAGTTCTCAGGAAAATTGTTATTACCATCACAATAGCTACTGCATACTCTCTCCTAGCTTTAAGTTAATTTTAGAGTAGGTGAGTAAAGTGCTCATAAAATCTTTACTTACTGACGAGATATTTTGATGTTGAAGGTAAGTAACTATATTACATAACCAAAGTGTACCCTCTGATGCAGAATAAGATATTAGCAAAACATCATAATAGCAAGACATAATTTTCCCAAAATATCATACCGCGAAATACCACATTCTCAAGAGTGCAAATTTTATAACATTATCTGCTAAGTTTATTTCACATAAGTAAAAAGTGTTCGGAATCTTTCGGAACCTCTTTAGATTAATATAGGTGAAGTTTAGAAAGTAGAAAGCAAATTTTGCAAAATTTTATCTTAAGGTTGACGATTCCCCCAAAATTAACTTCGTATCGTATATCAAAAGTTTTCTCGTATGTAAAATGATACGTAAAAAATATTCCTCTCGAAAAATGAAGATGAAAAACTGATTCTGTTATTACGACCTTAAATGGGAATATTTATATTTTAAAACATTTGATGTAAATGTAGAAGCCAAAAGGTGCCCTAAACTCGACGCTCTTTTTCTAGTTAAGTGCTTCGTATTGTATATCAAAAGTCTTATTTTCTCGTAAGAATGATAAATATAAATATTCCTCTCGAAAATTAAGATGAAAAACTGATTCTGTTATTACGACCTTATGAGAATATCATTATTTAAAAACACTTGACGTAAATGTGAAAGTCAAAATGAAACATTACTTTGTTTAATATTTAGACTGTGTACGTGAGTATTTACGTAAGGCTCCCCGTTTTATTCTATTAGACACTCCTCAGTCGGGCTTTCGCATATTTGATGCCCCTTATAATGGAGTTTACTTGTTAATTCAAACCCGCCTAATGAAAAACGGTTCAGACAAAAAAGGCCTCAACGCAATTTCGCCTCTGAGGTATTTAATAAGATCGGTTAATCGAAGAAATTTAATTTTCTCCCTAACTTTTTAACAAGTTCTGTAGACCAACTGAATTTTTTTAATCAGAAATTAATTGAGATAAATTTTATTTTAGGTGTTATATCTTTAACCCTTTGACTGGCGTGGCAGTAAGAGACTAATAAGCGAACGATATATTACTGCGTCTGGTTCAATTACTAATAAATAGACATAGGATTATATGCACTAACAAAATGCCAAAATATGCTTGCAAATATGCACTATAAAAGGTCGAAATATGCACTAAAAACCGTTAATATGCCCAAAATATGCACAATGAAAAATAAAAAAATAATATTCAATGTGTGTATAAGTAAGTATTTTATTAAAGACGTTACAAATACAGCGAACTATTATTGAAATTATGCATAATTTTTGTGATGCCTTCAAGACTCGGGTTTTTTTTAAGCAAAATTGCGTCTTTTGAATTACGAAGGATATTTAATTGATGACTGATATTTAATTAGGAAGGACGTTGGTGAGTTCGATCATGGTTTCCAGTATTTCTTTTGATTTAAATAGAGGCTAGCTAAAATAATTCCCTATACATACCTCCCGCTCCTTAACGAAATATGCACGATTGGGGAAAAAGGCTTAAATATGCATTAACGTCGTAATTAGAGCGTCATATGCATTTGCATATGCAAATATGCAAATGCATAAAATCCGATGTCTACTAATAAATGTGAAACGGTATCATATTCATACAAATGCTTTATTAATTTATTTTATCTATTCCAATTATAACCTCGGAAAGTTAAGTTAATCTAAAAGAAACTTTCGAGTTAAGTAATAATTTTATACTTTAAGTCGCTAGCTAGAGTAAGAAGAATTAATTAGGAAACATAATTATCTGGTTATTAAGTTGTCGCGAGATTTACTTCGAGAGGAAAATGTAATATTCATCTTACAATCTCGGAACCTGAATGAACTGTACTTGTTCTATTCAAGGACTTGCAAAATGAATTTAATTTCTGGATTCTTAGAAATAAATTCAAAATACCTAATAGGTATATTTTTTTCTTGGAAAACTTGGAGACGAAATTTTTGAATTTAGGATAATTGTATCTTTTACAATTTTATGAGTTTAAATGATTTACTAATGTAAACAGTTAAAGTCGAAGAATGTAGACACAGAAAAGGAATGCGTCAGGGAAGGAAGGCATGTACTCCAAGAAATACGGAAATTAATGTAAAACAGCTGATGATGATCAATAGAGTTAAAATAAAATAGTTATGTTTATTTTACTACATTTTATTACGATAATAGGTATGTGTAAAATGTAATATTGGACGATTTCAAGATTCGGTTTTTCCAGTATATTAACTTTGTCGTCCGAAGCGTATCTGCATACGAAAGATAAATCGGAGGCTGTTGTCACAAAGAATGACTATCAGCCATTTTTAATGTCTCTACTGCTGGGGCACAGGCCATCCTTATGGGTGGATAAAGAGGATGGGGCATAACGTACCTCGCGGGCCCAATGCAAATTGGTGGGCGTTAACGACTGCAAATGTACCCGGGACCAGCGGCTTAACGTGCCTTCCGAAGCACGGAAGAGCTCGAGATAATACATTTTTGGTCACCCATC
Organism: Agriphila tristella; assembly: GCA_928269145.1. Taxonomy (NCBI): domain Eukaryota; kingdom Metazoa; phylum Arthropoda; class Insecta; order Lepidoptera; family Crambidae; genus Agriphila; species Agriphila tristella. The sequence goes on from OV743433.1 coordinate 3,881,300, forward strand.
CCATGACCGACCCTTGTGAAAGTTGCTTAACCTGCGCAATCGCTGGGCCAGGCGCTAAACCATTGCGCCACCGAGCTCCTCACAAACAATAGATTCTATTGCTCACGTCTTACAAAAAGTCGATCCTACAAATGCGTAGAGCTCAAGCTTTCTCTATCGGATCGTATCGTAACGTTCCGATAATCGGTTATACAAAAAGTAAATCGTGTCCACTAAATCTAATCAGAGTGGTTTACCTTAGATAATTTCAATTTCAACCAAACAGGCGTGATGTCGTGACAGATCATTCTTGTCTTCTTGTCTTCTTGTCCTTCTTGCCTCCCTCCATGTCAGTACAGGCGGTTTCCGCAACTCGACGTCTATAGCGCCTATTTTGCGTCGGAGGATGTGCGGCCGGATCACTCCAGCCAGCCCAGCTCAGCCAGGAACGCTCCAAGGGCTTTCACGTTCGTGATCGCTTCCTGGACGCTGCCCGGCGAACCGAGGTACCTTGCCCGGTAAGGGGCCACCCCTCTGCATTCCAGCAGAACGTGGGCGGCTGTTTCTTCTTCCTCCATGCATCCTCTGCATAGGGGACTGTCCGTGACACCTAAGTTAAAAAGATGTCTGTTAAATTGTCCATGACCAGTAATAGCACCTGTTACTAGGCGAAGTTGCGGTCTGCACAGTTGTATCAGGGACCTGGATAGACGAGCGTCCACGCGCGGTAGAGCGAGTTTCGCCTGTCTGCACGAGTCCAGCGAGCTCCAGTTCTGTTGGTGTAGTTCTATGGTATGTTCACGGATCTTACTTGCAAACCAGCTGGTCGGGATAGGCGCGATCGGCTCTGGGCCAATAGGCGCCGAACCAGATGCGCGTCTAGCCAGTTCGTCGGCTGCATCGTTTCCCCGTGATCCACTGTGACCTTTGATCCATTGGATAGTAATAGTATTAAGTGCACCTACTGTATTTAGGGCGTGGTGACACTCAAGTAAAAGGCTCGATGTGATGCGACTGCCCTGGAGAGCCTGTAGAACAGATTTGCTGTCAGAGAGAATTAAGATGTCGCGGTCTTTTACCTCTCTTGTTTCGATTGCCCGAGCCGCCATTATCATGCCCACGCACTCGGCCTGAAAGACCGTGTTGTATGAGCTTAAGGGGGATGCAATTTGTATGTTGAGGTCCTCTGAGAAAACACCCGACCCTGTGCCCGATGAGGTCTTGGAGCCGTCGGTGTAAATCAGGAGAGCCTTGTGTCTTTTCTTAGGGCTGATGTCGTCTATCAGGTGTATTCTGTATTTTTTGTCGAAAATGAGGGTTGGCTTAACTTTGTCGCATGGTGCTTCAATAAGAGGGGTGTTCAGCCAGTCCTCCAGTAGTCCACTGAGATGTTTTACCCTCTCGAATTTTAGAGATCCCAGTTGTTTTAGTCTTACCGCTGTTTTGGCTGCCTCCTGTTGGATGTGGAGGTGCAGTGGTGTTAGGTTCAGCATTACCTCTAGAGCAGCTGTGGGAGCTGTGCTCATGCACCCAGTGAGGGCGCAGCAGGCCTGACGTTGTAGTCCCTGTAGCTTATTGGCTCCGGTGGTTTGGGCGGCTTTTGGCCACCACACTACAGATCCATAGCTTACCAGGGGTTTTATGATCGTGTTGTAAAGCCAGAGGAATATTTTGGGTGCTAGGCCCCAACGCTTACCAATCATCTTTCGGCACTGCCATAGAATGACGCTGGCGGACTGCGTTTTGTACTCCAAGTGGCTGTTCCAATTAAGTTTGCTGTCCAGGATTATACCTAGGTACTTTACCTCATTAGAGAGTTGTAGTGTAGTTCCAAACAGTTTCGGCAGACGGAAGTCGCCCACCTGGCGTTTGTTTGTGAACATTACCATTTCCGTCTTCGTGGGGTTGACAGTCAGGTCGTGTCTTTTGCACCATTCCTCAACCTTCTTCAGGGCTGCTTGCATGGTGTTACAGGTTATGCCAGCCTGGTTACCTATACTTAGTATGGTAATGTCGTCCGCATATCCTATAGTGTAAAAATAGTTAGAGTTGAGATGGGAGATCAGGTCGTTTACCACCAGATTCCACAGAAGTGGAGAGAGCACACCTCCTTGGGGGCATCCTCTCGCCACCAGGGCCCTTTGGCCGACGGCCCCTGATACCTGTACCGTTCTGTTGCGTAGCATATTCACGATCCAGTCTACGAGTTGTTTATCAACACCGTGTCTCACTAGTGCTGCCTCAATACTGGTGAATGTAGTTTTGTCGAAGGCGCCCTCTATATCGATGAAGGTGCCTAAACAGATTAGTTTGTTTTGGATAGCTTCCTCTATCTTACCGACTAATTGATGAAGGGCTGATTCAGTGGATTTTCCAGCGCTGTAAGCATGCTGATGTTTATGTAGTGGGAGTTTCGCCAATGCTCCACTTCGTAGATACCACTCACAAACCCTTTCCATAGTTTTCAGCAGGAAGGTTGTGAGGCTGATCGGTCTGAAAGCCTTCGGATTAGTGTAGTCGGGTTTACCTGGTTTAGGTATAAACACTACCTTGACTTCCCTCCATAGGTGCGGGGTGTAGCGATACGCCAGACAGGCTTGTAGTAAATGGGTGAGGACTGGAACTATTTTCTCCTCTCCCCATTGTAGTAGTGCGGGAAAGATGTTGTCCGTTCCAGCCGCCTTGAAAGGGGAGAAGCTCTTAATAGCACTTCTTACCTTTTCAGGTGTTATTACCTGTTCGGCATAACGCCAACAGTCTTCAGTGGGTTGCACAGGTTTGTCTTGCCAACTTACCTGTTGTACGAGTTGGCAGTCTGGAAAGTGGGTCTGTATTAGGATAGCGTTTGTCTCCTCCGGGCAGCGGGACATCGTGCCGTCGGGTTTTTTCAGGTTACCTAGTGGACCAGGACCCTGATTAGACAATACTTTCCTTACCCGATTTGCCTGTTTGGTGGAGCTTATCTCATTACTGAACTTTCTCCAGGATGAGGTCCTCCAGTACCTTATTTTACGTTTGTATTCAGCCTTAGCCTCTTTGTATCGGTCCCAGTCATAGTCATCGCAGGTGTTCATTGCTCTGTTCAGCCTTTTCCTGACAATCTCACGTTGCCTTTTAAGCTCCGGTCCCCACCATTGGTGCTTGCCGGGGCTCTCTGAGCTGGGAGCTTTCAGGGGACAGGCCTCTTCGAAGCATTGTCTTAAGGTATTGGTAAATTTTACTACCTGTTCTTCTAGCTGCGCAGCGGTCGGGAAGTCCCTCCTGTCGCAGCCTGTATCAAGTTTCTCTGCTAAGAGTGTTCTGTATTGTTGTTTGTTAGTTTTCCTTGGATACCTTTTAGGGTCAATAGTGATGGTAGGTACCTGTAAGTTGAAACGTAGCCACCTGTGATCCGAACATGAGGCCTCGTCTGAGACGTGCCAGTCCGTTATCATGGATGCCGCTAACGGTGTAGCAAGTGTCAGGTCAACAATCGTCCCTCTGCACCTCTTCGCGACGAAGGTCGGTTCATTGCCTATGTTAATTATTTCTAGATTGGTTGTTAGTAGAAATTCCACCAGTTCATTACCTCTAGTGTTGCTTTTCTCCTCTCCCCACAGCGGATGGTGGGCATTGGAGTCTGTCGAGATGATTAGCTCAATGTTGTTTTCCCTGCAGTAGCGAGCAAGCGACGCTACCTCCTCAGGTGGCGCTCGCTCCCCTTCAGGCATGTATGCTGATGCCAGGACCAATTCCTGATTGTTAATTGTCAGCGTAATAGTACTTAGATCTCTGGAACAGAAATTCAGTAAGGGCTGTGTCTCGATATCTTTAGATATGTATATGCACGATCTTACATTACCACTCGCGGCCTGTATGAGCTTACCTCCGATACTGGAGAGTCCTCGCACAGTGCCGTCTCTGATCCACGGCTCCTGGATCAGTGCGATCGTCGTCGTGTTGGTCTCCAGCCAGTGCCGTAGTTGAGCCGTTGCGGTCATGCTGTGCTGGAGGTTGGTTTGTATGAGTTGGGCCTTACGAGAGAGGGACGCCATCTTCACAGACAACGTCCTCCAGGTCCAACTCGTCAAGCCCCCGCAGGAGTTCCTCGCTTCTGGGCGAGGCCTCACCACAGGAGGGACCGGCGGCAGCAGCGGCGTCGATGTCCATCGTTACCTCGGCTGGCTCGGCGGTGTCAGCGGCCGCCGCTGGTGCGACCTGTGTAGGTGTGCTCGTCGTCTTGTCGTCACCGGGGGACTCGCAGGGGTCGTCGGTGGGTGGAGTTTCGACGTACTGGCCCTTGGCGTTCCTGAACCTCAGGTACACCGAGCCGGTAAGGAAACTGACTCGGCGACCTTTGGCCATGATCACCGGTACGATGTCCTCCGGTACCGACACTACGACGAACGTTCGTTGAGTGGACTCCTGAGGCTGGAAGCCGTTTAGGAGCCATCGTTGTACCTGGAGTTCGGGGTTGGAGTAGTGCAGGACCTTCCCCACCATCCCCTGCTCGCGGTTCCACAGCTTGGGCAGAACGAAACCGCACCAGACCCTCCTCGGGATCTCCTCCGCTCTGAATACGCGGAGTTCTCCCACGTCTGGAATACGGTGTCCCCTCGCCCATTCTGTAGTCCACTCCATGGTAGTATCGTTGGTGCCCGCGAGATGAAGACACCCGTCTTTATATGTCGGCTTACCACAAAAAGCGACCTTACCTGCTTCGAAGGAGCCTGACAGTATTTGCTGCATCATGGCCTCCTCCATTTCGGCCTCGATCTGCTCCGCCATCGCCCTGGAGATGAATCCCGAAGGCGATGAAACAGCAAACCTGACCTCCTTAGGTTTGGCCACGGCTGCAGCGTAGGTATGCGTTCCTGTCGAGGTACTCGGCGACCCGGCCTTCAGCTTCTTGGGGTCACCTCGAGGAGAGATCGTCTCATCGAGGCGAGCCCTTTTGGCTTTGGGCTTCGGTCGCGCAGCAGCACCTGCAACTGGGATGTTATGAGCAGGTTTGGGAGCTCGTCGGGCCGACTTGGGTGGTCGTGGGTTTCCCCGCCTCCCACCCGTCGTCGACTGTGCGTCGGTACTGGCTGGTAGTGGCGTGGCCACCGCCCGCGTTCCCGACGACTTGTCGGTGGTTCTGGGGTTTGCATCGGCACTGGCCGGAATCAGCGCAGGTCCAGACGGGTTACCCCGTCCTTTTCCGGCTTCAACCTGCGATCCCGACGCTCCCCCCGGGTGCGCATCGGTACTAGCTGGTAGCGGCAAGGCCGCCACTCGCGTTCCCGACGACTTGCTGGCGTTCGAGCTACCGGGGCCGGCGTCAATTCCCGTGGATGGGTTGCGAGTTTTAGTCGCAGCCCTTCCACGTTTCTTGCCGCCAGCTGAGGTCCGATCGGACGGTGGCTGACCGTCCCGAGCCGGAACACCGCCAACCCCCTTCCTAGAGGGTTTGCGTTGTCGCCCGGGCTTGGTTGGTGTGGTGTGGTTGGTGGTTGTTCAGAGGGTGCCGATTTCTCAGCGTCCCCCTGATGCAATCCCTCCGGTTTCCCTTCGGGAGTAATGGTCTCACGCGGGACTTCGGATTGCTCGTCCGTCCCGCGAGAGAGTGACCCGGCAGAGCCAGGTGATGGTGGAATCTTGAACATTTTGGGGTCCATGATTGTAATTATAGTAACTTCATCCGGTCGGCTTCCCACCCTCCATGGAGCCCGCACATTTGGGAGTGCCCTGTATCAAAAACAAGGTGCACTAGGACTACTGACCGGATATAGGTGTAGGAAGTTGGTGCTCAGGCGCGACATCGGAGACTCGAAACGGGTGGCTGGGTTGCAGTTCAAGCGGCTTCCCAGTTGCTCCACCTGTTCTTACCTCGTCAGCATGGCCCTAACCATCCAGCAAGCTGGATCTCCCCACACCTCGCCGCGGCCCTCTAACGGGACACGAAACCGTTTCCTCCCTGGCGCTACCCAGAAAGGCTACCGTTTCGGGTGAAATCCAGACCAAAGAGGGCGTGTTGTGTAAACAAGGGTACTACCGCCGACCCCGTTTCACTCAACCCTCCAGGATTCCTTCATCCCCCCTTACGGCGATCAACTGCACAGGCCGTAGTGCAGGAGGAGCTGTTACTCCACCGGTTCGCTCCCCTCCATGCCGGTGAAGAAGGTGGCTGAGAAGGAGTCAGCCGACAGGATAGATGGGATATTGGGAGAGGTAAGGATGTGAGTAGTAGGTAAAAAGATGGGGTTGCGTCTGATTGTTGATTGGTTGCATCTGTTTCATATGGAACCAGATCAAAAGCAGGCGGCACCGCGGGCAGGTTAACAATCAGGCTTGTCCTAGGGATCTTCACGACCTGCGCTCTCCCCTAGAACCTAATGCCACGTTACCATTTGGACTGACAGTAACGTAGAAGAGAGGTCATGTTGAGCGACATCATCGTCCAGTCAAACACTACCTCTCTTCCGCCCAAAAACGTGACAGATCATTAAGTTCGCTACAGATGGGCGTGTGTGGTATATTGCCCCACGTTTATTTGCATTCTAATATCGAACACGTATCAACGTCTGTCAACGCCCCAACCGACGATTGCGAGGTTGGCGGGATTCAATTCACAACCGGATATAGAGAAATGCCACCATTTTGAAGACATGGGAATCAGCGCAAACCCAAACTGCTGATATACGCATAAGTAATACAATTTCAGGTACAGGGAAATCACCTAGGAAATATACTTCGTTTGCTGTTTAGGCTTTTAAACACATTTTAACGAAGCAAATTTCCTGATTTGTGATAGCAAATTTGTGGATGACGAGTAGACGAGTTTAAAGAGGGTGGAAAGGAAATTGAACTTAAGTCCTAAGTTTTTTATTATGCAAATAAATAACACATTACGCTGACTCATAAACAGTTTTTAAAGGGTTAATTTTATCAAAATACTTACCTAGTGACAGACACAGAACTAAAATATCTGTGACGTATTGTCACAGATATTTTAGTGCAGTGTCTGTTGATTACTGGAGACTAAAATCGTTTGATGAATTCTAAACTCTTAGCTACGGCAACTTTTTATAGCATAAAATAAGAAGGCATATTTCATTACAAATATGTTTCATTTCTTTTGTAATTTTTCTATTGTCATACCATGTGACAACGACAAGAACATATTTGTTTTGTTCATTTTGCATAAACGTTTCGTTTATTTCGTGGCATGTCACCGTTGACGTAATTTTGAACAAACATCAGCACTTGATTGTTTTGCGTCACGGCACACGTATTAATTTCTGAGTTCATTTCAATATCAACGAGTCGAGTCGAACGGGCGTGTAGTGCACGCGGTTGCGATTTGCGAACCCCTAACATGCTTGTGGTGCAAGTCATAAGATTTTCATAAAGGCGCGCTTACATTATTCTCTCCATCAGACATTTTTACTGTCCCCACTGCTGGGGCACAGGCCTTCCTTATGGGTGGATAAGGAAGACGGGCCATAACCCACTACGCGGGCTCAATGCGGATTGGTGGGTGTTAACGACTGCAAATGTAGCCGGGACCAACGGCTTAACGTGCCTTCCAAAGCACGGCGGAGCTCGAGATAATATTTTTTTGGTCACCCATCCCATGACCAACCCCTTGCGAACATTGCTTAACATCCGCAATCGCTGGGCCAGGCGCTAAACCACTGCGCCACCGAGTTATCATACATTATTCGGTTGGATCATAATCAGCTGCCTCGGTCACCGGATTTTTTTAAATGCTCAATGGGTTAGTGCTTGGCTTTCACCTCACCTGATGTTAAGTGGCGATAAGGCAGAAGATGGAAGCGCACTACACTGGGAATCCTCATCACTGAGAAACTGGCTATCTTACCTCTAACTGTCGGAATTCAACAATTTTAAAATTGTTGTTATGGCGACAGACTCAAGTAAGGTGGTGGTGGCAAGCCTTACGCTTATTTCAAGCCCAGCCCAACCACCAACCAAGCTGAGTACAAATTGTACCCCCCCCCTTGGGAATCGACCCCTGCGTCTCGAGCCACCAGAACACAGAGGCGGTTATTAGTGTAATTTTTGATGTCAGCCAGCGAGCGCTTACTTGCCTCTTTGGTATAAACAGGCCGTTTATTTTTAAAAGCTAATTTTAACTCATCTCTTTCCTTCAACGCCATCTAGTGAGGCAAATAGTTAGAAAAACTCTAAAAACGCGAAAAAGAACAGCTGTTTCATACATTTCAGCGATTCCCATAGTAAACGTTGTTCAGTTTGATGCTCCCTATCTACCATATTCGGCATTAGGGGTTTTTTGTAACACGTTCTATAACATTTATCATCTTTGATAATACTTATTTATTAAACATCACCGCTATCGCTTATGACTTCCTCCTGAGAGTCGCTATAAAGTCTCTTTGACAGGTAGTTGTGTCTCGTACAGGCGCCTTCCATAATTTTATGCATGAAATTCGCTTCATGTTTACGGGATGTATTTAGTCTAAAGTCGCTCTGAGGTACTGCATCTGATATTGACAAACTTTTCGATGCAACTAGTAGCCCCTATTATTAGAGTTAAGTACGTTCTATCGTAAGCACAGTTTGTAACTTACTTAATTCTGGCATTTCACACATGTCTATATTTTAACTTACTTTTTTCGAGCTTCCAATACTTTCAAATAGTTGATTCTATACTATTTTATGTCTTTTCCAGTTCATTTTTTAGGCTTTGGTCTTTCTTAAATCTAATAGGTTAGTTAGTTTCCTTTTCTTAATTAATTATGGTTATAAAAATAAGCTCCATTACATCAAATAAACGATACAAATTCAATAAGTACAAAGAATATATATTTATTTTTTATGAAAAACAAAACACATATTATTATACATCCAAGATTCACAATATCGACTGTTATGTTAAAGCTCAAAACAAAATTTCCATTAGGGGCCATCCATAAATTACGTCACACGAATTTCATGATTTTTGACCCCCATTCAATTCAAACATTTCTGCGGTGATGTCGTGTGAGGCGGGTCGTTACGTTCCCTCAAATATGGTTGAGCGAAGCGATGGCTGGTTCATGCGTCATGCTCGTGAACGGGTGCTGCCAGTGGGAATGGGTCTGCTTCTGTCTGCTTGTATTAAGGGCGTCGTATAACTCGTATATAAAAGATCTGTTTTATATTGTCTGTATGTATGGCACTTCTTACTCAAAAAATATAATTCTTAATAGCTTACCTTGTTTTGATTTATTTAATTGCAATTTTTTTACTTTCTATAGTCAGTAGTTTAGTGAAAGACCTATGAAAAGATTTTGGATATAAATTTTCAATTCGATGCCTTAACATAGGTAGTCTTAGTATGTCATGCTCTCTTTAATCATTTCTGCGGTGGTGTCGTATGAGGCTCAAATATGGTTGAGCGAAGAGATGGCTGGTTCATGCGTCATGTTCGGGAACTGGTGCTGCCAGTGGGAATGGGTCTGCTTCTGACTACCTATCTTAATGCATATTGAATTGTATGTTTTTCTTTTATTTTAATTTATTGTAACAGCCTAGACTGAATAACAAGTTCAAACTTTGAATTTAGCTTAAAATCTGTAAATTGATTAAGAAATTTGAAACTCATTAAGAAATGAGCTAATTCAATAATGTTATTTATTTGTTAATCTTTGTTAATATAAAGTCTGGAAACGATATACATATTTGTAAATATCGTTCCATCTGATTGATAAAGCTGACAAGTTTTTTGCGCCCATTTTTCTTGTCAGTTAAAAGACGTCATAATGGGTGGTAGGAAGAAAAGAACGACGTCATAATTGACGATTTAAAAATGCTTATTATGTGAGCTTATTTAAATAAAATATATTTCACTTTCACTTTCACTTTCACCCCTCCCCCGTCATTGTCACAGCTGGTCACATTAGTGCGACCCCCCTCCCTAATGTGACGTCACATATTTTACAATTTTACATCTAAAAATAATTATTGAATTAAAAGAGCAGTTCCAAAATTAGTTTTATTTCAATTTTAATGATTTTGAAATGTAATGTCACGAAATTTAGGACCCCTCCCACCCCCTTGTCACACAATGTCACACTTCGTCGACCCCCTCCCTCTCCCTTAACGTGTGATGTAATTTATGGATGGCCCCTTATAAACATCTACCTAAATTAAAAGATACCCTGCCTGCACCCAAGACAGAATCTTAGTTTATTAGAACAACATCAAAACACTAACCAATATAGATACCGTTATAACACCGTATCGGAAAACAAGCTCGTCTGTTGCTCTTTGCGAATTTCGAACTTTAACTAATCCGTTGAATATTAATTGCGTAGTGCAGCGCGCCAAGACGCGGCACTGGCCGATGAATACTAATTGGGGGCCGCACACGTGGCCTTTAGTATACCGTTTTATTGGCGTATGTTATAGACTTTCATTGAGATTGAGAGCGAAAGCATAGAGTAAAAAGTTTTCTGAGAATAGAGAAAAAACTTCATAGAGTGATCCAAAGAGGTTCGAAATTTAAAACTTGCACCCCAAAGCGTCAGTTTGCACCCCTGCGGGCGCTGGTGCACCCCCCTCCCGCATATACAAAAGCTATGCGTGTAGTAAAGTATGTGGTTTTTTATTACCCTTGTTCCTTGGAAATAACCATGGCCAGATAACTGGTTATATGTGAAGATTTTTTTCCTCCTGTGGTGTTTAAAAAAAAATGCCCCAAAATTTCGTGGTCAACTCGCGATTGTGTCATCTGGACAAGCCATGCTATTCCAAAACGAAACTCGCAACTCATTTCGAAAGTTACCTCACTTCGGACGAGTTTGATATCCTTATCCTTACTATATAATATTATAAATGTGAAAGTCCGTTTGTTTGTTTATTTATTTGTTTGTTACGCCTTCACGTCTTAACTGAACCGATCATCATGAAATTTTGCATACACGTTGTCAGGGGTACAGAGAAGGACATAGGGTACCTTTCATCCCGAAAAAAATATTGTTTCCGAGGGATAACAAAAACCTTTCCACGCAGACGAAGTCGCGGGCGGCCGCTAGTTAAAAATAAGATAAAAATAGACTAATTTATTAATTGTATGCTTCTGTATTTATTCAATTTGAATTTTCAATTGATATAGTAACCTTCAATTATTTATTTCAATATCAAAATCATGCGAAATGAGGTTACTTTCGAAGTGAGTTGCGAGTTTCGTTTCGGAATCGCCCGGAAGGTTCTATTATGTATTCTGTGCCGGTAGGTCTAAATCGTATGCAAGGGAACGCTCAAGCTCATATTTTGGACCACACCCCAAATAACCATATTGTATTAGCATGATTGCCCTAGTTATTAGCATTTATTTAGGTTCGGCTCGTTACGCCGAGCACACGACGTCGGTTGAATATTCTATTGGTATTTGCACAAGAAATATGTTTCATGTTTTCATAACAAACAGCCGAGGAAATCATGTACAAGGAAAAACTGCAAACATTCTCTTTCGATAAAGAATATAAGATGTTATGAGACATTCATATCATGTTTATTGCTTTCGGAGATAATTTTTATGATATAAGTTCTCGATTCTTTAGTTTAGCTTTAGGCAAAATATTGCTGGGGTAGTTTAGTCTAAGTGTGTTTATTAAGAAATGTTGTGCTGAAAAATGCTTTGTTTACAACGATTAGCTATTAAAAGCTACCTACGTATTTCTTAAAAAATATCTTCTCATCATACGTGAATAATACAATAGCATAGAGAGCAAAGAATAATTTTTTGGATTCCTTATTCAATAAGGAACCATTATTAGTACGTCTATACAATGTTATTTTTAGTTATACAAAACCTCTCGTGGGGTTGGTCAGACCATCAAACTGAACAACTTTCATTATAGGACAAACCTCGAAATCACAAAAAAATCAGATGTTCCATACAAAAGTACAATCCTACTTCATCAAAATGTATGAAAACAGCTGATTTTTTTTCGCGATTTCAAGATTGGTCCCATAGTAAAAATTGTACAGTTTGATGGTCTGATCAACCCCACGAGAGGTTTTGTATTAATTAAAAATAACCTTGTATAAGCTTCCATCCGTGCATGGCTCATCATCATCCAGCTCAATATTAGCAAGCTGTAATTTGGCATGGATAAATATGTTTAGTTTAATGACAATGCTGAAAAAGTGGTAAAACATATTAAATAGTAGATTGTTATACAAGACGCTAAAATGACCCATTGCATACGAGGTAGTTTTATTCCCGAGCTTTAGCGAGGGAATAAATAGAAACCGAGTTACAATGGGTTTTAGCGTCGTGTGTTACACTCTACTTTTCACTACGAAGGCGAGAAAATCAAATACAATATTAAATACCTAGTTTATACTTACGTAAACGAAGCCACTCATTTTTCTATCCTCCACTTCATAAACTTTTCATTTAGTATTTAAATAAATGATTTGTGCTTGACGGTAAAAGATTAAAGTTATTTCTTTCCTATTACTTACTTACAGTCACACTATTCAATTAGTTTGGTATTAGAGAAAAATTCTAAAGACTTCGCGCCTTTTTTAATTTCTACTGTAGCAGCTAAGAAACACAATGCACGCATTCTACGATCAAACTTAAAGTCACAGAGTATAAATAAGTCTATGATTTCACCGAAGAGATCGCTGCTTTTAGTTCCATTTCCAAAAATAAAAATGAGAAACAGTATTAAGTCGAGCGAGTCTTTATTCGTGATTATGAATAAAGAATTTTTTGTTTTAGTAGGCTCGTTGGTAATAGACAAACATTAAAAAAGATAAAACTTTATCCCCTAGGGGTAATTTTGCTATTTTATCCTGGCTCTTGTACCTTACAATGACGGACTTTTAGAGCAAGAGAAGTGAAAAACAAATTTAGGCTACCTCTCCTACAATTTTTCTGACAGGAATCGAACTCTGAACCATAGAGTGGGAATAGAAAACACTTGGACACGCAAGTCTAAAGTCAGATAGACAAATCGTTGGGCATTCCTCTCCACGTTTCCCAGAACCGATAAGGACAAGGCAATTCCTATTTTTCCACGAGGTTTCCTTTCCAATATTCCGGAAAGCCATTCTTTACGCTCCGGAAACTAAAGAGCAACAGATTCACTATACTTAGTTTTTAACCAACTTCAACAAAAGGAGGAGGTTCTCAATTCGATTGTATGTTTTTTTTTATCGTTGTTCGCGCGTATCTTCGACATTTATGGACCGATTTTGATGATTCTTTTTTTGTTCGATTGAGTTTGCTTGCGAGATGGTCCCATTAATTTTTTTTTCAAATCAGTAGGGTAGTTTTCATGTAATCCTGAAAATATTATGATTTTGCATCAACTACCTTGACGACTTTCTTATTTATGAACCGAATTAGATGATTTTTTTGTTGGAAAAGGGATACTTTAATGTAGTCTTTTTAACCGACTTCAAAAAAGGAGGTTCTCAGTATGTATGTATGATTCTTCGCGATTATCTCACGTTTGGCTGCGTCGATTTTTCTACCTAAATAATACACCGTAATTTTGTAGTCGTTTTAATTAACTTAAGGGTGTGTTGTACCAATGAAACTAAACATTTTTAGCCCAAAAGCCCAAGAAACATGGGTCAAAAAACGACAAAAAAATTTGGTCCTCCCATACTAACTAGACAGCTAAAACATTGTATTTGTATGGGAAAGTCGAAAATTTTTGTCGTTTTTCGACCCATGTTTCTTTGGCAAAAATGATTATTTTCATTAGTAGAACACTCCCTTAAGTTAATTAAAACGACTACAAAATGACGGTGTATACCTAACACAGAAGGTACCTACTTACACTCAAAAAAAAAAAAAAAGTTTATAAAACAAAAAAACCGACTTAAAAAACCTGCCTATAAAAAGCAAGAAATAATATTCAAATCATTACATATGCATTATCATTGTTATAATAAAAACACGTCTATTGAAGTCGGGTGGGGTTATTAGAATAAAAAAATAGGAAGTTGTACTCCAGCCCCACCCGACTTCAATAGACGTGTTTTTATTATAACATTGATAATGCATATCTAATGATTTGAATATTATTTCTTGCTTTTTATAGGCAGGTTTTTTGAAGTCGGTTTTTTTGTTTTATAAACAATTTTTTGTATTGTAAAAGTGTTAGTACAAAGTGGTACATAAATTTTAGCGATTATTATCCAATACAATTTGCTACTACTACTAATCTTATAAATGTGAAAGTTTGTACGTTTTTGTTAATATGTTTGTTACTCAATCACGCAAAAGCAAAGCCGCTAAACGGAATATTGAATGAAACTCTGTGCATAGGTAATTTAAAACTTGGATTAACATAACCTATAGGATATATTTTTTCCTAGTTGTATTAATGTACTACTTAATCATTCATCTAACATATTAATACCACCATAATCATATAGCTAATCGTTCGCACTGTCTGATTTCCTATGGATCGCGAGATAATCACCTGTCAATTTTACAATTTAGAACATTAGATACACTCAAACGTGAAACATCAATTTCTGAATACGATAGAAAAGATTCAATAAAAACCGGCCAAGTGCGAGTCGGACTCGTGCACGAAGGGTTCCGTACGAAAAAACGGCAAAAAACACGTTTGTTGTATGGGAACCATCCTTCAATATTTATTTTAATCTGTTTTTAGTATTTGTTGTTATAGCGGCAACAGAAATACATCATCTGTGAAAGTTTCAACTGTCTACCTGATGTCGTTATTAATATCGAGCAAAAAATGGCAAAACATCATGTTTGTTGTATGGGAGCCCCCCTTAAATATTTATTTTATTATGTTTTTAGTATTTGTTGTTGTAGCGGCAACAGAAATACATCATCTGTGAAAATTTCAACTGTCTAGCTATCACAGTTCATGAGATACAGCCTGGTGACAGACAGACAGACAGGCAGACGGACAGCGGAGGCTTAGTAATAGGGTCTTGTTTTTACCCTTTGGGTACGGAACCCTAAAAAGTAAATCAGTCTCTCGATCATAGGTAAGGAAAACGTATTGATTATTTCCTCTGTGGGTAAGAACAAAGTTTTCCTTAAGGGGCTATGTCAAAAATAAAGCGTAAAGCGAGATAGCAATGAGAAAACGACGCGCGATTTGGCGCAAAAATCTCTAAATCAATCGTAGTAAATAAAAGAAATTCTTCTACAAGAACCTGAATATTAATGATAAAAGTTATTTAAAGCAATTTCGACTTGAATACTTAATGTTGTTTCGGTGTATCGAGCCAAAATTACTGAATCGTGTTCTGGTTCTATACGTGTCTGGTTGAGTGGCAGTCAGACAGAATATGTTCGCTGTCAAAATTAGTCTTTTTACCATTGAAAATGGTTATCAGATGCAAATCGCCTGAGACGTATTTTTGACCATATCTCCGAGGATTTTGAGAGGATCGAGATGGGAATAGTACCAAAAGTTGAGGAATTTATCGAGACACCTGTGAACGTTTGAATTTTGAAAATCTACTGAAAACTTTTTTTGGAATTTAGCAAAACTCTAAAAATTCCGGCGAGTGTTTGTTTACTAAATTGTAAATATTTCTGAAATAAAACCGACTTAAGAAAAAATGAAAAAAAGCGTCCTAGGGTATTAGTTTAGCTACCAAATGACGAAATAATTTTGAAAATCGGTTAATAATTGTGACCTGTAAGTAGTCCCTTTAGATTTGGAATTGTAGAAAAATAGGTGTTTCCGTACATAAAAAGTGATGAAGCTTTTATGATTATTGACCGATCGTCATGGTAATAGTGTTAAAAGATGCAGAAGCAGACGATAAGTGCATTAGTTGCAATTTTGAAAATCGGTTAATAATATTTCGGCTGCGTCGAGGCAGTCAGAGGACGCTTTTGTGACACGAGGCGGAGCCGAGTGTCACAATCGTAAAAATAAATAGGCACTACCTAGGAAACCTTAGAAATATAATAGGACTCTGCATTTGATTTGGTTTTGGTTTTTCGTAAATTTTTGTGTTCATTTTCAATGCTCCGATTCTTGCGGGGACTGTAAAATCTGTGAATTTTTGTTTACGTTTCTAACCTTGAATCTTATACCATGTGTTGGGAGACTTGGGAGCCGGGTTAGAGAGAGTGTGACAAAACACTATAAGATAAACAAGGATAGAAATAAATCTGACAGTTGTTTGAATTACATAGAAAAATATTACAGAATATCGTCCTAGGAGCGAGCGAACATAATATGTCTGCTCTGCCACCTCGGGCCTGTTTCCGTACTTTAATCGTATTTTTATATGTTAGCAGCTCATATTAGCTTATTTTCTATTTAATATTGTAATTGTAATAAATAATAATATTTGTAAATGTAATAAATAATAAACAAAAACATTGCTAGAAAATAACATAGAATAGTTTTTATGATAAATAACCTATAAATAAATAATAATAATAATATTTTTTTAGCTAAAAATTTAACAAAATAAAATAATCTCAATTATCAATATTATGTTACAATCAGTTAGCTTATTTAATTACGAACACGTAGACCTACGGTAATGCATATTTTTCTTTCTAACTTCTGAGAAATGACTCATAATGTATCCCGACACCCAAAACATGACCACCTGCGGGTAGGGTTGCCAGATGGTCGGGATTCGCCTGGATTCTCCCGCAATTTCAAGTTGTCTCCCGACTCCCGAAAAATCTAAAAATCTCCCGGAAAAACTGCTGTTCCGAAAGTTATCTAAAATAAAAAAATTCGCGTAAGAAACCACGTTTCATCCACTCTATTAGTGGATGAAACTAACTAAAAATTGCGCTGCGCAGCCGTTTTATATTAAAGACAGGCAAAAGTACAAGATTAGTGTATGAAACGGGTGAAACTAACGAAAAATCGCGCTGCGTGGCCGTTTTTTTTCAATTGACAGGCAAGATTACAACTTACTAGATAAGTGGATGAAACTGACTAAAAATCGCTTTTTTTTTCAATAGACAGGCTATTGCCTGTTGTAGCTGTGATATTTCACAGCTTACAAGATTAGTGGATGAAACTGACTAAAAATCACGCTGCGCGGCCGTTTTTTTTTAATAGACAGGCAAGATCGCAACTTACGAGATTAGTGGATGAAACTGATTAAAAATCGCGCTGCGCAGCCGTTTTTTTTTCAATAGACAGGCAAGATCACAATTTACAAGATTAGTGGATGAAACTGACTAAAAATCGCGCTGCGCGGCCGTTTTTTACTATATACAGGCATTTACGACATTTTTAATTAAAAATATTTATTTCTCCCGACAACAGCCGCAAAATCCCGACATTTTCAAATATTCTCCAGATATTTTGGAGTTCCGATCTGCTTCACGCCACTCACGGCGCCATATTGGATTCAAGTGGATGCCACTTTAGAGGATAAATATGCATGTCTTAATTTTAGATCTCTAGGATTTTTCCGCGACCTATAGTATTACAACAATAAATGACAATTTTAAAACATTTCCCCTTAATTACGAGAAATGCTCATTACAGATGCTGTCGGAAAAATCGGTAACGAATAAAACAGTGCACCGCAACACTGAACTTCCATTACGCGCCGTAGCCGCAGCACCACCGCTGCAACTGGGTCATTTTGTTTCCAACTTTTACTGGTTTAGTTAAAAAGGACGGTCGAATTAGTGCTACTTGAAGCCTATCAAATAGAAAATTCGGCTACCTATTTCCCCGCTGAATCTGGTGAAATAAGTTATGACTCAAAAACGTCAATTATTGGTACAAAACTACGCTAATAAATACAAGTATTACAGATAACTAGCGGCCACCCGCGACTTCGTCTGCATGGAAAGTTTTTTTGCTATCCCTCGGGAACGAAACATTTTTTTCGGGATCAAAGGTACCCTATGTCCTTCTCTGTACCCCTGGCAACGTGTATGCAAAATTTCATGATGATCAGTAGAGTGGTTAAGATGTGAAGGCGTAACAAACAAACAAACAAATAAACAAACAAACAAACGGACTTTCGCATTTATAATATTAGTAAGGATTGATTTCTGCCATAAATTGGCAAAAAAGTTTCAAATTGAAAAGTGATCCTTGTTATATTTTTTTTAAGTTAGTGATAATTATATTTAACTATGAATGAACTCAACCGGGTGATTATAAATTTAAAGACAAAGGTACGACAAATCACAAAATGTCGTGTTGATAACGACACAGTTACTGACGCCAAAGTGACTGCAAAGGATTTGCTTCATATTAAGTGGTCGAACAGAAAACACTTTCTTAGAATGTTTAACTTTGATTGAACAATTCTTAACTCAGTTCTAAACCATAAATAAAATTGTTTACGATGACTACCTACTACAAGAAGTACTTAGTGAAATCTACTAGGTAGTTACAAAATAACGTAGCGTTCCAACTTGAGCGAATCTCCATTTTTATAAGACAGTAATAGACAATTCAAGGGATGTACCATAGACACGAAGCAATTTAATCTAAAAGCTTTTTCAATGGACATTTGCAATAATATTTTATTAAAAGTAAAAAAAGTGAAATCCTTAACTCACAGAAATCATAATCACAAATAACATCCTTCGTTACTTATTTTCCATAGAAAAACTTAGATTTGAAATGGATTATTTAATTATCAACTTTGCTTTTTAATAAATTTTCGTGGGAATACAGAGGGAAAATATTTATTTTTTACTAGCTTTTTCGATCTGGCAACATTACACTACCATGAGATAGGTTTGTTCCAACAAAGAGCTTGGCCTCAGGGAACTCCATATCATTCTCGGGATAATTTAAATTCGAAATGAACATTTCTGTTACTTTAGTTTGTTTAGAAACAGCGTAAAAGTAGAATAAGTTTCTTCCTGTTCATATTATTCATTCTCGCACTTTGCTTTATATTTTGTATAAATAGCAGAAACGTTTTATGGCTTTAAGTAATGCCGTTTATTTCAAGTAATTTTGTGCATTTTTGTTTGATAACTTATACGTTAGTGGCTTCTGTAACTGTTATAAATAATTATTAATATAAAGACCAATAAATAATAATACTTATATCAGAAGTACCTAGAGAATGCTTGATGCAAGTCAAAGTCAAAAATATTATTAATTAAAAAATCTTAGTAGGTAATTAAGCGCTTTTGAATCGTCTATATTTTCCTACCACCCGTTCCAGACTTTTTTAACTGACAAGAAGAAGGGGCGCAAGAACTTATCATTACCTTTGACAGAAAGGAGTAACGATATTTACAAACTTAAATATTATTATATCGTTACTAGATACAAATTGATTATTAACAACAAAGAACTTATACTCGTTATGTGTTATATCATTTCCAAGCATTTCGATCTTTCAGATAATCGTCTACCTTATAAATTTTAACATGATTTTTAAATTCATGCAAAGGTAGGTCTACTACTTGTTGTGGAACTTTAATGATCAAGGTTATGCCATTCCCCATAAATGAACCTGTAGTTTTTGCAAACCTAAATCTTCTAAATATTAAGCTTCGTATATTTCTATCTTTTGTTCCATGAATATACCACGAATCATTAGCTGAACGTGGACTGTGCAAACACAAGGTCCCGCAAACATGCATTAAGCCTCATGTAAATTCTGCAATTCCACTCAGAGACAGTGGTTGCATAATTACCTTGGCCTAGCAAACGCTGGTTCAGCCAGGAGGCTCCTCTGGCAAATTAATCAGCGCGGTCGCTGAGTCAACTGGGTGTAATTGGTGTTCGTCCCGTGACAATCGACTCATCAAAGTGGTCAAATAGACCACCTGGGCCCGTTCCAAAGTTTGTAGATGAGGTTTCAGACATTTGAACTGTACCAATACCTACTAGTAAAATCCAATCAATTAGGCGCATTTTTGATGATCTTTCGCTCTGTCATTATTAAAACGGAAAAGTTAAAATACACAATAAAATAAAACTTACTTGAAACCAAAGATTTAGTTATTATACAATAGAAAAATAATGACAGAATTATTAAATGTAAATGTAGCAATTACTGTGTTTTTCAGTTCTTGATTTACTTGGTTTAGTATCTTATTATTTTGTTTTTGAGTTCTTGATTTTCTTGCTTTAGTATCATAAATGTATCTTCAAAGAAGTCTTTCAATCTATTGGTTTATCTATTCGCTTTGTTTATTCATTTCTTTTTGTTTTTCTCGAACCATATTTGCATTTGCTACTTCATGTCGACAGTGCGTAGAACGGAACGACTTTAGACGTAAATTTAGTATAAATCCCAAAATTTTAATTCAACATTGATAGGATCAGATCGCGTGTCGGGTTCTGTCCATCTTGAGGGTATTATTTAAAAAAAAACCGAGAGTTGTTTCACATGTTTACCTTATTACCGCAACAGCCACAATAGTTGCTTCAAAAATCATTTCTTCCCGTTATCCACCAATTCAGCTGTCGACTCGAATAAAGGGCGTAGGTTTGATGCCCGAAAATCAATGGGTCCATTAGCCGAAATCTTCGCATCCTTTGAGGGTCACGGGGCTAATACGGCTGCCCTAAAAGATTGACCCTTGTAACGCGATCGAATGGCTAATACCACTGAGGGATGGAGGGATTTTGTTGAATCATTTCATTGAACGTTGTAAATAGTCTTTGAGTTTGTGGGCTATTGATATGACGACATGAATGCCATCCAATTTCGTTTGAGAAGACTTTGAGAGTCGTTATGAATTAAACAATGTTTTGGGGTGTCAATGAACCGGGGACCGTTTAAGTTGAAATAGAAGTAGGCAATACAAAAGGAGATTAAATTATATTTGGACATGTCAGGGACTAGGAAATCAATGTTGATAGAAGTAAAGTTCCTTATTCTCAAACGTCATAGCTAGGGTTACGCGTATATTTCGCAAATAAAAAACTGAAAATTCGCAAAAAAAAAACCTAAATTTCGCATTTATTGGCATAAAAAAACGAAAAATAATTAAAAACTCTTATTTATTACCATAATCATTAAAATAACAAGATATTTATCACAGAAAAGTTAGTTAAAAGCTAACATCGTGGTTGTCTCTATATTTTCTTGCTTAGGCCTTTTGCCTTCGGTCATTTATGACAACATTGTAGATACTGAAATATCTTTCAGCATCTACACTGCTGACTGGGCTATTAAGACTTTGTATAGCTGCATTGGCGAACCTCAGGTAGCAACATTTTGATGCAAGTAAAATCTGCATGACATTAACAGGAGTTTCTTGCTAAACGAAATTGACGAGTTTCTATGGAAATGAGCATATCCACTTAAGAGTTCGTCTTCATCCTGTGGTATATCCAAGAAATATGGTATTTTGGAGACGCTCTCAAGTGTTGAGTTAATGTCTAGAGACAATGTGGTCACGGCCACTCTAGAGAAAATTCATGACTTTATTTCGTTTAAAAATGTTTTTCTTCGAAATTTCCTCGAAAAAGTATTAAATACGCAAAATGTTATATTTCGTATTTATCGCATAAATTACGTGAATTTCGCATTTATTGCTTCTATTTCGTAAAAACGAAAATTACGTATCTCTAGTCATAGCCCATATATTAAATTTGTTTACAATACTTTTTCCATAATAATCCACCATAAATAATTCTAAAAGGCTTCAGAAAGCTTCTTAGTAGGGTTATAAATCTGAGTGACGTGAAAAACCGCGAGGTCATAGTTCTCAAAGGGTCGGAACTTTCCTCCTTAAGAGGGGAAAACATGATGTTTACGTTACTGTGGAAGTTCCAACACATCGGACCGAGAGATATTTATATTCGTTGACATAATCATCACATGTGACCTTCAGAAGCTATCATTTTAATATTCGCCGATGATGGTGATTTTTTTTTTAGAATGGAATAGAATGTCTTTATTGCTTTAAACTGTGTTACAAGATGTAAGAGTAAAAATTAGAGTAGGTATCAACAGTTTACCTTATCATGCATGCTGGAGGACAATTTTTTTTTAATTCTAAAAGCCCCACCCGACTTCATAAGGCGTGTTTTATTTGAAACCTATATGCGTATCTAGTGATTTGAATATTATTTCTTGCAGTCCTTTTATTTTCAGGTATTTGAAGGCGGTTCTTATTTTTTAAAAGCCTTTTTATTTTCACCTTTTTTGTGGTATACAAGCGTGTTACACTTAAGTTATTCCTTTCCCAACAAAAAAATATTAATCTAAATCCTTTTCTAGGGTTCCGTACCCAAAGGGTAAAAACGGGACCCTATTACTAAGACTCCACTGTCCGTCTGTCTGTCTGTCTGTCACCAGGCTGTATCTCATGAACCGTGATAGCTAGATACTTAAAATTTTCACAGATGATGTATTTCTGTTGCCGCTATAACAACAAATACTAAAAGTAGAAAAAAAAATATTTAAGGGGCGCTCCCATACATCAAAACGTGATTTTTTGCCGTTTTTTTGCTTTATATTAATAACGACAACAGGTAGACAGTTTGAATTTTCACAGATAATGTATTTCTGTAGCCGCTATAACATCAAATACTAAAAACAGAATAATAGTAGATTGTACAACAAGTGCATAATGGGTTTTATGTACGAGTTATACACTCTGCTTTTCACTTCGATTGTGAGGAAATTAAACAACAATATTGAAAATTGAAAAATTAGTAAATATTGAGAATATTTTTTTTTTCTTAAATTTTAGTGACAAATTATATAATTTTGGAATGTGCTCATCAAGGCCTTTCATTTGATACCCATATTCAAAAATTGAAAAAAAAATTTTTTTTCTTAAATTTTAGAGACAAATTATATAATTTTGGGATGTGCTCATCAAGACCTTTCATTTGATACCCATATTCAAAAATTGAAAAAAATTTTTTTTTTTAATTTTGCTGACAAATCATATAATTTTGGAATGTACTCATCAAGGCCTTTCATTTGATACCCATATTCAAAAAATGAAAAAAAAAATTATTTCAAAATTAAAAAAGTATTATAACATGGATTATGTATAAAAATTAAGAAAATAACAATTTTATTTAACTAAGTTTAATTGCCTGTGTGGCTGTTTAGCTAACAACCTTTGTCTTAAAGTCTGAACTTAGACGAAGATTTTACTTTATGCTCTAGAGCATGAAAAGCGATTTTATGCAGCCTATACCCAACATAATGACGAACTTTACGAGCATGAGAAGTGAAAAATAAATATTTAAGGGGGCTCCCATACAACAATCGTTATTTTTTTTGCCGTTTTTGGTACGGAACCCTTCGTGCGCGAGTCCGACTCGCACTTGTTTAATATTGGCGCATTCCACCCATATCTGTTTCAAAAAACTGCGCCTTTTTTAAAAAAACGGCAAAGTCGTCAATTCAGGATTACTTGACAACTACTAAACCGATTAGTATTAAAATTAAATGGGACTATTTAGAGCATATCGACTGAAAAAAGAATTTTGAAAATCGGTTCAAAATAATTGTTTTGGCTTCTATTATTTAGACGCCTTATGTTATTTTTTCATAAATATCTTCAATGTCAGACATCGGGCAGTTACAATTTTATTAGAGATATACATAGAACTAGCGGCCCGCCCTCGCTTCGCTTCGGTTCTTTCCTTTTTTGCCAAATGCGACCTTCCAACAACACCTGAAAAGAAAACAGATACCTTTCAGTCGTCATCGTCACCCATTCGCTCCAAGAGTCTGTTTCCTTCCCGTTCGAGTCCCGTCCCGCCGTCATCGGTGGTGTAAGAAACACTTGAATATTTTTTTTAATTTACATAAAACCTCAACTTATTTATTATACATTTAAATCTTCCTCAAGAATCACTCTATCAATTGGTGAAAACAGCAAGAAAATCCTTGAATAATATTTCAGAAAAATAGAAACGAAACGTCAGCTCGTGCGGTGACAATCAAGGAACATAGTGCGATTCATTTTCATAGTACCTATGCCGTAATGTTGGTTTTCCGAAAATCAACTTAATTTTGCACCTTATTACAACGCAAAGACGGAAGAAATGTCAGCACTACCAACATAACACCATAGGTATTGATACGTATTCTACCTACTCTCAGAAGAAATGACCAAAGAGAATGTAATACTACGTTGAGATGACAAATGATATTTATTTTTCTTAATTAATCAATCAAATGCACAAAACTTCGTACGCGTGGGCTTTATGACTTCGGCGTATGCATATAAATGAACTAATGTAGTAACATAAGAAAATACTTGTAGCAGTGTTATGATTTTTATACCTCAACAAAAAAGCTCATCAGGCTGAACAACTTTTGCAAAGATATCATTTTTATATTCTGTATAGTTTAGCTGGACCATTATGGTTCTGCATCAGATGTTCCAGATCTTCGATTTTTACACTTCAACAAAAAATGTTCATCAGGCTGAACAGCTTTTGTAAAGGCGTCATTTTTATACTCCTTATGGTTTAGTTGGACCATTATGGTTCTGCATCAGGTGTTCCATTTTCCAAAATCAATTATACCCTAAACTATGCCCAGGTTTGACAGCTATAAAACAAAAAAAGTTTCTTTCATTTCAGTTCAGTATTTCTGAAGATTAGCGTGTTCAAACAGACAAACAGACACACCTTTTTTCAAATTCTTACTCTATTACTATGTCTCCATCGCCCCAGATATATATTTTTTAAATATATGTAATGTACGGACACACTTTTTTTACTGTTTTATTATATTTAAGGATGAATAATTTAAAAATAAATAAAAAAACCTACTGTTGACATTTGTTCACTAAAACCGTCAATCGGGCCAAGGAATCGCTTTCTCCCATACAAACTTTGCCACCCTGTTTTACCCCCTTAGGGGTTGAATTTCGCAAAATCCCGTCTTAGTGAGCACCTACATCCTAAAAGGAACCCCCATGCAAAATTTGAGACTCCTAGCAATTGTAGTTTCTGAGATTTCGTGATGAGTGAGTGAGTGAGTGAGTGAGTCAGTGATTTACTCTTTTATATACACCGTCATTTTGTAGTCGTTTTAATTAACTTAAGGGTGTGTTGTACCAATGAAACTAAAAATTTTTGCCCAAGAAACATGGGTCAAAAAACGACAAAAAAATTTGGTCCTCCCATACTAACTAGACAGTTAAAATATTGTATTTGTATGGGAAAGTCCAAAATTTTTGTCGTTTTTCGACCCATGTTTCTTTGGCAAAAATGATTATTTTCATTAGTAGAGCACTCCCTTAAGTTAATTAAAATGACTACAAAATGACGGTGTATATAGATTATGGTATGGATTGATTTAATTGTGAATCAGATGTAAGGCCCTCCGCTGCCTTGAGCGGGACACGCGCGCGGGGCGACATAGATTAGAGCTTACTCATGCACTACGCATGCATCTGTCCGTCAAAAAGCAGCAATCTATATTCCCGCGCCGTGTACCCGCGGCGGGATCCCGCTTAAGGCAGCGGACGGCCTAAGGGCGACAATCAGTAGTTTCGTTATTTACATCTAATAAAAACCGGCCAAGTGCGAGTCGGACTCGCGCACGAAGGATTCCGTACCAAAAATCGGCAAAAAAACACGTTTGTTGTATGGGAGCCCCCCTTAAATATTTATTTTGTTCTGTTTTTAGTATTTGTTGTTATAGCGGCAACAAAAATACATCATCTGTGAAAATTTCAACTGTCTAGCTATCACGGTTCTTGAGATACAGCCTGGTGACAGACAGACAGACAGACGGACAGCGGAGCCTTAGTAATAGGGTCCCGTTTTTACCCTTTGGGTACAGAACCCTAAAAATGGTGACACCTCACGACTGAAATCTGAAAATCCATTTTGTGGATCAACCCAATTTGCAAAACATTAAAGATACACACAAAATGTTACTTCTACTTGTCTTATATGAGCAAGAGTGTGACACATAATCTCGCAGACGAAGCATACAAATGAATTTATGTTTTGGTTCTATGAAATATCTATCGATAAAGCTGCAATTTACTGGAGTACATCTGTCGCTTATCAATCCTTGGAGTGCCAGGTGAACTCGGTTCCACCAAGTTATGATGGATGACTCAATTATCCCTGATGCAAGATACCAACTTCAATCAGCTGTCTCTTTATCTCTAAGCTTTTAACAATAAGGTGCAGTTTCTCTTGAACGTCTCCAAGTTTTGTTACGATTATTGAGCCGAGTGTCTGATATACTTTATTATTGATTTCGACAAGGCTAGATTTTGTCACTAGATTGGTATGCCGTGATAAATGACGTATCACTATAGTGGTGCTTGTGATGAGATGATGTTGTTGATGCATTAGATGGCAGTTGGAATAAATGGAATAGGTACCCTTATACACTTCTAAAGCTTTCGCGCGTACATGAGGGCCTAGTACGAGTTGGTTTTTTGTTCTCACTTCACTTTGCGAAAGTTAACTATCGTTTCTCTCTTTCACTCGTTCACTCACTCGCATGATTTCCTCTCTTTCACTCGATACTATTCTCAAAGTAAGATGAGAAACACAACTCGTACTAGGCCCTCTGTTTATTAGAAATAAAATTTTTTTTACGGATTACAGTGCGTATATTGGTTAATTCAGATGTTATTTTAGAATTATTTAGTTTGGATTTGTTGGTTTTTTGGGTTTCCCGAGGTTTGGACACTTTTAAGCAAAAAAGCTGCTAATATTTATATGAAATTACCCGCTCGGAACTTTATAAAAATGCATTCAAACTCTAATGGATTACCCTTCCTGCATATACCTAGATATTAGGATGTTGTAATAGATAGTGTATTGAGGCTGTTGGTGATACTTATACCCAGTAATAAGTGTTGATGAAATAATATTTATGACAATAGGATTTATGATATTTTTATTTATTTAATAAATGAAACTGTCAGAAATGGGCTTTATTTTCATTATATTTGCTTCTAAAAACTTTACAATAAACGAACTAACACTGAAGCTTGATTTAGTGACAAAGGACGTTCGTAAGTTACTCCTGAAAATTTATTCATTTCAGACAAAATATGAAATTGCTATACTTAATAATATTTATATTTGTACAAACATTATCACATTGATAACATTTCAAACTCAATAGTCGGTGAATAAGTACAAACGTAAGTGTTAAAAATATTATCTGCAAGGCAAAGAAGGTACAAAACTCAGGATAAGGTGAAGGTTAATTTATTGTTAAGTATTGAGCTCGCGGTAAAATAGCTTCGTAAAATCACCACATAAACCTGGCGCACTCCAGACCACACTTTCCACGCCATCACTTGCCCTTAATAAAATCCAACAACTACTTGGGTAGTAACTACGCCCTTTATCCAAAGATACTAAAACGCCAGATCGGAGTAGTAAATTTTTTTGTAAGCGTCCGCCTCTTACAAAAAGAGAATAAGTTAAAATGAGAAAAGTTCCGTTCGGTTATGAAAATGAAAAGATCACGGCTATCTTGTTGGAGCATACTACTTTTGAATTTATGTTTCAGATTCTGCGATTGTCTTGGCGGTGTTATTCTGGACGTAATCAGTCCTA
This sequence comes from Agriphila tristella, assembly GCA_928269145.1. NCBI lineage: Eukaryota > Metazoa > Arthropoda > Insecta > Lepidoptera > Crambidae > Agriphila > Agriphila tristella. The sequence continues at coordinate 3,908,725 of OV743433.1, forward strand.
GTGATAGTAACGTTGGGTTATGGGCGTTAATGAGTGCACTTTGATGATACCTAATAAAACAAAAGATATTCAATATAGATTTTCACTATCCATTCTATTTCTCTGATCTTCGTTTGCTTCGTGGGAATTAAATAATAAAGATGATGTTTAAATAGATGATGATTGATCTGTTTTTCCAGCGCAGCGAAAATTTTTCTGTCTATGGTTTTTCCAAACAAGAAAATCTCAATATTAATGAGGATCAGTAACAGGTGTGAATTTTATAGTTTTTTTTTGTTTTTCAATTTATTTTGGCACATAACAGTCATTACAGAAACTTGGGTTACTACAATGGTTCCTTATTAAATAGACAAAATATTGCCGAATATTACAGTTTTATTGATATAACTAGCGACCGCCCGCGGTTTCACCCGCGTGGTTCCCGTTCCCGTGGAAATATCGGGATAAAAAGTATTCTATGTTTTAATCTAGGCTATCTACTATCTGTGTGCCAAATTTCAACCAAATCCGTCTAGTAGTTTTTGCGTGATTGAGGAACAAACATCCAAACATCTAAACATCTAAACATCCAAACATCCAAACCCACAAACTTTCACATTTATAATATTAGTAGGAAGTAGGATTTAAAAACATATTGATAGCTATGAAACTTAGTAAAAGATTTTTTAAAATTCGTTTTGTAATGGTTGAATTCGGGGGTTCGAAGGAAATGCCAAGCTCAATGAAATATGTTTTGTCACAAACGACATAAGATTCGTCGACGTCGCGATGAAGAACCCACAAAATTACAGTGTTTTAGACTGGTTGTAGCTCGTATAACTTCTCAGGTTTAAGAGATATCGTAAAAAAATCTTCACAGTGGTGGCATAAGCTTTCTGATAAGCCACTAAAAAAATCGTTACTGATCCTCATTAAGATTGGAGCAAAACTGAAAAATGCTGAAATAAAAACTTTATTTATTATATAACTTTGTTTACAATATTTGATTTCTTACGAAATCTATTCTTTTTTCGACAGAATAAGGCCGTACCAAAATTATAATGTCTCCTTTTGCATTACAGAATTAAAATTCGCTGAGCGAATCTTCGCCCAACTTTAGTATAAATAAAGGGACCTCTTGCAATTTGCAAACTCTGAAATCCTTTACTTAATTATATTACTTATATTCTGTGCCTTTGCTTCTTGGTGTTAAGTGCGATGTTATTTTTAATTGTCACAAGATGTTTTTTCAGAGACATCACGTTTGTTGTTTTTGTTTGAGAAATACTTTCTTAAAACATATAGTTATCTATTAAACCGATTAAAATACGGTAAATAATCATACTTAGGTTTTAAGGCAGACTACCTGATGTACTGATGAATGCCTGATGAACCGGATTAGCAAGCTGAAGTGGCAGTGGGCCGGCCATATTAGCCGTAGAACCGATGGGCACTGAGGCAGACTAGTTCTTGAGTGGAGACCGCGTATGGGCAAACGTAGTGCGGGACGCCCTCAGACAAGGTGGAGTGACGATCTTCGCAATGTGGCTGGCAAAAACTGGATGAGTATAGCCACGGATCATGCTCAGGACAGTGACGTGCACTCGGAGAGGCCTATGTTCAGCAGTGGACGATGATAGGATGATGATGATGATGATGACCTGATGAATAGACATATAAGAGCAAAGTATATACATATATTGAAACGTTTTATCACTTACGTTAAAATATTTAATAATTGATTTTAGTATCGGTAACACTAATTTCTCTTAGTCCAATAGAGTATTATACATTGTGTGCCAATAGTACGGACCTATAGTGCAAGTAATGATTTGGATGTTTTCTACAAAAAAATGTACTAAGAAGCAAAATCCTTTTTCTTTAACGATTTTAAAACTCCAAAGAAAGATTTCTACGTTCTTCAAATCACCGTTGTCAGCTTACTGCTTCCGTAATCAAGGAAAGACGGTTAAAGGTGAGAATTAGTGAAGATTTTTCGTACATTCGACATCCTTATCTGTTGCATTAACGTTTGAACTTAAAAGAACCTTATTGGTTACAGAATAGGTGTCAAGTTTGGTAAGCAACATTGCTTTGAGTATTGTGCCTTGTACCTTAACGAGGGTCAAGATTCGCATCTCGCAAAGAGGTGCTTGCGAAATGCATGGAGGGGTAGTGTCTCATTCGGCATGAAGAATATCATGAAATACTGAAGCATTTGTTGGTAAAACTATTCGTTACCTTTATTTCTTACCCATAACCAAATGGTATCTAACCTATTATAGTCATATGCGTTTGAATCTTTATTTTTATGACCTTCTTGCGAACTCTCGTTGATATACTATTTAAAAGACTAATTTGCAGCACATTTAGGGTTACCACTTTTCCAGAATTGGATCTTTAAAATCCTGACAAAAAGCCTGTTCAGTTTCTTATTTAGTTTCTATTTGACTATTAAAAAAAAAGTCATGACATTATGCTAAGTTTTTGTTGTATTGATTATTTAATGCAACTATAAATAGTTGATAGTTACCGAAGAAAAGAAAAAATAAAAATCTTTATTTCTTGTTTAATTAACTATAATGTGAATAATCCAGAAAATCCTCACATTTTCTAATCTAGCGGAATTCTGACAGAGACCAAAAATCCTGACGTGTCAGGTTAAATCCTGACGTTTGATAACCCCTTACACTCAAACATACAGTACATACATTCAAATTACTGTTTACTTTGTTGTTGTCAGTTTTTTTTATAATTTCCGTCCAGATGCTGATTATAAATTATTAATAATGTTATTCATTCATTATTTTTCTTCTTCATACTAAATTGATTGCAATAAAAACCTGGGTCTATAAAAAAGTAACTCAACAATGAATTTTCTAGTAGCACGATGATAAAATATTTTACAATCTTTGCAAAAAATACAAGCATATATTTCCCTTGGTAAAATACGAGCTGCAATAAACATTCCGCTTTTTACAGTCCATCCATACGCTACGCACTTTCCCACTTCAGTCCACTGTTATGTCAGTGCCAAGTTAAACATTTAAATATTAATTTCAAGCAATAGCATGATACTCTCAAAAATATCAATGAGATTTCAAAATAATGTCGTCAATAGTATACTCGATTACATTGCATTAATTCCTATAACTTTTATGTGGTAAAAGTAGATAAGTACATTTAATTTTTCTAACTGGATACAATGAAGCACTCTAGAATATTTGTTATTATTCTGTTGCTAATCTGTGGATAATGTTGTGGTTTACAGTATTACCTTATTGTTGTTTATTGATGAAATAAATTCCGCAATTGATTATATTAAATAGGTATCTTGTATTGAACTGTTCGATATTTTATACTCAATATTGGAAAAAGAAATACTAACTTGCATTTTTAATGACGAAGTAAGCTTGTAGGTATATTAATTTTAATGTAGATTTTTAAGAAAGTGTTTATCTACGAGTATTATCACATTTTCAGTGTTTGTCTACACTAAAAGTTGGTCTGTAGCGTATTTAGAAAGTCTTATTTCAAGACCAAAATATCCGTGCCATGTTTATATACGTACTTTGTACAATTATCAGTGACAGCTGCACGGCAAGAGGTAGGAACGTATGATACATTGAATTTTTAACGCCACGGTGGTGCTGTATTGCGCTAGCGATGGCGGAAATTCTGAAACTACGCCACACCTCCGTATACGACGTGACTAGTGGTACGTGCTTGCGCCTGATCTCTGAATCTAACCTCCGAATTTTGTGAGGCTGTTTGAATGAAAAGACGAATGAAAGCGAGAAATGTTTTGATGAGATGAAATCAAATGGTGATTTGTTAAAACAGTGTAGAGCTGTTTCCTGTTTCAGGGTAATGCTGTTTGTGATGCAAGAAGAGGGTTTTGCCCATACTTGTCTTCCATATCTCCCTTTTGATTCCCAATATTTATTTGCTATTTCATTGATAATTTTATATTATAATTTGATGTATAACAAGAATTTTATTTTATGTACATAGTTAATGTACTGTATTCTATCCTTTTCCTTCCAACTTCCCCACTTTATCTTAAAGACTCTTTCGACCTTCGATCCTCTTCTTCACTACGTACTCTGCGTTCTTCTTCTAATCTCACCCTAGATATTCCCCGTCATTCCACTGATTTCCTTTCCTATTCATTCTCTGTGCATGCTGTCCGTTTGTGGAACGCACTTCCAGAGGGCATCCGCAAAGCTCGTACCTTAAGTTCTTTCAGGGATAAGTTAGAAGTCATTTCCTTTCTCCCACCTAGTACCAGTTTTTCTCATATCTCTCTTACAACATTCATTTTATATACTTACATTTTCTTTCTCTATTTTATTTATGTACATCTATATCTGTTATCCTTCTAGTATTTTTGCACCCACTTCCCATCTGTCCTCTTCCCTTTAATATTTTTCTACTCAAGGTTGCCTGGAAGAGACTGCTACATAGCAGTAAGGCCGCCTTTTGTGTACCTACTTGTCTATGTTTATTGTTTGCTTCTCTGTAATGTCTTTTTCTAGTGTGCAATAAAGCGTTTTATTATTATTATTATTATTAAATGTTTAATTCTACAGTTAAAGGCCTCAGTGATGAAGATTCCGGGTGTAGTGCGCTTCCACCTTCGGCCTTATCGTCACTTAACATCAGGTGAGGTGAAGGCCAAACATTATCCCGTTGTGCATAAAAAACCTTGTTTGTTCTGAGTTGTCGACAAATAAAAATATTACTTAGATGCTGAAGAATTTACACCCGTCAGCCATAGTGATAAAAATATTGAAAATAACTTGTCACAATACCAAAATCAGAAAACCGAGCGGCATTAATATAGAGCACAACGGCTCGACAATCTGCTGGTCTTGCATCTGAAGCCCAAATTACAGGCGTCGCGTCTGAATCGCAATTCCTACGCTTCCAAATTGTTAATTCACAATCAGCCACCATTCAATACGGTGACGGAGTGAATCTGTATATTTTTGTTGACACTTTTTCCAAACTACTGGAACACGATTTTGAAACTACGCGGAAAAATTCGTGTGGCAGAAAATTTATGTAGATATCTCCTTAGTTACGGTTGTGTTATTGGTAAAATGAAATTCTACCATGCGATTTGTTTTAATTTACAAATATATTTATATTACTTTCAAGACATTATTCGAAGACTTTAAATACCTATGTTAAAGATCTAACAAGGCCAGAGGAATAAAAAACGTATCACATGTTCAAAAGATGAACGTTATTTTGCTTAGAACTCTAACAGTGTTATTCAGAGTGCGTTCGTTAAACTAGGGCCAAAGTTAACATGGCCTTAGACTGCGGACTAACGCCATTTTAGCGCAAATCGTATTCAGAGTGACAGTTTAACGTTTAGTCCCACCGTTTAAGGATTAAAAGGTGCATTGTGATTGGTTTACAAGCATTAAACCAGGTTTTGTTAGAACAGCCTTGCACCCCAGTTTTGTGAAACATCTCTGAATAACACAGTATGAGATTACTTCTAATATAATAAAATCCCTAATCCAGTACTCTGAGCACTAAAACTAACACCCAATAAAACTAAGTGGCGTAATTCGCAAACATCACTAACTTGGGTGCTGTTTGCTAAGGGCAAGCGATAAAAAAGCGCCTTATAAAAGTGCTAGAATCAATATATGAATTAGTTCGTAACCAAGGCGAGTTCACTGAAGAGAGCGTTGCTCTGCAAATAACTGCAAATCTCCATTGGGTAGTGAATGTACGAGGTCTGTTCAAAAAATAAGGTGACTTTTAAATTTTCACGGATATTTTTTTTTTTTTAATTTTGTGGCGTTATGTTGGTACTCCTGTCCCTAGCTTATGCTGACAAGGTCAGCCATTTTGGAAGTTTAATGAGGGGTTTTCAAATTGACATTAAAAAAAAAGAAAAGTAACTTTTTGCCTCACTAGATGGCGTTTATGGTAAGAGGGAAGTCAAAATTGGTAGTAAAAAATACTTTGAATTCCCTTATTTTTTTAACGCCATCTACAGCTTTTTGTCATTTTGAAAAGCCCTCATTAGTTTTTGACAGCTAAAAGAGCACGAAGGTGTTTTTCCTCTGCGGGGATTTTTGCTTATTACAAAAAATGGAACAAAGAATATGCATCAAATTTCTTTGATTGCAGAGGCGTGGTGCATTAAGACTTCATACCACAGGGTCGTACGGTTAATAAAGGGTTATTGTGCAGTTTGCGCGAAGCAATTCACAAAAAACGACCAGACTTGTGGATGGATCAGAACTGGCTTTTGTACCACGACGATGCACCGGCTCACACATCGTTGCTTGTGCGCAAGTTTTTGGACAAAAACAACACCGTATTGATGCCTCAGCCACCGTATTCGCCGGACCTGGACCCCTGCGACTTCTTCCTATTCCCCAAACTGAAGAGAGCCATGAAAGGGCGACGATTTGACACGATTGAGGAAATTAAGACAGCATCGCTGGAGGAGCTAAACAAGATCCCAAAAAACGATTTTCTCAAGTGCTTCGCGGATTGGAAGAAGCGTTGGCATAAGTGTATTTTATCAGAGGGTGATTACTTTGAAAGAGACAAAATAGAAATTTATAAATAAATGGTTTTCGAAAAAAAAACAAGTCACCTTATTTTTTGAACAGACTGTGTATGTACCGGTCTAGTAGCTGGAAGAGCCCTAAATGACATACTATAATAGGTATTCGGTAATTTCTAATAGGTTTCCTTCCACTTATCAACGGTTTGTTTTAATCTAATTCTGTCAACGTAATGTGCAGGATCGAGCGTTGTGGCCATCATTGGAGGCCATTTCCAGCAGGTTGGTGTCGTATTCGTTGTTGTGTAAGCGATGGTTAGATTTGTTATTTCTTGAAGCCTTTTCAGCTGAGTTAAGCGTAATATAATTTTCCCTTATTGGACTTATCGACGTCCGAATCTTTTCCTCTCAAGTGATTTCGTATAATTAATCACGTAAACGCTTGCGTTTGACGTCCGCGTGCCGTCGAGTGACGGATCGACGGCTCGCAAACAATGAAGAATTAAATCTGTTGTTTTGGCCCCATAGACATTTACGCCGTACGTCTTTGAGTTTTGTACTAAAGTATTATGAAAATGCTCTGTAGAGGTAATACTTTGATACGGAAACGCTGTTTAATGCGCTGTAGAGGTATTACCGATTGTGAAACTGAAATGCTGTTTATTTAATTTAACTTCATATTTAATTTATTGATAATAAATTTGTAGAAGCCTCTTCTTGTCAAAAGAATCATAGAAATTATTTCTTATAGCAATCTTGTAACGACGAAATAGCGATGATGCATTTTATTAGATTAGGAACACCGGTTTTAAACGCGATTTTAACTAAAACTGACTCAGTCAGCTTGTGACCCGGCCGATGCACGTCGGGAAAAGGTAGGTGTTCAACACCTATGTTTTAGTTAAAATCGCGTTTAAAACCTGTGTTCCTAATTAAATAAAATGCAACGCGAAAGTTTAAAAGTATATATAGCGATGATGCTATCCAACCTCCAATAGATATAATAACAAAAAGAGCAGGGTAGTATTTTTTTTTATTTAATAGAACTCTAGACAAAATGTCTTAATCCGAATAACATCACAAGATGAGTTAATTATTCTCAAATCGCAAGTCATTATGGTATTACGTTTGTGTAGGAAGTTTTCTGTTCGCTGGCCTCTTTGTGATGGAGGAAGAAGTTGCCAGTACAAAATAATTCAAATGGCATTCTAGTGTTGCAATTTTATTATAATGAAACATTTAAACTAAACCCTATTTAATGCTATGTTTTTCTTAATTTAATTAAATAATGAATTTATTTTAAAATATTGGATGTTGTATTAATAATGCTCGTTATTTTAAAGATAGTCGTGTAGTGATAGTAGTGTTTACCCCTTTTTATTATAAAATATAACTAAGTATTTATTGTTATACTAACCGTTATGTTGATCTATAATTTGTCTTTCTATCTGTCATGTGGGTGGGAATTTACACGGGGTGACTTGCTAAGCGACTTTAATCGACTATAAGGCTTTTTATCGACAATCGCTTGTAAAATCAAATCGCCACCTAATTGAAATTAGATTTGCGATTCAATTTTACAAGTGATTGTCGATGAAAAGCCTTATTCGACTAAAGTTGCCTGGAAAATCGACCCGTGTAAATGCCATAACGTTTTAGTGATATCAGCAAGTAAATATAATAATATATAATAATAACGTTTTATTGCACACTAGAAAAAGACATTACAAAGAAGCAGACAACACACAAGTACACAAAAGGCGGCCTTACTGCTAAGTAGCAGTCTCTTCCAGGCAACTTTGAGTAGAAAAATATTAAGGGGAAGAGGACAGATGGGGAGTGGAAGCAAAAATACTAGAAGGACAACAGATATAGATGTACATAAATAAGAAAGTTATGTTTAAAATATCATTCAGAACTTAGAATAATTACACCTAGAAGCCGTGACCTTGTATGCAAAGTGAGGCAACTTATACTGAGCCAAAATGGGTCAGTGCTCAGATTTATATCCTTCAGACATTACCTAATCGTAATTAAACTCCAATAATATAATAATTAATCTCTTTAAGGTAGGGAAATTGAAACTGCTATGGACTTATTAGGTATGATTATTTAATAATCTGAAAACGGCGCCATTTTGGCTGTTTTTGTTGCCTCACTTTTGACAGCGCGCATTGTAGGGAATTATCGTTCATTCAGAATAAGTATCTTTTTCTTGATTCGATCGACAACTTTACTAGAGAAGAGTGAAATGTTATCTATTGTGGCTTTCTTAGTGCGCGGGTTGAGAAGACTGATGGCGGACACGTGAGAGGAATTTTGCGGTCGATGTATTATTTTACCGTTTAAATCGAGCTTGATGTTTAAGCAATTTTTGTAAAGGTCAGTCGCTGGATGGGTGGCCATAGCTTCATGCTCTTCCAGTATTTTATTTTTTTAATGGTTTAGTAACTGGATTAATTGCCCTAGTTGGTGATTATTAGCACCTAACATTTATAGACATTTTGAGTAGAGACTATTTGGTAAATGGGTACCTTATGCCTATTTAAATGCAGGCTAAATACTACGTGGATGATGAGACATTGTCGTGCAGTAACATACATAAGCTAAACTTTCAGCTCATTTGTAATACACAAACGCAACATAAGTAATTTAAACACCTGAGTAGCACAGAGCACGACTTTTATATCTCTAATTCAGTTTACTAAACAGCATTTAGCGCTGCAGCGCCGGCCGGGTCACGCGTCCAATTTACTGGCTCGCTACTTTCTCGAGATTTATTTACGATTACTATACCTACTACATACTGAGGCGAGGACCGAATAACAATCGTGAGGCAGGCCTTTTTGTTCAACCACCCTAATTTATACACAGATAAAGGTTTATGCCTTTTCAGTGTATAAAACCTGACTTTTGTTCGGGCCGCTGTTAAATTTCTAAAAGGTACGGTTTAGGCAGTAAAGCAAGATCGTGAAATGTAAAATTTAATGAGTGTACATGTTTGTTATAATTTGCACATAAGTTTGAAAGTTGTTTCACTAGCTGTGACTTGCGATTTGATACTTGATGTCTCATATCTTATCAATGATTAACACATAATGGATATGAGATAACGTTAGAAAATTTGTCAATCTCCATTAATATACTTAGATGATATTAGGAAAGATCAACTTAAATAGAATAAGAGGCAGTAGGTAGAACTAAAGCTAAGCGAAGAAAACTAAACTGAAATTCAACGCACGCTCTTGGCTAAGAAGATTGAAAAAGCTGTCTGCAAAACAGGCACTTTGAAAGAGTGTCGCTTCTATCACTTACACAATAGGGAACTAAGACTTAAATTAAACTTTGACAATGCGTTTAAAAGTTTAAAGTGAAAAATTCTCTGAGAACAACACAAAGAAAGCGTTCTAGAAGTTATCTACGAATACAAAGTCTGTGGATGAAAAAACACGGTGCGTTATTCTAGTGAACACAGCGTTAAGATTGCATGTGTCATACATTTGCCCGCAAAGGTAGTACGAAATGTGACTTTGTCAAATAATTTAACTAGGAAGCACAACTAAAAAGCTGCCCATGTCGACGTCAAAACGAATTAATTAAATATTTACGGTTTCTGGAGGAATTTTGTCAGTGGTTTATCTGTTCGAAAGGGCTCCAACGCACTGAATTTATTTATTTATTTAATTACTCTTAAATCAGGTAACATTTCGAAGAATTCGGCCAAACTTTTCAGTCGACTGACACTGGAACTAGCTAGTAATGAATAGCTAAACATACAAATAAAGATCTCATAATACAATCAGACATAAGCGATATTATTGCATTTGTGTCTTCATGGGTATTTTAGAAATAAATGGTAATATAAATCAACATGATAACAACTCTGTCGCTGTATACTCCCACATCACAAGAACAAGTTTTATGGAACCATTACCAGAAGTAACATTATGAAAGTAATAAAAGCCTTGTAGTGGTCAGTGTTTTATATCAGCCGAGTAATGCCTATAGCTGTTTGTTGGAAAAGGTAGAAACAAAGCCTTCTGCATTTGTGTCGGGTAATAGCTGTTACATTGTCAGAGACAGAGGCTTTCAAAATTGATAATATGAAAGCTTTTTAACGTGATGTTACGAAACCGAAACTCGTTTATGTGAATTTGATATCTTTCGTTTGAACTCGAATAATTGAAGAAAAGTATGTTATGAATTTATAACTGTTCATAGATAACAGCTATTTTGGGTGATACCACGTATATATGTATATATAAGTTTTTTCAAAACAGTAGAGGAGCTAACGTCACTAAGGCCCTTTTGTCAATGCCGGATCGCTAGGGTTGGCATTTTGCGGCCGTCTCGTGGAATGCTACTCGCGAACGCTAAGGAAACAACTGCGACGCAATGTCACAACCCTGACCAAAGTACTGCGAACTTTGCTTAGAGCTCTTAGAGTGACGTCAGCCGTCAAATTCGTACGTTTCCATGGAGCTCCTTTACTGTTTGAATAAACTTATATATATATACTGTGGTGATACTATATAATAGTCAATTTTAAACTGGAAAGTAATCACAACAATGTAAAATAGCCCGTTATAAATAAACGATATGGTGACATCTCACAATCCTTTTCCAAGCACCAAAACATTTCACCCCCAATAATTCGATTTGAATTTCCAACTCAATAAAAAAGTGGTTATTCAAATGAGGTTACCATAAAATGATTTACAAGTGTTCCATCCTTAAATCACTCAATCGCAGTTCCAAGATAATCTATAGAGAAGGGAAATAAGCACTCAACCCGAATAGCTGCAACGAAACACGACCCTGTATCTGAAAGCAATTGATATTCAGTATTCAGTCGAGATCGTCGCTACGGTATAATGTATCATCCAATATTACCGGATTTGATTCATGGATCTAGTGCCCGCTAATCGTATTTCGATTCTGGGACATCTCTATTGCATTCGGATTTTGTTCAACTTTTGTTTTTTATTTATAGATAAATTGTTCGCGTAATTCGATGTATTGCTTTAAATCTCTCAAGGTTTAATATTCAATTGCGTTAGGGTTTTGCTTGAATAAAATTTAACTAGACGTAGTAAGCATTTTATGATTTTAGTAGCGGCCGCCCGCGACTTCGTCTGCGTGGAAAGTTATTTCTCGGGAACTGAACGTTTTTTCGGGATGAACGGTATCGTATGTCCTTTTCTGTACCCCTGGCAAAGTATATGCAAAATTTCATGAAGATCGGTTCAGTAGTTAAGACGTGAAGGCGTAACAAACAAACTGACTTTCGAATTTAAAACACTAGCGGCCGCCCGCGACTTCGTCTGCGTGGACAGTTTTTTTTGCTATCCCTCGGGAACTGTATGTTTTTTCTGGATAAAAGGTACCCTATGTCCTTTTCTACACTCCTGATAACGTGTATGCAAAATTTCATGATGATCGGTTCAGTAGTTACGACGTGAAGGCGTAACAAACAAACAAATAAACAAACAAACAAACGGACTTTCGCATTTATAATATTATAGTAAGGATTAGTTAGGAGTAAGGAAGTAAGGATGAGTTAGGTAGGTAGGTACCTATAAAAATAACTGGTACGAATAACTTTAAACATACTTAAAATACAATTTAAAAGTAAGTACCTGAATCTTCTATCAAATGATTTCGCTAATGTATTTCAACCATTTGACTAAAAACTTCACGAAAACGCACTCTCAAACCACTTAAAATTTCCTTCAGGACTAAGTAATTCAAATGCATAATAAATATTTAGTAGCACGTTCTACTTCCAAAAGCCACTGTGCAGTATGCAAAGGAAATTGCTTCCTAATTAGAAGGTACAGTCCGACTCAAATTCGATTTGGCTAAATGCACTCCCAGCACTGGCGGAGGAATGTCTCGACACTGGGAACTTCACAAAGAGGTCGCTTTATTTTGAGTTGAGAAGTCAAATGGAAGTAGTTAACATTCATTACTTGTGCTTTCTGTACTTTCGACCATTGCGACACCAGTTTTTATTTCAGGCATCGTTCGGGGGCGCGATTGCGCTAATTTTGAACGATAAATCCGACGATGTCATTTAGGTTATATTTACCTAAAGTAAAAAGCTTTTTTAGATATATAATTCTCATTTTAATTGTCCAAGATTGGCATCTTAGGCTCTCTATAGGTAGACACAGCTTCCAACAAATTTAACAAAACTGAAACAAGTATTTTTCAGTAATTGAAACTGTAACGGTAACAATTTAGGTTGTTTTTTTTTGTTGAAAATTAGCGCGATTACGATCGCGCATATCTGTACATTTAAACCATAACAGCAGCGTTGTCATTTAGGTCACATTTACGTAACAATCTTTAGCTATAGTAGGTATTTTTAACCGACTTCCAAAAAGGAGGAGGTTCTATGTTCGTCTGTATATTTGTTTTTTTTTGTGTATGTCCACCGATTACTCAAAAACGGCTGAACAGATTGAAATGATTCAAACGTTATTACATTAGATAAACTCCCAAGTTGGTCCCATTTTTTAAAATTTGGAAATCGGTTCAGTACTTTTCAAGTAATCTTGAAAAAAAGCACGAAAATAGTATGATTTTGTGTGAATTACCTCGATGATAATGGTCGTATTACTTCTTTGTTTATGAACTGAATAACATAATTATTTTTTTGTTGGAAGAGGGATATCTGTGTAGTTCTTTAACCGACTTAAAAAAGGAGGTTCTCAGTTTCACCCGTATGCATGTATGTTTCTTCGCAATTATCTCACGTTTGGCTGAGCTGATTTTTCTATCTAAATAATGTACCTTCACTAAAAATAAAAAAATAAAAATGGTTTAAAAAAAGCAAAAACCGACTTCAAAAAGCCTACCTCTGCGCCTACCCTACAACCTACCTCGTAATAATAAAAACACGTCTATTGAAGTCGTGTGGGGCTGGAGTACAGATTCCTTTTTTTATTCTAAAAGCCCCGCCCGACTTCAATACACGTGTTTTTATTAAGTATTACGAATATTATTTCTTGCTTTTTAGAGGTAGGTAAGGTTTTTGTGAAGTCGGCTTTTTGTTTTTTTTTTTAAACAATTTTCATTTAAATTGTACAAGATTGACATCCTTAGGCACCCTTTGCATAGCTTTCAACATTTTTAACAAAACTCAAGCAAATATTATTGCTCCTAGTTCACAGCATTATCAAGCTCCAATAACTATCAAAGTAAAAATATTCTGCAGAAATACAAAGAGTGAGCAGACCTTTTGTCTATCTTTGTATGCGATCTATTATAATTTCACAGGTTGCTTAAAAGATTCAGGCCTTTATCTAGCTGTCTACGTCTAGCCAAGTTGGTCCTAGTTGTACTAAAAATAACTAGCAACGACTCAGTCTCTGTCTGGATTATTTTGGTAGGATGCAATTTACGCAAAGTCGAATTGAGTGAAGCAACTAGCAGGTATTTCATAGTGACTTTTTTGCCCTTTAAAAATTTAATGTGGATAACGGAACTTTTTTAACTCGTTGTTTCTGTAATGTTTTCATAAAAAAAATATTCATTAGTTCAATAACTTTTTTTCTACATGCGCTAAAAATAAGACAGAACTTGATCAATGTAGCAAATATTATAGGCTTTATTTTAAGACTAAATTCAATCGTTTACAAATTAGGCATTGTTCCTATGGTAAGTGCAGCGTCTCCTTTATTTACAATAAGAATTGGTAGTTTACATTGTGCAATAAACTGAGCAATTCATCACAAAATTCAGTCTGTGTGTTTTAGAAATGCACGGTGAACCAGCTTTAGCACTACAGTAGTTTGGGACTGATTAAAGGTACGCAAGCGTGTAACAATTATTTCCAGCCATTAAAGCTAGTATTTGTTCGTTTCGACAACGGTCATAATAACAACGGGGCCATTACGGAACTACTTCCAACATACTCGCAACCCGCAAAAGATTTAATACGGTCTGGCTCGCGGGCCAGGAATAAGCAATAGCTGCCCACGGGAGCCTTGCAGCCAACCTCTCACCTAAATCTACGCCGCCGTTCGTGGAAATATAAAACGGGACCATAATGGCCACTAAAACTTTTCTAATGACCACGATGTCCCGAAACTGTCTCCTGAGAGGGAAGTTTACGTAAAATATTTATGATTTTTGCCTCCCGCGACATGTTTTTCGGGACATTTTTATTTATTTATTGTCCCCTTCCTATGCGGCAGGATGAGGTTTTGTAATCGGTAAATCAGTTCGGGGAGTTAGTTTTTTCCGATCGGAATGGATAACGTTGGATTGATCTTTTCCTTGTTTGTCCATCGGCCATTTTTTATGTCCCCACTGCTCGGGCACAGGCCTTCCTTTTGGGTGGATAAGGAGGACGGGCCATAATCCACCACGCGGGCCCAATGCGGATTGGTGGGTGTTAACGACTGCAAATGCAGCTGGGACCAACGGCTTAACGTGCCTTCCGAAGCACGGAGGAGCTCTAGATAATAAATTTTTGGTCACCCATCCCATGACCGACCCTTGCAAACGTTGTTTAACCTCCGCAATCGCTGGGCCAGCCGCTAAACCACTGCGCCACCGAGCTCCTCATTTCCTTGTTTACCATATAAAAATTGCACTAAACTACATATTTATCAGAACATCTAAATGAGACAAGCTTTTTTCAGAGCAGTACCTTTTCTCAGGCAAGGAGTTAGACTTTAGCAGTACGGATAATAAAATTTAAAGGAAAACGCTTAGTGCGAGCGAGTCTTTGGAATACCCACCAAAAAACGGTGACGCAGATTTGTACGTCTGGTAGTCCGATAGAAGAAGGGAGATGGCAGAATTAGGTAGTGCGAAAGTGTGATGAATCCGATAAAAAAACCGATAAACTTGCAACCTTGAGGGTATATGCTCAAGAATTTTGAACTCATTACAGAAAAGTTTGTGGTCGGCGATGAGCTTCTTGGCCCTCCGCTCAATGGACTCAAGCGTCTGGAACTGGTATTTGGCGGAACCATCCCAAAGATGAGAGTATACTCCATACACCTCGTACCTATTATGCACAACAATATACACAACTCTCACACACACACACACACACAATACACACACACACTACACACTACACTCATCCAAATATAGATATTAAGAAAACAGCAGAATTTTTCTATCTGTTTTTTCTTCTTTTTCTTTTCTCTCGTTACATTTAAATGCAAGATTGTACGTTATAACTGGGGAAGTCACTGCTGTCTGTAATACAGTTTTACTACAACATACGCAGAGATTCATAAATAATGTGTAGGTACATGTTTGTTATCTAATAAATACATTATTATTATTATGTACATAAACCTCATTCTTAACATAAAATTTTATTATTGACTAAGTAAGTAAATAAAGTCGCATATGACTTACACAGTTTTATATCCTATCAATTAATATTGTCAATGAATTAAAAATGTAAATGTAAAAGTAAAAAACATAACCCAAAAACTGTATAACTGGAAATACCAAATTAATATATTAATATTTTTAATATCTTTTGCCGTACTTCTCATCAAGAGGATCTCTTTTTTTATTAAAAATCCTTCAAGTTATACGTTATACGACAAAACGGAATGGTTTTCTGGCGAAAGCTATTAAAATAAAAATGAAATAATAACAATGTCCGTTGAAGCATAATTATTTTTCATCTAAAAAGGAACGGTTATTCTTTGGTCAGAATAATGGATCGGTTGGACCTATCTGTAATTGATATTGCCAATTACAAAGTATACCTACCTACTTCAATTAGAATAGAATAAAAAAAAAATACAATTCATCTGGATTCTTGATTAAAATTATAAAAAATGGATTTCAAATATAAATGGATTTTTCCAACAGACGTGCAAAACGAACGATGATAATCCTGTTATTTTGCAGCAGAATAAAAGCTATTTCCATCCTGAAACTACACTGAAAATATAACCCATTATGCAGGAATCAGAGTGAAATATGCAACAACAATTTAATCCGGCCTCCTTCAAAATGCGGTAACGGCCCGCATAAACGTTTTTTTCAAGCCAAAAGTCCGCTAATAAATCTACGGGAAATCAGTTAATTCCACAAAAACATTTGTCGTAATTCGCATGCATCGCTTTTACGAGAAAAATGCGTTTCGGAATTTGCCAAACATCCCATTTCATTTGTGAAATTGCAAAATAGGGTTAACGCTTGGCTGGCTTGCCAAAGTTATTACGGAAATTAAGACTTTTTTTGGAAAAGCAGATGACGTACAGTTACAACAGCACAATATTTTTCTTCACCCTATGGTTGAGCGTCTGTTCTGTATTCGAAATGTACATAATATTCACAAAGCTTCCAAGCAATACTGACAATTGCTTGGAAATTATAGAAATTAAGCAAACTGACTGTCAAAGTTACTGAAGTCCGTAAGCCTAGTGCCATATTTTTAAGGCTGAAAAACAATATGTATGTTAGTGGTACCTCATAAAAGTTTCGCATGTCCCTATACTTAAAATAATTCTGAGCCTTTAGATAAGAATAAGTAGCATTAGAAGATCAACGTGTTTATTAGAGAAAAATAAGATTAGAATCTCAAATAAAGTCGATTGACTTAAAAATTATTTTCTCCAACTATAAGTAGGTAGGTACCTAGTCGTGTGACGAACCTGAAAATTATGTTTCCTTTTGATATTGTCAATATAGTTAATAAAAAGCTCTTATTGAAACAAGTTACATCTTGCTCAAAAAGGGCCAAAAAATAATAGTAACTTTTCTTAGAATTTGGAACTCAACCTTGATAATGTTAGTCTTATCTGTAGATGTCAATCGCTTGAAATATCACAGAAATTCACAAGTGTTAATCGAAAAATCTTAAAATGCATTGATTCGTAGAAAGAACGACTTCGTTCGAGTTTAAACCCCACTTTATTGGTATATTGTAATTTATGTTATTTAAATTCGCAACCGAATGGTAGGAAGGATTCCAACAGAATATCTTCAATTTCACAGAATTTGCAATCCTACATAACGATGTAAATCGCCTACATTTCGTCGAGAGTCCCTATTTAATCCGCTAAATATACTGCAAACAAGCCGAGATACCAACTATTGGAGCCCAGAATATGAATCCCGGAGGAAATAGGAGATATACCGGATTTTAGTTCCTGTTACAGAACGGGTTTTCCGGACTTTATTTAGTATTGTTAAAATATTACGTTGCTACATTGTTGTACATTCTATTTGGGATACTTTTCTCTTACTCATTATGTCTCTCAGGAATACGGCGAATCTGGCATACGACGAATCAGGAATGTGACGAATCCGGAACAAATCACGTGAAATGTAATGCGAATCTTGTGTGTGGACCGAGCGCCGCCACCCGGCGCGCGAGCATTGCATTATTGCTGTCCATTTATTTTGAATTAATAAATTATCATTTACGTTTAATGGGCTTAGATCCGAACGACGATATTGGGGTAAATCCAAGAACCAATTTCTCAGTTACCAGACCATTGCCTGTTGTACCAGTGTACCACAACACAAAGCCGATTGAGTTTTACGACTATAAAGGACATTGTACGGCTGATACATTGTATGCTTTTCGTTCGTTTCCAGATTAGCGCGGACAAACAACGTAAAATATAACCTAATAAAATATGCAAAGGGGCATTGTACAATAAACAAAGGAATTGAGCAGCTCTCCGTCGCAACCACAGTCAAGGACTTTCATTGCCTTTTTATTTACCCCAGTTTTCACGAAATGGTGAAGTTTATTCTCTTGTAATACATAGTAGATGAATACAGTAGAGGTGGTGTCTTGAGATGGCGAACTAATTGCAACTCATGGGAGGTTCAAATCGTTTTTATAGACAACCTTTATCCTCTGATGTAGAAATCGATAAGTAGTGGGTACGGTGGATTATCTTCAACTGACAGGAACTTCAGTTTTTCATCTCGCGATTAAGTATTTGTTGAGGAGGGTGTAAACCCATTTTTTTATTCTTCATATAGAAAAGTATTGTTATGTCATTGAATATCTGAAATGTAATTTATAGCGCGGAGTCTAGGTAATATAGTTTGACCAATAGTACGAGAAATGGACACGTAAAAAACACGGACAAAAATCTCCGTTTTTATTAAAAAAAAAACAGTTTTTATTTTTTTCCAATATATTATATATTTTTTTATTTACTGCTCCGCCGATTGCTTTATTGTCGTTGATTGTTACTCCACCAAAATGAAATAAACATATTTTAATTGAAAGTAAACAATGAAAAGAAATTGCTAGGCGCTCGATGCTGTGTGAATATTGCTCAAGAATAATTCTATTAAGTTGTCAAGTGGGGTTGCTATGTAGACAACTTATATTTTTAGGTCTTAGATTTGCTGGTTCCAGATTTAAAAGAGTCTGGAACGGGTGGTAGGAAAATATAGGCGATTCAAAAGTGCTTAAGTGTTAAGTTTATTTGAATAGAGCCATTTTGACTTTGACTTTGCTAGTAAGAAAATAAAAACTTACCAGCAATACTTACATAGTAGGATATTTTTTAATGATGGCAACATTGGCTATCCTTTTTAAAGGAAATGTTATTCTCCCCTAAGGAATCTCTAGCTCAGAGTTAATTGGAAAACTGGAAAGCTTTTGAATATGAATAAGCGATGGTTTGCGACTGAAGTTTGTGCATGTTCAAGTGTAATATTTAAAATAGGAAAAAATATATAAGTTAGCCACTGACTTTTGAGCATCAAATGCAAACTTCATTACGATTATTTATGAGTTTAGTTGAAGATTTTTGATTAGACACCATTGATAAAATCCAAATTAATAGGTAATCCTGCTAATATTATAAATGTGAAAGTTTGTGGGTTTGGATGTTTAGAAGTTTGGATGTTTGTTCCTCAATCACGCCAAAAATTCACAGATCTCGTGCCTTTCACGACCTTCTGGTACATTGAAAATGAATTTAATGAATTTAACAAAATATTTTATTATTCTTTTCTTATAGACATTATTATTTTATTGAAAGGTAACCTAAGTACTATGTATAACTAAAACATCTGAATTTCTAAATAAATTAACCCTAATAAAAAATAAATCAAAATCAAATGCAGCATGCGAGACTCTCGCGCCGACTTCATCATCACTCGAATGTGCGATAACAACCCTCATGTTTACCTAGGCATCATCATCACACTCTCATTCTCAGAGATCGTTGTAAAATTTGAATAGAAACTAAGAAACACTAAGAAAGACGTGACTGATCGAGTAATTTCAAACCTCAAAAAAATTTAAATAACAGCAACCCACGATATATAATATTTTGGATCTAGTAGAGGCGCTCGGCTTCGCCTCGGGCCTCAAACTAAAATCTCTCTTCTGTTCAACTTTCGCTCAAGATTCGTTTATCCGTTTCTCTACACACAAAAACTCGCTACGACGCCTAGCACGTGTACTGGAGATAATAGCGTCATCTCTTTTGCTCCTACAGTTATTGCTAACACTACTTTCTCTTTCGTTTTCACATAGTAAGCGACGTCACTTACTTGAATATGGACTTATGGAGACATTTCAGTGCAGTCACACTATGGTACCGCCCCGCGCCGCCGAATCTAACGATTTTTAAATCTTTGACTAGATCTGGAATCAGCTCTATTCACGTCATACCATCTGTTGACCTGCTAGAGCTAATCAATATCAATATTATGGTTTTAATATACAGGGTGGAAATTTTTAATGCCACCTGGAGGGAAAGTACTCTAAACAATGGAGATAGCAAAAGGAAACATTCCTTTATTTTTGAAAAGAAACATAACTGCATTCAAAGATTTTTAAAATATACGCTTCCCACACCCAGGAATCGAACTCGCTAAAATTCGAAAAAACAACACCCTGTACTTTTATGATATCAATCGTTAGGGTCGAACATAAGGATCAAATATCTCTAACAAACATGGTAAATTAAATCAAAGGAAAACCATTAAATCTTAACTTATTTTAATTAAACGAGAAAAAACTTATTTTATTGGTTGTTGGGCCCCATGTTGCTGGTATTTCTCTGGTTCCTTTTCCAAATGTAAAATTCCATAATTTAGATTACTGCTACACGCAGTTTTTATGTCTCATCTATCTTATAAGGAGTCTGCATTACGAACATCTTATCGAAATAGTTCTACATCAAAGATAATTTATTGCGAACTAGGTAGGTACTAATATAACATATTGGATCATTTAGTAAAAGTGTTTTATCTTGTCTTTTATGGTTTTCCTTTCATTTAATTTAACATGTTTGTAAGAAAGATTTCATCCTTATGTTTGACCCTATAGATGGATATGATAAAAGTATATGGTGTTGTTTTTTCGAATTGTAGCCGGTTCGATACCTGGGCGTGGGAAGGGTATTTAAAAAAAATTTGAATGCAGTTTTGTTTCTTTTCAAAAATAAAGGAATGTTTTCTTTGAGTGGAATTTGCTATCTCCATTGTTTAGAGTACTTTCCCTCCAGGTGGCATTAAAAAATTCCACCCTGTATATCTAAATACTTTTTTATTTATAAAAAATTTGGAAATAAATAAAAAATACAAAATAAAAAACACTATTACAAGCTTTGAAATATACAATTATTTAAAAACTTCAATCGTACCTACTACGTATTACCATTATCCCGCGCCGCGTACGTCGCCCGCGGTATCCCAACATTTCGCTTCATAAAGGATAAGCTACAGCCCAGACCGCAAGAGTCAGGGACATATACTAATTTCAGTAGGTAGCCTAACTCAATATCTCTAGGGGTTTTTTTCATTTTTTCGATATCGCTTTTCGTTTTTGAGAAATTGTCGATTTAGTGAGAAAAGACCCGGAAAAAGTGTGTCATTTTCTACATTTATGCGATTTTCGAAAAAAGTTTTTAACTTTTTCAAAAAATTTTTTCACCATATTGTAGCCCTTGCTGAGACGCATCTTTTGACATTTAGTACATTCACGTAGACCCAAAACTCACGGGACCAGGGCAATGTCTCACTTTTGCAGAAATTGGGTACCTTACCGAAGCGATCGAAAAAACATTTTCAATGTTAAAATACTGAACGGATTTAGTTGGAATTTGGCACACAGATACTAGAAATTAAAACATACTTTTTATCTCGAAATTTCCACGGGAACGGGAAACTCACTGGTAAAACCGCGGGCGGCCGCTAGTCCTTCTTAATTATTATAAACTAGCGGCCGCCCGCGACTTCGTCTGCGTGGAAAGCTTTTTTGCTATCCCTCGGGAACAATACATTTTTTCGGGATAAAAGGTACCCTATGTCCTTCTCTGTACCCCTGACAACGTGTATGTAAAATTTCATGATGATCGGTTTAGTAGTTAAGACGTGAAGGCGTAACAAACAAACAAACAAATAAACAAACGAACTGACTTTCGCATTTATAACATTAGTAAGGATGTGAAATGTTTGTTACTCATTCACGTAAAAACGGCTGAACAGATTAGGATGAAATTTGGCACACAGATAGTTGATAAGCTGGAATAAAACATCGAATACTTTTTGTCCCACTCAAAGTTTCCCTCGAAATTTTTCGACTGTCATGCGAAAGTGAGTTTGTTTATTACGCTTTGATGTCTCCGTTCAGCATGAAATTTGCATACACGTTTTCAGGGGTACAGAAAAGGACATAAGGTACCTTTCATCTAAAAAATGGTACTGTTCTCGAGGGATACAAAAATGACTATCCACGCGGACGAAGTCGCGGGCGGCTAGTGTTTCAATAAATCCTTTAATAAATATTTCTAACTTGAGACGAGCTTCGTGATTGTTACTTACACGTGTAAGAAGCCCTAGACAAATAAATATTGAAGAGAAAATACGAAGGTCACTATCTGTCTCTTCCACGGAGTAAGATGACAAACGGAGGTGAAAATTTGCCGAAATAAAACCGAACGATGCTGATGAAAAACAATAATTCATTTTCCGTGGTATTTTCCTAAAGCAGTGGGCGGCTATGTTCTGCCGGGGACATTTTTAATACCGTATTACTCAGCAGAAAAAAATATGAGACTGTGATACGAGCGGTAGCGATTTACACATTTAATTAATATTATTTATCTACTTCATTTTAATGCGCTTGTAGACTAATCTATGTTTAATAATATCTGCTACCTTTTATAATACCTATTCGTAGGACTACCAAAATCAATACAAAAACTTGCAATCATGAATGGTATTAATAATAAGCCGTTGGTCCTGGGTGCATTTGCATTCGTTAACACCCACTAATCCGTATTGGACCCGCGTGGTAGGTTATGGCACATCCTTCTTATTCACCCATATAAGGAAGCCCTGTGTCTTAGCAATGGGGACATTAAAAATGGCTGATGATCAATATGGTCAAACCTAATCAATAAAGTTGAAGCAAGCAATATCCTTCACCAGACCCTCGAATTTTCTGTTTATCTTACTGTGTGATAAATTTTATAAAAAACCGTCAAGTAGTCTCGCGTGAAGAGGTACATTGATTGCTGTAACCATTGTCATGATAAGAGTGTTTTCAAAATCCTGGATCTACTGAGGGTGTAAGTATTTGGAGCATATTTCAAAAACCAAACTAATGATCAATAGGATTTCGGAATAAGGTTGCCAAAACTAACTAAATCAAATGACGAATCGGACTGACTTTTTATTTTTTTTTGGCGTCTCATCCTGTGCCTTGAGCCCACTCCACGTAAAGAGGTAGAACATGTGCCTAGCGTGGCGCGGTCGCTATTTAGCCGCATAATGTGCGCACGAATGAAGAGATTTTGAATTTTCAGCCACACCGCTTAATAACGCTCGATTAAGCCCCTCAGCCCCGCGGGTCGTTTCTGCCATTCGTTCGAGGCCAAATGATCACTTTAAGCGCGAAAATAAATTGAATTAAATGTATTTTATGTTATTTTTAATCGCGCTTGCTGTGGGAGAGCGTGGCGGTTTGATGTATCTTGTTATAAAAATTATTGTGAACAATTCATTGTTGCCCAGTTGTTGCGTACAAACACTCTGCACATAATGTACCATGAGCAAAAGCGTCGCTTAACCACTCATTAGTTAAAATCGCTTGCACGCCGCGCCGTCACAACATACGTTAAGTTCGCGCACACGAATTCTGTCTGCTGCCCATAGTTAAACTGTGCCATAGTCTAGTCATGGACGGTCCATGCCATAGTATCGTATATGCTCTGCGTTTATACGCGGTTGTATGAACTCACACATTATTTTTAGAATTTAAAATGTGTTTTCGATATATTAAATTTGTTCTGCACTTGGTGGTAGATGTCGTTGCTTGTCTTTACTTAAGTACTTCGGAATGGGAGCAATTTACATAGAAATATGAGTCTAACATTCATAATTACCTACCTATTTATTCATAAAAATAGCTATTCAATAGACATAAGTAATTATAATGAATACTTGACGGTGCGTGCGATTAGAACAATACTTAATACGTAGGATGTATCTACATCAAGATTATTGTTAAATTAGAGGATTATAGGATTATCTTGTAGAAAATAAAGGCAGTGAAAATGTGTTATTAATAAAAAACGATAAGGTTGTCAATAATTACGATATTTTTACCATGAAAATTTCATCCACTTATGAATCACGCAAATAAATTATGTTTTAATTTACCTATTTTCATAGCTACACATTTAAAACTATTTTTGTCCACAAATTATGGACAAGGTCGTTTGGTATCCTCTCCATCTGTCGAAAGAGTATGAAAAATGTACAGGTATAAAAGAATGTAAAAGCGTAACTGATTAATCCTTATACTTTATAAAATCCTTACTAATATTATAAATGCGAAAGTCCGTTTGTTTGTTTGTTACGCCTTCATGTCTTAACTACTGAACCGAACATCATGAAATTTTGCATACATGTTGTCTGGGATACAGAAAAGGACATAGGGTACTTTTAATCCAGAAAAAACGTACAGTTCCCGAGAATAGCAAAAGTCTGTTCACGCAGACAAAGTCGCGGCCGGCCGCTAGTTATATAAAATGAATGTCAGATTGTTTGCTTATTTGTTACGCCTCCACGTATTAACGACTGAACCGATCATCATGAAATTTTGAATACACGTTGTCGGGTACAGAGAAAGTGTACTTTTCCCGAGGGATAGAGAAAAATACTTTTCCCGAGGGATAGAGAAATAATTTTCCACACGAACGAAGTCTCGGGCGGTCGCTAGTGCCAAAATAATTTTGTTTTAAAAAAGTTTTTATCAGTCCAAAATGGATTTATTATGACAACAAAGTAAGTAACTTTTACTCCCATGTGTGTTATTATTTGGTTTCCAAAAGTATACATATAAAAACATTTTCATTCATTCATTGTCCACTACATTATCAAACAAAGCAGCGGCGACTGCGGCGAGACATTGAGCTGTCGACTTAACTAATTCCAGCTGTCCCTCGGGAACACTTTTGTGCTGAACACGGTTCTCCTCTCAGGGCGGACGATAAATCCAGGAGGGCTAAGAGTAGCTAATAAATGGCCGCTAAATATTACCCAGTTGATACATTCGGCAGATACGAATTAATGGACTGGCTTTGAAAGGAGCTTAATTATAGCTGAACTAGCTTCCGCCCGTGACTTCGCACGCGTGGACATTCGGAAAATCCCTAGGGAACCTTTGACCGAAATAAATAGTTTTAATCCAGTCTATAAACTATATGTGTGCCAAATTTAATAGTTCAGTAAAATTACGGGTTCGCAAAACATTAAATGGTAATAAGCTGTAATTTTGCAATCTGACTTTGATGTGATTATAAAACACTAATATAAACGAATCCAACTAAATTTACGAATACAAAAAAATACAGCGTAGTTGTAACTTTTTTTGTTGGATTTACATTCACAATCAAATTATAGTTCCAAATAAAGCAAAAAGTAAAGAAAGTATGTAATTAGCAATTTTGCTAAAGCAATTAAATAAATTAATATTTTGGTCAGGAAGGTAAAAAAAAAATAGTGAAAATTAGTTGGATTCATTTACAAAATGACAGCTATTAATCTAACGATCAAAAGAAGAAAGATCGCTATTGCAAATTATTTCTATTTCGTCATACTAGCTCCCGTAATTTTACTGAACTATATAATCATAATTCGTTCAACCGTTTTTGCGTGATTCAGTAACAAACATTAAACATCCAAATTTCCGAACTTTCACCACAGAATATATCATTTTATTTTATAATATTGGTGGGTAGTAAGATTTTCAGTAAAAACTAGTGAACTAGACTGTCTTGGTTTATGCGAAACTGTTAGTTATGTTTGTACTATTATTTACTGTGGTAACGCCCATAGTGACTATTATATGGCCACAAAATATTACCCGTTATTTTTAATGCTCTAAGTGCTATAGATACGAATTAATGGCTAGCTAGCTTTGAAAGGAGTTTTAATAATTAATATAAACTAATACGTAACATAATTACTGATAACTAAGAGAAACTGATAAGATGGTGAGCTAAGCCACTTGAATATAAATGAACAACGTCGCGGTTTTGATTTTGTCGTTCAAAATAAGCACGATTGGGCTTAAATGCTAGCTAAATCTAAAACCCATCTATGGATAAGACGCGAAATCACCCACCAGAAAGCAAAGTGTCAAATTACCACCTTAATAGTTTTGGTATCAAAGATCGAGTACGTCGTAATATGATCCTAGAATAGTGTTTAGCAACCGTCTCGGAAACATAAATCTTGTATAGCCTTGCTTCGGAGGCACGACTCACAGAATAATTCATACGTCTCAAAGGAACAAAGGAGGCGTAAAGGGACTATATAGTAACTCCGCCTGGGACCTCACATATGCATGTAGTGACGCGTCACATTTCAGACAATGAATGGCGACAAACTAGGCTTAGAAAGATTAACAAGGTCGTGCGTTTGCTGTGAAATTATTACTGAATTGCTAAAGGGTAAGGGAAGGTTATTGTCTTGAGTTGTATTGTAATATGTATATATCAGGGGTGCCAATAATTTTTCTTAAGGAGATCGACCTAGCAAAATTTTATAACTAAGAGATCGACATTTCAACCGTTGAATCGCTCATGGCGGAACTTGACACACTGATCGTACTCGATCACGTTTGTTAAGCAACGCTCGGTCCGGTCAGGTGTTGGATGGGTGACCGTTAAAGTGGGATTACAACGGAGCGCTTCCGTGCTTCGGAGGGCACGTTAAACCGTCGGTCCCGGCTGTTGTCATCTGATAACTGTCGTTAAGCCAAGTTAGAGGCCTTACAGGCGGCTTGATAAACTCTTACACCAGAGGTGGCCACTAATCCTCATTCGATAAGAAAGAAAGAAAGAAGACCGTTTAACCCACCAAATATTTTTCAAGAAAAAAAAATTGCCAGTAAAACTACATTAGGTGGAAAGTGTCAAATCTGTTGTCCTTGGCGATTGACCCCAAAGCCTCTCGCGATGGACCGTATGGCCACCTCTGCCTGCCTAGCATGACCGATTTATATCGCGTGATATAGCGTTTTATCAGGTTTAACTGTCAAAAAGATAAAAGGAGTTTGACGGTTGAGTGTCAATAAAATGCTATATCACGCGGTATAAATCGGACAAGAATAGGTGATATCTAAAATGCGAAAAAGAATAATATTCGCTGTCTCGATCCATTTATTCTACGAGTATTTGTATCTTAGTTAAATTATTTAAATTTAAAAATGTTCTTTCTCCTTTAAAATTTTAAATTATGTTTTAAATTTTCATGGACCCGGTGGGAAATGTAGAACAATAGAGTCATGGAACTTTGAGAATAACCCAATAATGGATTTCAAATAAATATTGAATACAAGTAGGTATCTAATGTCACAATTTTATAGTAAAAGCCCATTAGTAATATAATGATAGTTGTAAGCACGAACGAACAATAGTTGAACGCACGAACGTACAAGAACATCGAACATGAACATTTCAATCGTTTATGTGGACATACATGAACAGAGCGAACAGCAGGTCTATTACATAAAAACAATCGCGATAAGCGGACGATGGTCATCCCACTCCGTGACACTATTAACTCCAAATTAGGTTCAATATCAAGTAAATTGGATGATGAATTGCGTCCGATTATCGCGATTCTTTTTGTGTAATAGACCTGCAGAACACTGTACGAGAACTACGTCCTCACAGAAGAATAAAATTGGATTGTAATTAATTTTTTTTACAAACATTATGTTCGTGTTTGTTGTGGTACGCCCATCACACATACAAAGTGTTCGTCCGTCGTGATCACCATGTTCTAGTTCATTTGTGTGTTGCGTATATGCATTATTTCATAGTATTCTTGACATGTCACTTTTATTAAAATCTCTAACTTCGTAATTCGTATCTAATCTCTAATCTAATCTCTTTCTTTCCCCCCTAAATTAGGTACAAAAAGCTGCCGCTGCTTATAAGGTCTTTAATATTTTTTCTCGGCAATCAGCTTCCATTCGGAGTGTGGCGATTTCGCAAAGTTAAAGTGGCCATTAGCAAAGTTGTTTACAGCTGCCCCCGGGCTGGGCCGTCCCGACCACGGATCCTGGTTACGTGTTTGTAAGAAAAGCCTGGCGAATGAAGCGCCATATAGTGCTGAAGTTTTATTTCCAGGTCAACAGGAATTTGATTAAATGGTCTTTTGAAATTGTTTTGAATAATAATCCTGAAAAATGATAATAACACAGAATTAGAAAGCCAGTTGTAGAGTTATGAACAACTTTAAGACAAATATTGAAACAATCCTGAACTAATTCATCAATTAAGCAGAGTTCAATATATTTTAAAATCAAAGCTGAAATCACATAAATGTTGCTTTTACACAAAAGGTGTTCGTAATAATGAACTCCACGACCAGGATCACATGAAACTAAAGAATGTTAACTTTTATTTTAAATAAATTTAATTTTAATACCCAGAAGTAAAACGTATGGAAAACAATATTTTTTAATTCTATGTACCAGGGTCATATAAATCTAGAGAAGGTTAACTTAGGGGGTCCAAGTGTATACCCAAGGGGGTTAAAGTGTAATAGTGAGATTCTATGGACACCCCGGGGCTTTAAATGGGGGTATCAATTGAAAAGCACGATGATTTTCAGCGGAGCGCCAAAAGAGTGACCTACTCCAAGAAATCCAAGTCTCAAATGCGATTGCTATAAGCTAAGCACCCAATCTATTTTACAACATTATCTCCGAATAGGATTGCGAAAGCCAAGGATTAAGACAGAGTCTGTTAACGCAAGGTAAATAGGCAATGGTCTCAGTCTGTCTCCACAGATCGCGACTGATATGAATTTGATCAACGTCTCAGGACGTGACAAGCTTAGCCGAGATACCTGCCACCTTCGAATAGAATTCAATCAGTGACCGCGCAGAACTTGGGCTGAATATATCGCTCACTAAGCAGATATCCAAGAGTCTACAATTACTAAAGTTGCCGAGTGTCCTCACCTGCATAATAGCTAACGGTCTGTTAGGTAAAGTTTGTAAGCGACAAGTGCTGTTTTGGATGAAAGTACCTAATAGTAATCTACTCCTGCGAGGTTGTCGGTCGGTGTTTAACGATTAACCCTGTATCGACGAGTATTTGACCAATGGAGATGGTAGGACTGTAAGTAAAACACAAAAAAATAATTCTGCCATTTTTAGCGGAAGGGGAGGTAAAGAAGTACAGCACACTACGAAAAAAGTCGCGTAGTGATAGATAGATTGATAGATACATCGTTTATTGCTGCTTTTTAACACACATAACATAATTTACATTAATAATTTAAAAATACAAATAAAACAAAACATGATCTTATAATTATAATATGTGTGCAGCAGCAACAGGGCCAAGGCCCAGCGTAGTATTCGCTGAAAGCAAAAAACGCCGATTTTCAGCCATCAACCTACCCTTATAAAACATAATAGGTAAGGTACCTATAATTACAATAACATATACCTATTATGTTTTATCAAAACTGTTTTCGAGAATTAACAATTTATTTAATGGCAAAAGTTTAAGATAGAATGCTCAAATAAAAGTTGTATTTTTTAAAATCGACTTTACACTTAAATTTCGATAAATGTAGGTACTTAGACTTCATTCAAAACACCACCTCTATTTGTGTAAACCGAGCCTTCGTGTAAATCCACTTGTATCGTAATGACTGTAACGAAGCTTCGAGCGGCCGTAGTTGCTATAAGCTGTTTACCCTCAGCTTTTAGCTGTTTGCTAAACAAAAGATTATAGTGTTGTTGTAGCGGATGTTTTGCTACGGAACGATTTCATGTTTTGGTAGTTTTTTCTTTGCTTGCATTGATATTCGAAAATTTTGCATCGTAAAAGAGAAACGGTATTGTATAGGAATTTGCGAGATTAAGAGTACGGCTATGGCTTAAGAAAAAAAATCTTGATTGTCACTTTTTATCAGATTCTAGTTTGTAATGATTGTGTAGCGAGTGTTATTATCTGTTTTATGCCTCTATATTTTCAATTTCAAACTTATTCGTTTAACAGGAGAGTCACTGGAGTTATCTAATAAAACTATTTAAGTAACAGCGCCCGCTCGCAATTTGACTGAATAACAAAGATCTGTTATTTCCAGTTTGCAAACTCAAAAGTCTCTCGATCAACAAATGCATAATGCAAAAGGTGCACCCGTCACTCACAATATTGTAGGACAGAAAAATAACTGAAGGGTTTCGGAAAGTAATCACCGTTTATGAGAACATGATATCGGAAATCTGTCACGCGCGTCACATCCGCAACATGTGTTTATAATCGAGATTACGCTAAAGCACCGTTCACAGGACCCGTTGATTGATTGTCGTGCACGACGTATTGCGAGATATATTAAATTATGCTCTGTGATGTGTATTTTTGTGAATATTCGGAAACTTGTTGTGCCTTCTGTGATGTTTTGCGGTTAGGATGGTCGGAACTCAATCTATATCAGTAATGAAATACATTATATTAATTTGTTGGTTGAAAGAATGAATTTGTCAGCTGAACTGTCGTGTCCATAAAGAAAACTTCAAAAGAGTAGTTTTTGATTAAAAAAATTGCGTTCTCAAGTTTTTTTGTTATTGTAGACGTTCGGCACTTATAATAATTCGGTTACTACTGAACCATTTTTGTTTTTTTCTAAAATTTCATGAACCTACATTAACACCTAGGTAATCTTTATCATCATATTTTCCATTCCTATAATAATTTACTTGCAAATATGAGCTCAATTTAAACAAAGCTCGTATGTAAGCCCCTTAGGTAAAAGCGCCCGCCCTTTTCATGGGTTATGGAATCGGCCCTTGATTAAATTTCAAGCCGTAAAAAATCATGGAGCCTTGCATTAAAGTAGGGCTCCAATGTGGCCTCGCTCGATACAATATGACGGTTTATTCTACCCCCATAATTTTCAGGGCTGATATTTGTTAATAAAATATGTTTTTAAATTATGGAATATATTGAATATTTCTGGTAACACAGTTTGTAAGCTCTTATTACAAAACGCAAAACAGATCCACGTTGTTTTTTTTTGTACGGTCTATAAAAAAGTTGTGATAGTTGACTGACAGTCGTCTTGTCACTAAAGGCCTTTGCACACGATACGCTTCAACAACAGGAGTAGACAACACTCGTTATTGATGAATACGCAAATCGGAAAATGAAGGTGAAAATCTGCTACTTAAAATGCGCGTTAGACCAATCAGTGATGAGTAGGGTACGTCAAGATAAAGAATGGGCATAGTGTTTTTGTTTTTCTTAGAAATGTCTTTCATTTCATTGCAATAAAGTTGAAATTGCAAATGATTTTTAGGGCCTCACTAACTTAACCTAACATTAGGGCTCAACTTTTTGTTAATAGTAGATGATTGTTTCCGATGTTTTCCGATGCCAATTCTTATCTTGAAGATTCGTAAACATAATTCAACTATTTTCTATGTTTAGGTACCCTAAGTAGCAATGTGTTTAACCGCTGCTCAACCCCTTTGGGATAAGAGAGCTTTTGTATACGCGTATACAAGCTCCAAGTAAAATCACACACTAGTCGTTCTAAATTAAACTAGTAAATTGTACTAATGCAGTAATCAAGTGGCTTGTTAGCGTGCTGGGCGGCAGTTAGAGTTGCTGCGAGTGGAGCCGGGGCGCGCGATTAGTTGGCATGCCTTTACGCAGTATTCCTATTCGGAAAGTATTTACGACGGTTTAATTAACCAATTCGACTTAAATACTAGGCTAATAAAGTGACATGAAATTTAAGTCGTAAATTATTATGAAGGTATTTTTTTTATTCACTGATAGGACGCGCGTGCATAAATAGAACCAAGAAAGTAACAACTTCTATGCAATTATGAAACTACATGCTATAATAGAAACATAAGTTGCTCGAGACTTTTTTTAATTCATAATTATTGCTATGGGAAAATTTTATCACTAAACTTCAAAATTACAAGAATTAAAGAAACTCAATCTTTGATTAGTTTACTCGGCGTTATTGCAATATTATTAACCAGTTTAACCACATTTCCACAGTTTGGATTTCAAGAGTAGCCGTTTCGTTACATCGCTGGCATTATTTCGGTCTAACTAATTTCCTAACATCCCGACCGACGACGCCTGTACCACAGAATAAACAAAAATCTCCCGTGAAGACCAGAGGATAAGCTTCTCTGAGCGTTCCGAAGTTGTTCAAAATTCAATTTCAAATTCAAATTCGTGTCAGTTTGCTTCCCAGCGGAAGCCGGTGCGCCACGCGTGTGTAAAAGTTATATGCGTGTGTAGTGTACCTGCGCTTTTTGTTTGTTCTAGGTGTTTATTCTGGTTGATCATTATTCCTGTGCCTAAACGGTTAAAATAGGCTGCGGGGCCAATGAGGATTGACGTGCTCCGACCCACTTCCTAGACCGGATTTAATATGCAAAGCCTTCTTCACTTCCAATTAACAGATTTATTTATCTACACCTGGAATGATATTCTCTAAAGTTAACCGTGTCCAATTCATCGCCGCGGCAGCGCTTTCTGGCAGATGTCAATATCCATTACCATGTAAACTCTGGACTCTATGGCATTATGCCTAGTGACACAGTAATGGGTTTGTGACACCTGCCTGTCAGAAACTTGATGAATCAAATATTAACAGAGAAAGTTCAGATGAAAATTGTTGACGTTTATTCAATTCATCAGCCCCCTGATTACGTAACTCAGTTTCTAACAATTCTCGTTTGAAATCGATTGAAACATGATTGAAATTATGAAATTTGTCAGTTTCATTAATGGGGAGGAAAAGCGCAATTTTATCCCGATAGGTGGCGTCTTGTCGTTGGTACCGAGCCGCCTCAAAGAAACTGTCAAAACATATGGGAATCTCTTGGAGTATTGCACTTTTTAATTTTATACTGAGAAAATGCCGCATTGTTATGCATGTAACTTGTAAAATATTGGAGTTCATCGATTTCCCAGTAACAAAAAAAATAGTGGGCAAAAAAATATCAAAAAAAAATATGCTTTTTCCTCGATTTTCTCCTTTGCTGAGCCTGAGAAACATTATAAATCAAAAGGAATGTTTCATGAATTTGATGAAGCTTCGCCAAAATAAAACAACATTTGAATTATAACAGCTTTGTTCTTTAATATTTCAACCTCAGCAGTTTCTAACATATTTATAACTTGGATTAATTTGATAGGTATATAAAAATATGGAATAAGCCCAATATTGGGGCCAAACAGAGAATTAATAGTTCAGTTGCTTTGTTAAAATTTAAATCATATGCTTCTAATCTGAAATAAAAAGATTACTTGTAAATCTTACACGAAATTTAAAGAAATGTAATGCTTGTTAGCAATTTTTTGTAAGTTGCTATAAACTTTCTTGCCTGTTGTTTTGGCTTTTCTTTTCCGTAATTCTTCTTTTATATGAGCTAAAGTTAGCATAGAATACATTGTTTGTCCGCAAAACCGAAAAAAATACAATCTAAGAAAGTAAAATCACGTAATACACAGTCAAGACAATATAAGCTCAAACTGACAATTGTTCCAAAGACTAAGCGCCATCTGCAATTCACTTTGCCTTCGCCTCCCCATTAGCAAAGTCAGTGAACTAAAATCTATGGAACAAGCAATGCACTAAAAAAATGGCACCACACGAAAAGTACAAACAACTAAGTGAATGGAGCTAAAAATGCTGACATTTAATTATGCAGCACAAAGCGTCAGAGCACACTGGTTGCTTATTAGCGACCATAATTTGTATACTCGTAGATATTTTCTATACTTAAACGAAAAAATATGATACGTTATTTCTGCATATTTTTACTGCCTTCTTTACATTTTTACACCATTTGACTACACAGGACTTCATTTCTAATAAACTTTCTCTTTCTCTCTTTTCACTACAATAGAAACTGCAATTATGGTATGGAACGTTAACGTCAGTCACCGGGTGCATGGCTGGCCCGACTAGCTGAGCGGGTTGTACTTTACGGCCCCGTGGTGACTACTTAAACTTCCATAGATTTTAGTTCGCTGAGCAAAGTGCTGTTATTGCACACTGTTACTGTTATCAACCGAAACTGTCAAATTTAATTTATTTCAAACGATTTCTAACGGCTTCAATCGATTTCAATTCAAACCAGAATTATTAGCAACAGAGTTAGGGCACATGAGTTAAGAAAGATCGGGGGCTGAACCACATGAGTAAAGAAAATGAACCACAAAATGCCGAATCGCAGGCTGGACTAAACTGAAACAGAAACAGTTCTGACCTAACAAAGTCGTGTTTACAATAAGTAAAAACAATTTCGTTCATTATAAAATTACAGGGTGGAATTTTTTAACTGTCATCATCATCATATCAGCCGCACGACACCCACTGCTTGGTATAGGCCTCCCCCAAGGATTTCCACGACGATCGGTCCTGCGCTTCCCACATCCAGTGGCTTCCGGCAACCTTCACCAGATCGTCGGTCCACCTTGTCGGGGGCCTACCCACGGAACGCCGTCCGGTGCGCGGTCGCCATTCAAGAACCTTTTCGCCCCAACGGCCATCGGTTCTTCTCGCTATGTGTCCAGCCCACTGCCACTTTAGCTGAGCAATCCTTCGATCGGTGTCGGTTAAGTACTTTAGTTCGCCTGCGGATCTTTTCATTTCTGATTCGATCACGCAGGGAAACGCCGAGCATTCTTAACTGTACCCGGAGGGAAAGTGCTTCAAGTACATACGTTTTCCCTCAAATGAGAAATTATTTCATTAAAAAATATCTGTTCATGAATAAGCAAATATCAGTCCGTAGTACGAAGCACTCACTGAAACGAAACAGTAACGCACTCAATGGATATAGAAATTGCATTGTAACATGAGTGTGATGTAACCACAGACCATACAACAAGTAGTGGATGTAACCCTACTTGAAAATGAGGGAAAATTAAGAAGTAACTAGGTTAGGTACGTTGATGATTAGTGCTTACCTATTTGCGTATTGTCTGCCAAAAATGTGTAAGTATGTGTAATCTGCGCGTAATAAGGCAACTGAGGTCAAAAATTTAATTTAAAGACGCCATGCAGTTCTATGAGGCAATGTGAGTCTTTGTTTGCTTACTGAAGAGTGAAGTTAATCAAAGTTAAATAGTTTAACCCTCGGAAGCCGTACAAGGCTGAGGCACCGATAGGGCCCGTATGGTAGCGATGCATCAACATAGAAAACGATTTACGTACATTCACCTGGAGTCAAATAGAATTCTAAAACTTCGTACGAGAAATTTTTTTTTTTGTTTGGCCAAAGTACAGACTTTGAGACTGCCTCTATTCGCTGCATACTTAATAAATTGCTTGATGTTGTCTCCTTTTTAACACGTTTTTATTAGGTTGCTTTCTCGTTTGTGATCGTTTGTTTGTTTGTTTCTCCACAAAGTTTGCGAACGATTTTATACTAGCTTCCCGATGAGCTTGAGACTTAAATTTTGAACATAGGTCAAAACTAGAAGGCAATGCAATATTATGCTGTCATCGAGCTGATCTGATGATGAAGCCGGAAGAAGGCCGCATGAACTCTATGATGAAACCATACAAGCCCATCGTGTTTGGGCTTGTTAGAATCGTCTTGACGAGTACTCTAATGGGAGATGAGATCCAGGGTCTAATGATGAAGCCGAAAGGCCACGCCATAGGAACTCAATATTGAAACCATGCAACCCCATTAAATTTGGGCTCGTTTGAATCGTCTTGACGAGTTCTTTGTTGGGAAATAGTTTCCAGGGTCTGATGATGGAGCCGGAAGAAGGACACAGGAACTCTTTAATAAACCCACGCGACCCCATCGAGATTGGGCTCGTTTGAATCGTCTTGACGAGTACTTTGTTGGGAAATAGTGTCCAGGGTTTGATGAAGAAGCCGGAAGAAGGCCACTGGAACTCTGCAATAAAACCATGCAACCCCATCGAGTTTGGGCTCGTTTGAATCGTCTTGACTCGTCAGTGCTCCGATAGGAGATGGTATATTTTTAGTCTTAGCTTGTTAACTAAAAAGCAGAAAATAATAATTTATTTTTAGTTTTTAGGTTTAAAATTTCTGTAGGTAGGGTTATAAATATGTACAGAGGAATTTATTTTTTACTTTTTAGTCCGTTTTAATGTTTTTAGTCCGTTTTTTTTTGTAATAATTAAGGCCGTTTTAAAAACGTGTTTTTAAAAAAAAAAATTTCAGTAAATTTTAATTCACCAATTACCTACCTACATAGAAAAAATTGTTTCATAATTGATTTTTCACAAAATTAGGCCTTCGACAAAAACTTGATATGATAAGCATCTATAGGAAATCTTATTATTGCTCAAAACAGATATTAAAGTCTCAAAATTTATAACTACATAGTATAAAACAAAGTCGTTTCCCGCTATCTTTCCCTATGTACAGATAAAGTGATTCAAGAGGGAGTTTTATATGTAAAATACTTGGTGTCAAATTCCACACTACGCCGAAGCAAGCGAGGGCGGTTTGGTAGTAAATGATAAATAATGAAAAATCTTTTTTGTCTGTTATAAAAGCCGCTCAAAGAGCACTCAAATTACACAGAAAAACCAATGCATACATATAAAACGTCGATCCACAATTTTGAGAGCTCATCATAAAGGTTGTCAACACAAAGGCAATGTTAAAAGTGGAAATTGTAATATTACCACTTACATAATCTCCGAAAACCTTTGTTCCAAAAGTACTGTATAAAAGAGCTTTATGAATCCAAACCGAGAAACAAAAAGCCTGAATCAGGCCAGAACTGAGGAGTCACGCTATCTGACGTTGCCAGTGTGTTTTTCTATGGCGTACACTTACGGCCACAAAAATGGGGTAAACATGACAAAGTTTTAAATACATGACTGTGTAGAAATCAACAGTTTACTTTTATAATCATTTTACAGTACTTTTTATATTAAGTTCTTAGGCATGTTGTGCAATTTTTTTTAAGTCAGCCCGTGACCACGGCCGTTGCAACACTTGCAACTTGGTCGAAACGTAGAGAATACAGATACGTGTAAAAATTCCTATCAATAGTTACGTAGGACCGCGTTTAATTCTTGTCATTTGAACTAAGTATGTTGTCCAGTTTAAGTACTTTATTAAACTACGTTAGGAGGTAGTTTGGTCAGTACGTAAGTGTAACCACAAACGTGGTTACACTTAAGTACTGTACTACACACAATTATAAAGTCTAGTCTTGTATAAAGGTGACACTAAAATGAAGCTCCAATTTATGTATGTAGGTATGTATCATAGCATAGTGCACTAAATATTTCATGTCAAATTTACTTGACAAGTTTTTTTAATCTTTAGAAGGGCTGAGAAGGGGCAGTTTTAAGATTATTAATTATAATTTTACTGTACTGATTTGGAATCAAACAACATTTTCACCCATAAAATAAAAGTAAATGTAGGTATCCCATTACTTTTGGCCGTCAGTGTCCGTATATACATTAAGTGCAGTGTCTACACATGTGTTGGTTGCAAAGAAAGCGTAACAGAACTAGTTTTAAATCGAGTTCAACAATCGCTTTAACTGCACCGTTTGCCGTCACAATATGGACTGATGAAACTATGTCCAGCGCAATTTGGCAACAAAACACTACAGTTTCAATGTAGTGCTGAATTCTGTAGGGTTTTAATAGCTTGCTTGCAAAGCTTCGGTGAAAAGGACGAATGGACAAGTTTAAATACTGCAATCACTTTTTATAAAGCACAATCTCACGAATTGCAATTGTTCGTTAAATTTGAAATTCCCGATAACACATTCCTTAATAAACAAAAGCTGTTATTATTATCAGGTAGGTACTGGATTCTTAAAGTTACACTTATTTTTAGGGTTCCGTACCCAAAGGGCAAAAACGGGACCCTATTACTAAGACTCCGCTGTCCGTCTGTCTGTCTGTCTGTCACCAGGCTGTATCTCATGAACCGTGATAGCTAGACTGTTGAAATTTTAACAGATGATGTATTTCTATTGCCGCTACAACAACAAATACTAAAAACAGAATAAAATAAACATTTGAGGGGGTCTCCCATACAACAAACGCAATTTTTTTGTCATTTTTTGCTCGGTATTAATAACGACAACAGGTAGACAGATGAAATTTTCACAGAGTATGTATTTCTATTTTCTGTAGCCGCTTTAAAAACAAATACTAAAAACAGAATCCTTACTAATATTATAAATGCTAAAGTCCGTTTGTTGGTTTGTTTGTTTGTTTGTTACGCTTCACGTCGTAACTACTGAACCGATCATCATGAAATTTTGCATAGACGTTGTCAGGGGTACAGAAAAGGACATAGGGTACTGTTACGGACAGCTTCAATCAAGTGAAATCAGTGGAAAAAGTGATTAAAATGTGTATAGCAAAAAGACTATTTGTGGACACTAAGTGCGTTCCTAGTGATAAAATCTGTGTTTGTGATTTTCTCATGTAAGTACTGTAGTAGCTTGTTATAACTAATTGAGTTAATTAGTTTGTGTTTTTAATTACTTTGAAGTTTATTAATGTGTAACGTTCTATTTGGTTTTAAATTGTTGCTTTCAAAATGTTCTGTAAAATGAGATATTTAGCGTAGCTGTAAGTTTTATACTTTGTGAGATATTCAAGTTTTAGCTCAAATAGGTATTGTTTAGGTATTTAGGTATCCTAGGAATTAAATGATATTAACGCTTGTGTTTTACTTACAAAGGTACTGGTAAAGGTTTTGAGGTAATGGGCTAGGTAATATGGGTCTAGGAGGTGGTAGTTTCGACCTAAAAGATGTCTAGGTCATACGCCAACCTTTGTCCCATAAGCCCTAAAGGTTTTGATGTGGTACTAAGAGGTAAGATTATAAATAAAGGCCTCTTGTATAGGTCTCTGGTTAAAATAATGAGGTGCCTAAACACCTAGATCTTCTAACATAAAATGTAAAAGGTAGACAAATAATAAAATGAAGTAGGTAGTCTCGCAAAGAAAAAGGAGTGGGGGCTTCGCTACCCCCACCACCTCTGCTAAGTTGATTGCAGGCGAGGAGTGGGGGTAGGCGCACTCCCCACCACTGCTAACAATTTGTAATAGCGTAGGGTAGTCATAATTTGAATTTTGTAAACTACCCCAGATAGGTAGAAAATATAAGTTTTTGTACTAGTGGATATTTGCTATCATACAAAATGTTACCTTAGGACGTGTGAACGTAGGAAAATTTGTAAGCTCGCACGCCCATCTCAAGTTGTAACCATAACCACAATATATGGGCATATATCAAGAAAGGTGTTTTCATTCTGCTCTGCTCCCGCTCCTGCTGCTTGGCGTTTCATCCTATGGTACAGTGTTGAGGTTGTCGTCATCGGCAACAGTGCTGTTGGTCCTTCTGCGCGCGGATAAGAAGAATCCGAGTGCTGCGTGGTTCTCCAGAGCTTGGATAAGAAGAATCTGCGTGTCAAGCGAGAAGAAAGAAGCGAAGCATCACAGTAAACATAATTATATGTCCAACGATCACTGAAGACTGAAGAAAAGAAGAATCACAGTAACTAGTCACCAGTACGCGGGTGGACTGCGGCTCACACTGCCACACCCTAACGGTGCCAAGTGTGGTTAGTGTGAGTAACGCCGTTCAAGGCGGTGCAGCCTAACGGACACGGCTGCCAGCCGCCTTTTTCAAGGCAGCTGAAATTGTCCGGCTACGCCGGTACGGGTTTGTCAATCTGAGGGCCGGACTGTAGGCACGCACGAAGTTGCCGGGCGTTCCCCCCGGTGACAGAGCACCTCGGAGCGGCATATCCCCACTGCCGGGTAGTTCCTCCCTTCCACTCCTGCTACGACCTCCATCCTCACCTGGGCTCCCCACGGTAGTGTGCCCGGGCGAGATTGTTAGGAGTAGGCTTCAAAGGGGAAAAGGGGTAGGCTTCAAGAAAGAAGAAGATGCCAATCACAAGAAGCCAAGCTGGAGGGAAGAAGAGGGGGGCAATCACACATGAAGAGCCACCGGCGTCACCTTCGACGATCGCGCCACAGCCACCGCCACCACCACCGTTATTGACTACAGTCACGATGCAAGAAGAGGCCACAGAAAGTGGTACAGAGAGACCGTTACCGCCGCCGCCGTCCACCAAGGAAGTTGACGATGGCAACGCCGCCGCCGCCGCCGCCACCGACACTGAGGCTTTGAGACGTAACCCGCCGTCAGTGTGTTCGTCGAGTATCGCTGCGCGCGTCCGGCAGGCGCAACTTCGGGCCGCGGAACAGTTGGCCGAGATTAAGAGACGAGAAATGGAATTAGAACGTGAATTAATTCAACAAAGGTTACAAGTTGAAATGGATACTATTATGGAAGAGGAGACCCGTGCAGACTTACCCACCGAGAGCATCCCAGAGAGGCTGAAAGAATGGTTGGATACCACAGCCGATCCTCGGTGTCGGGTAGACGAAAATTTAGAGAAAGACAGAGATATCGTTCCCGTCGTTTCGCAAGACAGAGACAGAGAGATCGCTCCCGTTATCGTGCAAGACAGAGACAAGGATATGAAGCGCAATGAGGCGCGCGCCATTGAAACAGATAGAAACCGAACGTTTTGTGTAAATCCAATGGAGACTGACGCGAGGCCCGTAGTCGATACGCAAAAGGGCTACGGGGTGGAAAACCTCGCTGAAACATTGGACAGGGTTCTAACTAGACGACCGATGCCGCGGTACGCGCAAGAGCTGCCCGTGTTTTGTGGCTCACCGAATGAATGGTTGTTATTCAAGGCCGCAGTGCGTGATTCCACACGATTATACAAGTTCACTGCAGAGGAAAATCTAGCAAGATTACGCGTGAGCTTGAAAGGGGAGGCGAGAGAAAGTGTGTCGGCGCTATTATGGAGTGCGACCGACCCCGATCGTATTATGACCACACTAGAGCAATGCTACGGCCGCCCTGAAGTGCTTATAGATAGAGCGCTCGAAGATATGAAAAGTTTACCGCGTTCTGGTACGAGTGCCACAGAGTTGAATACCCTCGCTGTGAAATTGCAAAATATAGTTTGCGTTATTCAAGCGGTTGATGACCGAGGGTACTTACGAAATCCGCTATTGGTTCGAGAGGTAGTCAAGAAGCTCAGCCCGCATTTGTTATCAAACTGGGTCGCCTACGCTGAGAAGAATGAATCGAGTGAACCTGAAATCATTGTTTTATCTCGATTTCTTATGAAAGAGGCTGACTGCGCGCTGCGTTTTGCCTACGTACCGACTACGTCACAGCAAAGAGAAAACGTCGCTGTAAAAAACCGTAGCGAGAAACGCACCGATAAGAAGAAAAATGTAGCAAGAATATACACTTTGGGCCGGAAAGAGACGCCGTCTGCACCATGTTTACTATGTGGAAACGATCATGAAGTACCTCACTGCAACAAGTACAAAGCCATGACGGTAGATGAGAGATGGCAGTGGGCAAGAAATAATGGAGTGTGCTTTCGGTGTGTGAACAATAAGCACCGGAGGTTCCGCTGTACACACAAACTATGCGGGGTGAACAACTGTAATGCGCGTCACCACGCTACGTTGCATAAGGACTGTGCCGCTAGTAATGAAGAGACGTTGGTGCGAGAGTCGCAGACTGAGACGATCGCCACGATTAATAGGGCCAACGTCGCGGCGAATGTCATGTTAAAGGTGTGTCCAGTGACAGTTAAAGGACCCAGCGGCGCTGTACAGACATACGCGTTGCTGGACGAGGGATCCACAGTGACGATCCTTGATCAAGACCTGGCGGACGAAATAGGTGCGAAAGGGCCTGTAAGCGACTTGCGCATATGTAGTATAAACGCGCAAGGGAGCGTAGCGAACAGTGAAGACGTAAGCCTGGTGTTAGTAGCAAGAGATGAAAGCACCCATCATGTTCGCGCTAAAACGATGACAAGTTTGACGCTCAATCATCAGACAGTTAGTGAAGATTGCTTACAGTACGCACACTTAAGAAGATTAACGGCTAGTGACGTGTGTTATGACAGAGTGAAACCACGTTTACTGATCGGGGCCGATAATTGGCATTTGATTGTGTCAAGAAAGTTGTTAATGGGCAATAAGAGACAACCGGTAGCGTCATTAACGAAACTGGGGTGGGTCATACATGGAACGGCGCCTCGAATCACGGCGCTAGAGGGCGCGTCGAACGTATACAAGACGGAGCTCATCGCACCCGAGGTTGAATTGCACGACATGGTGAAACGTTATTTTGAAATAGACGCACTCGGTATCGCTAGGAGGGAACGCGAAAACCCGATGGAAGTGAGAGCGGTTAAAGCGTTCAATGAGAGTATTAAACGAGTCGGCGGCCAGTGCGAAGTACGACTACCGTGGAAGAGAGATGACGTCACGCTACCACCCAGCTATTATAACGCTGTAAAGCGCTTGAAGTCTATAGAACGCAAGATGGACCGGTCAAGCGACTTTGAAAAAGCTTATACGACACAGATAGAAAATTTATTCACGAAAGGCTACGCGGAGCAGTGCAGTGGGAAAGAGACAGACGATCCACGAGCATGGTACCTGCCTCACTTCGCAGTTACCAACGTGAACAAGCCGGGGAAGATAAGATTGGTTTTCGACGCGGCAGCAAAAGCCAATGATGTTTGCCTCAATGATGAGCTTTTAGAGGGGCCCGATTTATTACAAGATTTAAATGGGCTGCTTTTGCGGTTCCGTGAGAA
Organism: Agriphila tristella; assembly: GCA_928269145.1. Taxonomy (NCBI): domain Eukaryota; kingdom Metazoa; phylum Arthropoda; class Insecta; order Lepidoptera; family Crambidae; genus Agriphila; species Agriphila tristella. The sequence continues at coordinate 3,951,423 of OV743433.1, forward strand.
AAGGATAGCAATAACAGCCGACATTCAAGAGATGTTTTTACAAGTGAAGATTGCGCCTATAGACCAACCGGCACAGATGTTTCTATGGAGAGGCGGCGATAGAGATGGACCGCCACGAAAATATAAAATGACGTCGATGATATTTGGTGCAAAGAGTTCGCCATTCTTAGCACATAGTGTGCGCGACTGGAACGCGAGAGAGAGCGCCGACGAGTACCCGCTAGCATGTCAAGCGATAACGAGCAATCATTATATGGACGACTGGGTGGACAGTTTCGATGATAAGGAACGGGCGATTGCTACGATGAAACAAGTGATTGAAGTGCACAGGCGAGCAGGATTCAAGCTGACAGGCTTCAACTCAAACGAAGCTAGAGTCTTAGCTGAGCTGCCACTGGAGAGCCGTGCTACGTCATCGCCTAAGCAACTGGGGTCCAACCTAGACGATTGTGGTCGCACGCTGGGGCTACTATGGGATGCGGCGACCGACACACTGGGGTTCAACACGACGCTCGCGAGGGTACCGGCTGAAGTAAAGACGTTAGCGAGGCCGCCGACAAAGAGAGAAGCGCTAAGCGCGGTGATGTCGGTTTTCGATCCGTTGGGCTTACTAAGCTACTACACCATTCGAGCGAAGATTGTATTACAAAATATTTGGAAACTAAATATAGAGTGGGACGAGGCTCTACCAGGGCCGGAGGCCGAAGAGATAATCCAATGGCTTAGAGACATAGAAAAGCTACGAACACTAAGATTACCGCGCCTCTACGCTCGAACGGGGGGAGAGCCGAGCCGAGAACTACATGTATTTTGTGATGCAAGTGAAGTGGCTTACGCGACCGCGGCTTACTGGCGCGTCAAGAATGAAGATGGTGAAATAGAGGTGACATTAGCGGCCGCTAAAGCACGGGTAGCGCCAATGAAACATCATAGCGTACCAAGACTCGAATTACAAGCGGCTCTGATAGCGACGCGTCTGGCAAGCTCTATCAAGAGACAGCAAGGCTGGGAACCCGAGAAAACTGTATATTGGACGGATTCGCGTACCGTGTGGCATTGGATACGGAATGATAGCGTGCGTTACTCACCATACGTAGCGCACCGCTTAGGAGAGATAGCCGAGACTACGGACGCTAGCCAATGGAGATGGGTTCCGACAGCGCTGAATGTGGCGGACGACGCAACGCGCCCTAATGTAGAGATGAAGACGTGTAATGACAGATGGTTTAAAGGACCCGAATTTTTATATGAAGATGAGGCTTTATGGCCAACATGTGATATCGTAACGGAAGAAGACACGGTAGAGATAGTGCTCACGACAATGGGAGAAGCAAACGATAGTGTGCCCCGAGCCGAGCGTTTTTCCTCATATGAACGCTTGGTGAGAGCGATGGCGAGAGTATTACTATTCGTACGCAAATGTCGTGACCGTGCCGCTACGATGAATGTAGAGCTTTTAGAAGAGGCTGAGATGAGATTGCAACGAGCTTCGCAGCGCCAATGTTTCGCTGAAGAGATAGAACGCATCACCGCAAAGCGAAACCTTAGAGCGGGAAGCCGGCTGCGAAAGCTAGATCCGTATTTGGACGAACAAGGTGTGCTGCGTGCCAGGGGACGAATAGGGGCAGCGGGTGTGTCTGCCCCCGCTACTCACCCCGTAGTACTGGACGGCAGGCACCCGTATGCGCGGTTGCTACTATATCGTGAGCACCGTCGCGCCCACCACGCACACAATGAGCGCGTTGTGAATGACGTCAGAGCCAAATACTGGATACTGCGACTGAGACCGACGATACGTACAGTCGCTAGCAAATGCGTGTTTTGTCGCGTAAGAAAGGCACGTCCTGTGGTTCCAGTGCACGGAGATTTACCTAAGGCAAGATTACAGCCATTCACAAGGGCCTTCACATACTGTGGGGCTGACTATTTTGGACCTCTAACTGTGACGGTGGGACGGCGGCACGAAAAACGGTGGGGCGCACTATTTACGTGCCTCACGACGAGAGCAATACATATAGAGTTGGTGGGTTCGCTATCGACAGACTCGGCAATCATGGCTCTAAGAAGAATGGGCGCGCGCCGCGGGTGGCCGCGCGTTATGTACTCAGACAATGCAACAAACTTCAGAGGCGCCGACGTAGAGTTGCGTCGTGCGATAGAAGAATGGGAACCGGCGCTACGTGATTACGCACTAACAGAGCGTATGGAGTGGCGCTACATCGCTCCGGGCGCGCCACATCAGGGAGGCGCGTGGGAGAGACTCGTGCGCTCAGTCAAAGGCGCGCTACGAGTCACACTGAACGAGAAGTCACCGCGAGAAGAGGTACTAGCAACGCTGTTGGCGGAGGTAGAGCACACCATAAACGCTCGCCCGCTAACCCATGTACCAGTCAGCGAAGAAGATCCAGAGGCGCTCACCCCAAATCATTTCCTACTGGGGGGTTCGCGCGGTCTGCCACTCACTGGGCCGTGCGAGCCAGCTTCGCGCAAGCTGTGGCGTGCTGCGCAGGCGCTGGCCGACGAGTACTGGCGCCGCTGGGTGCGCGAGTACCTGCCAGAGCTCATTCCGCGCGGGGGCGCGCGTGACGTCACGGGCCGCTCACTTAAGCCCGGTGACGTCGTCATCATCGTCGACTCCAGCCTGCCTCGCAATGTGTGGCCGCGAGGCGTCGTGACGGCGGTGTATCCTGGACCAGACGGCGAGGTTCGCAACGCTGATGTCAAGACAAGAGGAGGAGTTTTTCGTCGCCCGACAGCGAGATTGGCTGTCCTCCCTACTGAAGAGGAAGGTGCCGCGAGTGCTGCACCGGGGGGAGACTGTTACGGACAGCTTCAATCAAGTGAAATCAGTGGAAAAAGTGATTAAAATGTGTATAGCAAAAAGACTATTTGTGGACACTAAGTGCGTTCCTAGTGATAAAATCTGTGTTTGTGATTTTCTCATGTAAGTACTGTAGTAGCTTGTTATAACTAATTGAGTTAATTAGTTTGTGTTTTTAATTACTTTGAAGTTTATTAATGTGTAACGTTCTATTTGGTTTTAAATTGTTGCTTTCAAAATGTTCTGTAAAATGAGATATTTAGCGTAGCTGTAAGTTTTATACTTTGTGAGATATTCAAGTTTTAGCTCAAATAGGTATTGTTTAGGTATTTAGGTATCCTAGGAATTAAATGATATTAACGCTTGTGTTTTACTTACAAAGGTACTGGTAAAGGTTTTGAGGTAATGGGCTAGGTAATATGGGTCTAGGAGGTGGTAGTTTCGACCTAAAAGATGTCTAGGTCATACGCCAACCTTTGTCCCATAAGCCCTAAAGGTTTTGATGTGGTACTAAGAGGTAAGATTATAAATAAAGGCCTCTTGTATAGGTCTCTGGTTAAAATAATGAGGTGCCTAAACACCTAGATCTTCTAACATAAAATGTAAAAGGTAGACAAATAATAAAATGAAGTAGGTAGTCTCGCAAAGAAAAAGGAGTGGGGGCTTCGCTACCCCCACCACCTCTGCTAAGTTGATTGCAGGCGAGGAGTGGGGGTAGGCGCACTCCCCACCACTGCTAACAATTTGTAATAGCGTAGGGTAGTCATAATTTGAATTTTGTAAACTACCCCAGATAGGTAGAAAATATAAGTTTTTGTACTAGTGGATATTTGCTATCATACAAAATGTTACCTTAGGACGTGTGAACGTAGGAAAATTTGTAAGCTCGCACGCCCATCTCAAGTTGTAACCATAACCACAATATATGGGCATATATCAAGAAAGGTGTTTTCATTCTGCTCTGCTCCCGCTCCTGCTGCTTGGCGTTTCATCCTATGGTACAGTGTTGAGGTTGTCGTCATCGGCAACAGGGTACCATTCAATCAGAAAAAAACGCACAGTACCCGAGGGATAGAAAAAAAACTGTCCACGCAGACGAAGTCGCGGGCGGCCGCTAGTAAAATAAATATTTAAGGGGGGCTCCCATACAACAACGTGATTTTTTGCGTTTTTCGGTACAGAACCCTTCGTGCACGCGTCCGACTCGCACTTGGCCGGTTTTTTCCGATGTTGTTGGATATGCCTAATCTAACGTGCAGAAATATTATGGTATTTCTCACTATTTATGGTTTTATGGGTTTATATTAATTTTTCTGGGCTATCTGCATGGTATCATAACTACCATATTCGGCTTTATAGGAATATCACCAAACATGCTCTATAATAATTAGGTACACAATAGCATTCATTCAACTTGAAAGTAGCGTTTAATTACACTGTTTAAAAGCATGAGCCGATTCTAAATTGAAAAGTAAGGAAATCAAGCTTAAAAAATACAGTCTAAACGCTTATCTCCCTCTAAAAGGTCATAAAACCGCAGATTTGTTCAAAGCACCACTCATATCCAGCTACTACAAGTGTAAACAGTATGTTAAATATTATTTCGTATAAAAAACCGGTCATAAGAAATGTTATAGAACTGCGGGTCTATCGGCTAAAAACAAGTTCAGGTGAGCTTTTATTTGACAGATGGATGTGATACATGGCCTTTTCTTTTCAACCCCAAAAAAAAATTTACCAAAGATAAGTATCCATCTGTCAAATGAAAGCGATTGCGATAGGTGATCGAGCCCCAAATCAATAAAATCTTGTTTTTTAACCGACTTCATTAAAGGAGGAGGTTCGATTGTATACTTTTTTTATCGTTGTTCGCGCGTATCTTCGTCATTTATGGACCGATGTGATAATTATTTTTTTGTTCGATTGAATATTCTTGCGAGATGGCCCATATTTTTTTTTAAATGGGTTCAGTAGTTTTCAAATACTTAATCCTGAAAATACTATGATTTTGCATTAACTCCTTGACGGCTATGTTATTTATGAACCGAATTGGATGAAGTTTTTTGTGTTGGAAAAGGGTTACCTTTAGTGTATTCTTTTTAACCGACTTCGAAAAAAATAAGCTTCTCAGTTTGACCTGTATGTATCTATGTTTCTCCGCGATCGTCTCACGTTTGGCTGAGCTGATTTTTCTACCTAATAATATATCTACACTACCTAATACAGAAGGTACATGCACTAAAAATAAAAAATTGTTTAAAAAACAAAAAACCGACTTTAAAAAACCTGCCTCTAAAAAGCAAGAAATAATATTCAAATCATCATTATCATCGTTATAATAACGTCTAATGAAGTCGGGTGGGGCTTTTAGAGTAAAAAAGGAAGTTGTACTTCCCGTACGTACGTATGGTACAGTCCATTCGTTTAGATAGTGTCGCCCTTTTATCGCGCCGCCTTTGCACGTGCCGCTTCTTGTCAAAGGATGCCGCCGCATAAACAAAGGATACCGCGTGCGGCGTACACCCGCAAGTTAATTTGGATTTTGGCAGTTTGCATCGAAGCGCTGGTGGCGGCGCTGTAGTGAAAGGTTGTATTTGTTGACTCTGCTACATATATGCACTGAAAATGATTTTTCGTCCTTGGGAGGTCAGTGAAATGACTCAAGATGAAACTTTAAGTGAACCACCAAAAAAAGACAGGTGTTTTGTAAAACATGTAAACAAATTATTATGACCAATGTCCATCGAAATTGTGTTCAAATATCGATATTTTGGTAATTCGATTCGGAAAGTGATAATGTTGTATCTATTATCATAAATACAGATGATAATGACTCCGACACTTCGAGTAATGAAGAATAGTGGTCTAATTTTACTTTACGTATACCTACATACTCAATTAATTTCATTAAAATTTTCTTTGCACCGCGCTTGTGTGTATTATTTGTATGCGTATTTTATTATAATAAACACAAGGGACACAAGTGCTTGCGGGTGTACCGACACTATCTAACCGAATGGACTTTACGTTCGTACCCCACCCGACTTCAATAGACGTTATTCTAACGATGATAATGCGTATCTAATGATTTGAATATTATTTCTTGCTTTTTAGAGGCAGGTTTTTTGAAGTCGGTTTTTTATTAGAAAATTTTATTAGGATAAAATAAACCACAACAAGACAATGGGGTTTGACTTGAGTATAATAATAATTATAATATAAATATTTTGTAGAATACAAATGGTCCAACTTTTGAGTAATCAGTCAGTTGATACCTCTACACACAACATTTAGTAGTGAAAAAATGGCTTTGATAGAATGATGAATGAAAACATTTTGCGACTCTCGAAAACTATCAACAGTAAAGTTGCCATACTGCTCAATGTTTATTCGCGGCGTGTATACTGGGATGGCGTTCCGGACGGGCGGGCCGGACGTCCGGCACACGGGCGCGTCCGGCGACACGGACGGCGGGTCACTCGAGCTTTTTATGGGGTCGTGTTTGTTCGATTAAGCCCGATAGAGTGATGTTCTTCACACATATCACGAATGAGGTTTGTGTAATTGTTTGGTATTGACTTATTGTTATTAAAGGTGACTAGAGAAATTGAAAAATCATTTAAAAAACTTCGAATAAAGAATACTTTGATCATATTCAATTATTCATTAAGGCTAACATTTAAGCTTTTAATTAAATCATGATAAAAAGAAATTTTCATAAAAACACATTCATGAAGAACAAATTTTATAGGGCTTCGAATAAAGAATTTTGATCAGGAATATTCAATTATTCATTATTTACATTTTAGCTTTTAATTAAAGTAAAATAAAAAAGAAATGTTGTGCATAAAACACATTCTTGTCGGTTCTCCTTAATTAAAATAAAATGAAGATTCAACCTCAGGGTATTTTGAAATACTGTTTTTAAAACAAATAAAAACAATATAGACGTAGCCTAATTAAAGCATGGTTGTCTAACAATTAAGATGGTTGTCTAAAAATAGATGATGTTTTTAAATATTAGTCTAAAAATAAATTTATCAATATAAGTTGATATTTTTTACGAATATAATAAATTTGACCAGTTTTCAAGTAATGAATGTACACAGTGGACCAATCAAAGTCAATAAAGATGTGTTCAAGTGTACCCGATGGGCAGTCGTAAATAACATTAGGAGCACTCCATTAATATTTATGGTGGCTCGCCGCTTCCCGCCGTTCTTGTATTGAATCAAGCTTGTCCACAATGGACACTGATTATTTGATTGTAATGGCGTTGTAGGATATTGTCTTAACATATTACAAGGAAGATTTATTTCGAGCTACGATTTGCTGTGTGAATTTGGGATGTAATTGAACGTGAAATATGTTAAGAGATAATTCCTATATGCCAATGCCACCTACGCAGCACCAACAGACTACTTAATTAAAACAGAAATAAACAGATAGAACCATACGACGATACCAGAATTTGTAAACAAGCTTTATGTAAAAGTTGCATTTTAAAAACATAGATTGCACATTGAAAGTAAGATTTTTACTGACAAAATAAATAATTTGATGATGGCTATTCTTCTCTTTATGAAGCTTGCACCTAATTTCTATAGTTAACTTGTAAAACGATGCTGTAAGCTCCCTAAAGAAAAAATAAAAACATGTTAAAATATAATGGAAGGAGTTCCCTATGATATAAAAAGTTAAGTACGACTTTCTTCCTGTTGTGAAATTGAGTTGGTATTTAGAAAGATACATATAAAATTGATGCTATTCTACGGTGTAATTCTCCCCTTCTTAAATCCAAGCACCTTTTACGTTTTGTCTGTTATCGCTAAGCTTTTCTGAATTTAAATAGACGTGTTAATGTACGATGCAGGTCCTAATCGCAAATTGTTCTTTGTGCTTACAGAATAAAGTCTTAAGTCCAGTAAAAAGTTGAAAACGGAACCACCAGTACAATATTCGCATACGAAAGTGGCGGGATGTAAATTAGCTAAGTTCGAGTACCTGAAGAAGTAAAAATAGAACAGAGAAAAGCCACAAAAACCTAAAAGGACCGTGCGGTCTGTGCGTGATAATAAATTATTTATTTGCCTAAAGCACAGAATATACAAGTGTGATCAGGAAGGAAGAGAAGCATGCTATGGAGACTCTTATTTTAGTAAAAAATTAGAAACAAAATATAAAAATGTTTTAGTTTGAGTTTGAAACTTAAATTTTTTGTCTATTTCGATTTTGCCAAACTTTCCATAATACTTTTATTTCAAAAACTTTTGATGATTTGAATGATGATGATGAAAAAAAATGTAAAAGATTTACATAGGTACTACCAACTTAATATAATTTTCGTATAAGATTTCGCTAACCATTTGCATCCTTTCTTTGCGTTTTTTCGCTTTTACAAATATGTTTAGGGGGGGTCAAACCTATTTATTTAGAGAACTATTTGTCTCTGTCCCGATACAGTCCCATAGTTTTGAGTATGGTTAATCGCCGCTAAGCGATATCGCCCGGAAGAAGCTGCCAAGTAGACGCTCGTGCGTTGAGCAACACTATACCACTATACACACGGCTTGACCGAATCGTAGATATAAGTACTACCGTATTAAACGACACATTATAGCTCTACTTATAATGATGATGTCCTCCCCATCATTACGTAATGATGGGGAGATCGGTGGCGCAGTAGGTTAACGCCTGGCTCAAGAGATGGGTGATCAAAAATGTATTATCTCGAGTTCCTCCGTGCTTCAGAAGGAACCTTAAGCCACTGGTCTCGGGTGCATTTCCAGTCGTTATCACCCACTAATCCACATCGGGCCTGCGTGGTGTATTATGGCCCATCCTCTTTAAGTATTCACCCATAAGAAAGGCCTGTGCCGTAGCAGTGGATGTCGAGTGTATGGTGTGTGATGATGTTATTGTCACTAAGGAATACCTTTTTATTGGTTAAATAAAACGGCTCATTTAAAAATTTCGTGTTTTCACATGCTAACTGAAAAATATGAAATAAACTATTGAATCAAAATCAAATATTAATGTAAATCACAAACATATCGCACCCCCGGTGCGACACTGTCACTTATGCAAAAAAGCAATTTTTCAGGAGAAGCATTTAAAACTTTGACATTTCATTAAACAATGACTTTAGAAGATATAGGCAAGCTTAATAGCTTATAATAATGTGTCAACTTTGAAGTTCACTTTAGGATATAATGACAATTTAATATTTTAAATAATGTATTTTACCATTATTTAAACATACAAACCCCCTCAGAAGTGACGGTGGCTCTAAGAGGAAATAATGACTGTAGTTATGACACATTGAGTTAATAATCTTAGGTCACTATTGCTCCAGAATCAAAAAAATATTTTGTCACAATTAACTTAGTAACAGTGTAGCTCCAAGACACATTTGCATTTGCGGGGGGACCGCGCACAACTGACCAATAAAACGATGTTGCTCCCAGCGTCGCCAAGATTCGCCCCAAAACGACAATGACACTCACGCCCTCAAACAGAACTAAGCGTACTACAAAAGTAACGTTTTCGCCAAATAAAGGGGCGCTTTAGGACAAATAATACGTATTTAACTCATTTTTGTAATTTTTGCAAAAGTGACAGTGTCGCACCGGGGGTGCGATATGTAGATAAACACACTCACGTACTCAATCGCTAAAAGCTTAGTTATATGTAACAAAGTTTTCAATCAAATCATTTTAAAGATAAAGTTTATTTTTCTTACTTTATATAAATGTAGCAAGTTATAATGAATCAAAAGTGGTTTGTGGTCAGTTTATTAGGGACTGCTTTTCGTTGTGGTTCTCTTATTTTAGCCTTTTGGTGGCCTTTTCAGCACATACGAGACGAGCTAAGCTAGAAAGAGACTTTAACAAACCACTTTTGCAATTAGCAAAGTCTGTGCTACAGACAGCTTTTAGAGTATGTACCTTGCAGAACGTTTTAGTACTTTTCCCAACTAATTAAAGTAGTGTTCAGTAAATTTGGATTTTTTTAGATTATAGGCATTCACAATATAGCTTCACAATGCTATTTTGATATTAAGCTAATAAATTTTATAGTAAAAAATACTAGAAAAAATCGACTCACCCGTTGCAGCTCAGACGGGACTCGAACCCGCACCCTTGGGATTCCGGCCCAATGCACTGCCCAATTATGGCTACCGACTCGCTAGTGGGAGTGGCGAAATTTTCTAGTACTTTTTACGTTTTCGTTGTAAGCCAACGTTATGTCATCAATGTGAAGAATTACCTTCAACATTCAAATGTGACACCTTTACAGATGCCAGACAATCGATTGAGATATTCGATCATCGCAAGTTCGCGTGAATTTTAGTCGGAAAGAGGGCTCCACACTCGCGCCGCGAGAGCCCGCGAAGGCCGCGAACCGCGAGTGTGGAGGGTTTCGCGGCTTCGCGTATGGGCTTCGCGGCTTCGCGTTCGCGCTTCGCGGCGTTGCCCGTCCGGTGGCGGTTTTTGGTTCGCGTCAAAGGACTTGTGTGCCGAACTAAGGTTGCCGTGATTCGCAGCCGCGGTTCACGCGCGAGTCTGGAGGGCTATATTTTTCGCACCGTTTTCATGCGCGAACCGCGCCCGTGATTCGCGGCCGCGGTTCGCGCACGAGTGGGGAGCCGGCTTGAAATCCATTCGCGCGAACTAAGTTCGTACGAATCCGCGATCAAACATACTAAAGTCGAATAGGTGTCCTAATTGCTTTAATTGGCATTCGCGCGATAATCGCGTTGCCTAATCGGTACGCTATGGTCCCGGCGTTGTTTAAGGACACACATTTCTTATCATGGCACCACAGACCAACATGGCACGAACACGCGATGGTCGCGTCGCCTACTCGCGCTCTATTATGACGATTCCTTACAATGTGCCTGTACTGGTTTTCAAGGTACCCATCTTTGAGGTCCTGGGTTCGATCCCCGACTAGGTCAGTTTAGAAAAAAATATTTTCTGTATCGTTGCGATAAGCTCTGTGTGTCTTGTTACCATAGTTGTCATTGATTTTCAAAATACAAGTAAGATGTTGTCCAATTTTTTTTTCAACCGTTATCCATCGCCGAAGACGTTGTGTACCCCAAGTGAAGTATTAGAATAAATTACTCAATAACTACACAATACGGCGAGTGCTTCCGATATGGTTGGTTGCTACCGGACGCCAGTTGTTCGTCGGTTAGTTACTGGCCCGGGTTCGAACCCCACACACGCCCGCGCATTCTCAACTTACACTTTTTACTATACGTGCGCAAGGGCTGGACTAATGTACAAAAAGTTTTTAATCGGAACTTAAAACTTTTTCGTTGCTGCATTTTTTGAAGTTTTTAAATATCGAACTCATTTCAAGTTTTTTTTAATTGTGACCTTTTTCAAGTTTTTAAATAATATTGATTGGTGATTAAGTAGCTACCTACCTATTGATAAAGTTATTGAATGTTTGTGTAAATTTTGTGTGAATGTGTAGTGCTTTACTGGATTGTCAAGTCTTCAGCAAAATGTGGCGGCTATTGATGTTATCTATAATATTACAATGTAAGTCTTTCATTTTCTCAAATCAACATAAGGTTTTTACTAATACGTTTACAGAAATATCTGTAAGGTTCTTTGAATCACTTGTTCAGGCCACAAGAGGGCGCTTTTAGTAATCGCAAGTCACCGCGCGCTGTTAGACTCTAATAAGGAAAATCTTTTCTGGTATTAATAGAAATTAACAAAATCTGACGTCATATAACTTAATCGAAAGTTAAGTACAGAGCTATAAAGTTAAATTTCATTCTTCATTGGTTATTTTTAGCACCGACTCAAAACTGCAAGTTAAGGTTGCATGAGAAACTTAATTAAGATTAAGTTTCTTTGATTTATGATTTGAAGTTTTCAATTTCTCACTTTAAACAATATTTCAGTTCTTATGGATGTTTTATAAAAAAACTACTTATTTAGTAGATTACAGACACAGTGAAAAGTTCCGTATGCGTAAAATACACCAGAGAAACTTTGTTTTCGCCGGTCAAAAATGTTGGTTTCATTAAATATTTTCGCACACACGTACGTAAACAAAATTGCGTAAGCTCAGTTACGAGCTATTTATCATTTCAGGCACACACGTCGCAATATTTCACAATATAGCCAAGTAAATTGTTATAAGCATGAAAAATGCACCACCGCTCATGCACTCAAAACAATCATGGCGCAATGCGATGCGGTATTGTTGTTACTGAACTAACTTTTCGTAAACAAAAATCCGTAATATACAACTAAAATAGTTTATGATTATAATTTTCAGTTTTAATTTCTTATTGATAAAAAGTGTAGTAAGAGAGAGAGAAGATCAATATCAACATACCTAATCAATAAAATAGATTGGCTCGGAAAAAAAATGTAAGCTGAAGTAACAGACATAAAAAAACTTACTTTTTATAATATGTAAAAGCAGTCACCATCACCAATGTAAATTAGGAACTTGAACAGCATTTGTAAATTTGCAAATTGTATGGTTAAATACAACATAAAAAAGCTGGCAGTTAAACGCACACAAATACAGAGTAAAAATTACCACTAGGGGTGCATGTGATATATGGGGCGCGGGGGATGCAGTGCAGTACGGTGGTAACGCCGCACTTACTTCCCCTCATCAGAGATCTGTACTTGACTAGTTAGTGCACAGCACTATTAAAAGGATATTTGACTAACTAAGGTCGTTTAATAGGTACCATGGGCAATAGCGACGATTAACCACTCCTCAGGTTAAAATCGCTCGCACGCCGCGCCGTCATCACGACATACGTTTAGTTTGTGCAGGGGCGATACGCGCGCTTACGAATTTTGTTGCCCATAGTAAATACATACACGAAAGAATACGAAAGTCTATGAACTGAACTATACAAGTGTGGCAGACATAAATTATAGCCCGCATGTTTTGGATCACCGTAGCGGATAGATTGCGACATCGACCACCACCAGTGTTTCCACCCATGCGTTACCAACCCTGACCCCATTTTTACCTTAGTTAGAGCTAAGAAACCATAATATACCTAGGTAATACCTACCTACATGTAAGAGTGATTTCGACGAACCGTACCATCGGCAAAGGGTGGTTCGCTTATACAGTTCGGAGCTCCACCTGCTCGTAGTAGATGTTTCAGTCAATAATTTATCAAGAAAATATATTAATGTTAAGAAAATCATATAGGTACTATACCAGCGTATCTCAAAACCTTGCACACGGAGGGAAAGTATACCTTAAATATTAAATGTACCTTTTAATATGAAATTTTAGTGAAATTAAACTTCATTTCGATTTTAAAAATAATAGGAACTGCATTCAATGATTTTTGAAAAATCGCCTTCCTTAACCAGGAATCAAAAATATTTTATTTATTTTTATGGTACCAATCGAAGTCACACAGCATCTTAAACAAAAGGAAGACCTTGTAATTTGATATTTACATTTCTATTTATTACGGATTGTATGAATTTGTATGGAATCTTATGCATTTTTTTTAAATCTTTGAATGCAGTTTCATTTCTTTTTAAAAACAAAAATGAAGTTTTCTTTCAGTAAAACTTCCTATCTTCAATATTGAAGGTACTTTCCCTCCATATGACAAATTTTGGGGCACCCCTGTATAACTATTACGCACAGATTTTTAGTCTATGAAATTAGAAAAATTCTTTTGTGGATCTCCACTACTGGAGGTTCACCGTCTGCTCAGCGAATTGAGCCATGTCTTGCGCCAAGTGGAAAAGTTATTCAACGCTGGCAATCTTCGTCCACTCCAAGATGTTAGATAACCAAGACTTTTTTCCTTTTGCCAACGCGTCGCCTTCCCATTTCCCTATTATTATGAGCTGGAGTAACTGATGTCTCTCACACGTGACCAAGATAAGTACCCAACCTTTCTGCGTTTGATGGTTCAGAACAGTCTTCCGGGTCTTCCCGACCGTTGTAGAACTTTCTCATTTTAAGATCTTCTGCAGCTAAGCATTCTGCGGTATAATCCTTGCTTTCCGTAAATTACTTTTATATTAAAACGTACAAAGGACTGTAGTAGGTATGTCCACTTCAAGTAAAAGCATATTAATGTACACATAACTAGTAAATTTAACAGTAAGCGAGTGGGGTGTCTCAAGAGTCTTCCTATATAATGCAGAATTCTAGAACTACAAAGTGAGCCATAGCAGCACAATTAATAATTACGGTCCACAGACAAAGAGATAATAAACAAGGGTGATAAAGCATTCATAGAGCAGGGGGCCAATTCTACTAAACAAATACTGTCATAATCGGAAACGAATCGAAACGAAGCTGAAGCTTTTGGTCGTTTTTCTATTCTGCTAAATCAATAACGATCCCGTTACAATTATATCTTAGTTTAGCTCACGATCAATCGATTTAAACTAAAAATGCTATTCTGCTAACTCAATTGAACATGAGCGGTTCGCTAACTGCTATTCCACTAATTTTTTTCCCTATGGATAGAACGAAACGCTACTGAATGCAAGCGTCTTATCTGTCAAAATTTACGATCGAATAACAGCCGAAGTTAAGTTCCTTCGCATCAGCTTTTTGTGAATCGATTGTTCTGAAAATGTTGTTCAACATGGAATATCTTCAAATCACTCATGAGGTAGACCTCGGAGGAGTCCGAAAATGAAATTAATGTGTTGGATTAAGCCACAATGCGTTTGATTTGACTGATCGCGAGTTCGTAAAAACCTACATACCTACTATCCAAACATCTTGCCCAGTAGCTTATTTCATGGCTTAGTCCAGGGATGGCGAACCTGTATTTATCAACATGCCATTTTTCTAAAGAAATCTTTAATGAGGTCATAGACGTGCTGTGATGCTGTGATCAAATATTTTTATTTTGACTTTGTGATTATTGGGAAAATAATAATAGTAAATACAATCAACTCAAACTTTTATTTTACTAAAAAATAGGTACATATCGCAATCTTTCAACTATACGCGTAATTTAAATTAATTAATTTGTAATTTTTTCATAGTGCATAATAAATATGATCGGTGACGTGCCCAAAATATTGTGTCGCGTGCCACTATTGGCACGCGTGCCATTGGTTCGCCATCCCTGGCTTAGTCCATTCATGCCGGTAAATCCATTATATTCATCCATCTTTCCATCTTAAATCCTTACATGTAATAAAACAGTAAAAAAGTGTGTCTGTACATTACATATATTTAAAAAAAAACTGGGGCGATGGAGACATATTATAGAATAAGGATTAAAAAAAAGTGTGTCTGTTTGTTTGTCTGTTTGATTGAACACGCTAATCTCTGGAAATACTGAACGGATTCAAATGAAACTTTTTCTGTTATATAGCTGTTAAGCCTAGGCACAGTTAAGGGTATAATTAATTTTGGAAAATGGAACACCTGATGCAGAACCATAATGGTCCAGCTAAACTATTAGAAATATAAAAACGACACCTTAGCAAAAGTTGTTCAGCTTGATGAGCATTTTTTGTTGAGGTATAAAAATCGAAGATTTGGAACACCTGACGCAGAACCATAATGGTCCAGCTAAACTATTAGAAATACATATAAAAATTACACCACGTGGTGAAGGCGGTAAAAGTTTGGGACTAATTTTTGATAACGACTTGCCTAAATACGGATCAGACGCTTAAAGCCGCTGGTGTCGATCTAAGGACTGGTTGTTTTTCGCATGACCAACTTTATGTGGCTTTTCCAGGGTTAGTAACGCTTCAGGTCTTTTCATATTAGCTCCCGAAGGAAAGGCTCTGAACATAGTTTAAAATTTTTTTAAACTATGTTTACTTGTTTACAATATTAAATATAAAAAAACAATTTATTAACTTTTAACATTATAACACTGCTACAAGTATTTTCTTATGTAACTACATTAGTTCATATTTATATGCATACGCCGGAGTCATTAAGTCCACGCGTACGAAGTCGCGGGCATAAGCTAGTAAAAAATATATATCTATAAGACTGAAAAAATAGGGATAGATTTAAATAATTTTTGAATCCTACCTAGTAGGTAAGTAATTACTTACCGTAATACGAGTATACCTATTGGTATCTTATCCAATGGCTTGCTTTGTCTGGGTCTGCAATGTGTTCGCAGTTCCTGGGTTCCATGCACAATCACGCCAATTTCACTGTACCCAGCCTTTATAGTGCAATTTGAAAAGATTTTGGGAAGTACCTTCATTATAATAAAAAGTACTAGAGTACCTTCAATATCTTTTTAAAATCATCTCATCACAACGATGTCAACGATCAGCGATTAGGGAGGTTATTACAAGCTCGAAACTTATCAGTTTTCTGAATGATTATCAATGCATCTCTTTTGTTTACTATACAGCGAGAAGGAGACGCATTGGTAGCCATTCGTGCTTATAATACCCCCCTAGCAGTTTTATGGCCGAATACTCAAACGCTAATTAACTTTGAGGGGCTCTCAAACGTCGTCCTGTCGCATTAAATGTCAAAAATATGACAAAGACAGCATGCTGTTTGAGAGCCGCTCAAAGTTAAGTAGCGTTTGAGTATTCGGCCATTAGGCTCGTATTACAGAATCAAACTCAAACTCAAATCTCTGCTTGAGTACAGTTAGATAGGGATGGCGCTATATGCGATGAATAGCACCATCCCTTTCTAACTGTACTCAAGCAGCAAGCAGTGCTTGAGTCTCGTCCTATAATACGGACCTTAAACTTTGACAATTGACACATAATATGCATACATGACATGTTTGTTTTTGTTTTTTTAGTAACTAACTCGCTCGGGATCCCACTGATTTGGTCCATTTAGTTTTAAAAATTGATAATAATCAGTTAATTAATTTGTAAATTATCCCTACTGTTTAAGAATTTGAAGTTAAAACATATTTATCACGCGTAAAATACACTCAATCGTCGGTTATTATTAAAGTAGCTTGTGATTTATTATAATGGTAACACAAGATAGAGCTATTGTAGTTCGGTTTCTATTGCGTGCACGTTTACGTTCACGTTACGTTTTAGTTATGATTCGTTTGGGTGTATACCAATAGTAGAATAACTTTTATAGTAACGATCGAAGCCTGATCGAAGCGTAATCGTAACGAAACGTTGATAGTTTGTTAGTCGATGTACAATAGTAGAATTGGCCCCCAGTACTTATTTAGAGCGGAACTGGAACAAAGAACTGGTTTCTTAATTAATACAGCACTAAGATACCAACAAACCTGCGATTATAATACTTCAGTGGCCTCGAAGAAAAGATGGGGCATCGATTTTTCTTTGTTATCCTTGCTTGATACAAGAGGAACAACGTTTTTAACGATAAATTAATAAAAAAAAACATATCCCTTTCAAAGTCATAAACTTATACTTATGTACCAGTAGTTGAGTTCTTAAAACTTGCCAGGTTTCTGAATAGCTTTTCATTCAGCAAAACTGGCTATGTTTAGCTTGTAATAAATGAAAGCAGATGGATTAATTTTGTCGGTACTGGCATCGTCACACAACAGTGAATGGCGCCGCGTCCAACTCGTCTGTAAAGTTTTCACACTAATCTGATCACTAGGACGAATATAACATTGAATCATAAATAACGATGTCAAGCTTTCCATTTTCTAATTTTAGATATACAAGTATGCTCTTTCACCTTGGTATAAACATGGTACGGAATGATAAATTGTCGTCATATCCTTGAGGTGTGCCAAGATTTGTCCCCGTCTCCCGTGAACCATATCAGGTGTATTGTATACCTTCAATGGCCGGAGAAGTTTTAAAAATAAGACATACTCATGTTCTGGAGAAAATGTTAGATGGACTTAATAATAGCTCGGAACCAAAATAATTTAAATCATTTTTATGTTAAGTATATTTCAAAAAAAAAAAACAAAACATCGATCTAAGTTCGTTAATTTTTTTTTAAAGTTTAATGTACTCGATATTAGATTAATTTTTATTATAAATAAGTATATAGGTATTTAAAAAGTTTATAAGAAGTATATCAGTTCCCATTTGTTGTATGGTCTGTGGTTCCCATATTATAAGCTTTGCATTAGTTTAGGACTAGTAGTAGTTGTAGTAGTGCAGTGTGAAATTGTCCAAGCATATTTTATTATAATTATTTGTTTATAGAATATAACGAAGACATGCAAACCACATATTTCAAATTACCTGTAAAATTATTTTAACACCACAGCTGATTTCAAAATAAAATAAAAGAAAAAAGCAACGTGCGAAGTGCAAAAGTCGTGAAACGGTACTTTTCACAAATCCAATGTAATTATATATTTTCTGCGCTATTACCTGATTTCGGGCAGTTTCAGGGGACTGGCACGGCGACAGCTGCGATATTGAACATTTGACCTACTTAACCCCGTTTCAGGAGCTGAAATTTTTCAGGTTATACAAGCCATTTATAGGCACTATGTTTTATAAAATTTTGAGCGTTGTAATGGAAAATTATTTACTATTTCCAACTTTGATACAACAAATCCTTTATGACAATATTATATCTTAGCTTACCTTATCACATCAAAAGGATTATCAAATCACAATAAAATTTTATTTTTCTGTGCGAAAAAAATAGCCGCCCCGTATTCATAAAAAAAGCAAAAAGGAGGCTTATAAAGTGTTTTGTCTCGTTTACTCTTTTGACATAATTATGATAAAGATAAAGTGCAATAGCTAAAATAGAATTATTAGGTAATTATAAATAAGACCTTTAATAACAAAATCACTCGAATCATGAGTAAGTTGATATTTCACACCAAACGACCAATGGCGTTAGTTCAAATGAACATTTTGAAAATTACCTTTAGTATTATTTATTAATTTTATGTTCTTTTTAGGGTTCCGTAGCCAAAATGGCAAAAAACGGAACCCTTATAGATTCGTCATGTCTGTCTGTCTGTCTGTTTGTCTGTCTGTCTGTCTGTCTGTCTGTCTGTCCGTCCGTATGTCACAGCCATTTTATTCCGAAAGTATTAGGATTACACATGTGAAACTTGGTAGGTAGATGTATTCTGTGAACCGCTTTAAGGTTTTCACATAAAAATAAAAAAATAAAAGATTAAGGGGGGGCTTCCCATACATGAATATGAAAAATTTTTTTCATCAAACCTATACGTGCGGGGTGTCTATAGATAGGTCTTTAAAAATGATATTGAGGTTCCAAAGACTATTTTTTCTCAAAGTCAACCGTTTGAAAGATATACACTGCCAAAGTGGTAAAATGAGTGTCCCCCCCCTTTAACTTTTAAAATAAGAGAGTGAAAAATCTAAAAAAAAATATGTTGTAGATCCTAATAAATACTTTCAACGAAAATTGGTTTGAACGAGATATAATGATAATTTTTAGAGATATATCACATTTTCCAAAACCGCAAATATTGTCATTCATACAAATACTATGAAAAACAAATTTATTTTTGCATACGAAAAATTATAGTGGTATTCAATATGGTATTGTATACGGTAACTACGGAACCCTACTGCGCGTGGCCCGACACGCACTTGGCCGGTTTTTTCAATTTCAACAAAACTATGATCTTGTTAGAGTATCGGGCTAATCTACACAAGTTCTTTGAATATATCCGAACAATTCAGCACATAGTACTTGGAAATACGTATATTTTCAGAATTTCATGCAGGATCCCCTCTAGAGGTTTTACGTGGAGCGACTTGACAGGCGACTTAAATCATTTAGCGCTTTTTTTCGGCAATCGCTTGTAAAATCTAAACGCAAACCTAACTTCAATGTGTTGGCGATGGCGATTTGCTTTTACAAGCGATTGTCGATAAAAAACGCTAATTGACTAAAGTCGCCTGGCAAGTTGCCTGCCAAATCGACTCGTGTAAATACCACATATTACTGCGTTGAAAGAGCTTCAATTTATCATTATAGAAATGTTTTGTATTTTTAGGATAATTAAACTTAATAAAAAGAAACCTTAAGTAATTAGAGATTCTAAAGCAAAGAAACAAACCCTCATTTTACCACAGAGATAGCACTTCAAAAGCGAACGTCACGTGTTATGTAAAGCAGGTGGAGGGGGTCCTAAGGAGTTTGCGTCACCTTCTGAACTGTACCTATTTGGTAGGGTAACCAACGTTAGCTGGTGCTGACGGCTAATGACTGGCTTCTGTATTAATTACGACGTTTGAAAATTATACCTTATATTTGAAACTCAAGATTGTGCTGTTCGTTACCGAACAAAAATGTTGACATTTCATGAAATAAATAGACAAAGAAGAAGGCTTCTTTATTTCAAGAGTAATTTTCTTTTTGTGATAGAGTAAAATAAAAAAGGATCAAGGACTCTTGTATCTAGAGTTATATACTCGAATATACTAGAATTATATACTAGAAAGAAAAAGAAAAGTTCTTAAGAAGACTGAAAGAAAAGGCACTTGCTTTGAGTCTTCCTAAAAACTTTTTATGGCAGCAAATCGTAATAGTAAAAATAACTTCAAAAGTTCTGAACAGAAAATGAGCTAACAAATATTGAAACTTATACGAAAATGGTTTTACTTTTTGAATAGAATTGCGCGAGTAATAAGGGCGCGCGATAAATTTCTAAAAGGTGTCTCGGAACTTTTGAACTATTCTCATGGCCACCCTGACTTATAGCGAACTTTTAACTTAGTCGACGCAGTGACTTTAAAAATTCAGAAGGGAAAGTAAGATCGGTGAGTGGTAGTACTGAGTCCTTATTAACATTAAGCAAGTCACTTTCGCGATCGCTCTTTGAAAGTCGGAAAGTTCTTTTCGGTATGGTAATTTGACACTTGTGAAAACTTGATAAGGTCTTTTGAATGGTCTGATGGGTTTTGCCTTGGGTACGAGTATATAATTAAGAGTAAGATTGTGTTTTATTAAAACGTTCTATATTTACTTTTTAGTACGTACTTACACCAACTAAACTGGCAACGTGATCGTGAAAACAAACAGAGGTTACAGTTTTTCAGGAACGTTTTCAAAAGAACTTTCAAGGGATTGGATGTAAAAATACGGATAATACGTAATAATATCGATGCCTTGAAACTTAATGTTTATGTGACGTAAAACATTTTCAAGGTGACCCGTAAACCACAAGCCGAGTTGTCACGCAAAGCTACTATTGCAAACGTTGACAGGGGTGAAACACCTCATATCATGCTGGCTCGTGCTCGTGCTTACGAGAGCGAGATTCCTGTTTTTTCAAACACGTAAGTCTTTGGGTATCAGACCGTGAACTATACATCTTGGTCGCGTGCGCGGCCATCTTGATTAACAGTTTAAAGAGGTGTAAAGGGCGAGGGGTGACTTAGTGTTGCTAGAGGCGATTAAGTGGAAATTTCTTTTTTAATAAACGTTTGTTATTTTTGATATTGTTTTGTTTTGAAATGTTGAGTTTTAACAACATTTTGTAATGATTTATTTCCAAGGTTTCTGTAGTAAAATTTGAGCGGTGAAATATTTGTCAGCAAATCAATTTGTGTTCACTCGATTGTATCGAGTTACAGAGCGTGTCACGAAAGATAACCATAAATGGTAACCATCTTTGCATCATTACGTCATTACTCATAAAGAAAAGACTTAAAATAATATATCATATATATAATAACTATAATATATATGAAATATTATTTTATCTTAAGTCTTTTCTTCATGAGTCTTTCGTGATATGAACTATACATTATTTAACAATAGTTTTAAGACTATTAGAGAACCTATAAATTAGTAAATGACATAGAATAGGTCTATCAATATAAAATAAAGTAAACAATCTATAAATAGTGTTATTAGCTTCCAGAAAGCTTTCTTTGCAAATACTTATCAATAAAGTCTTCTTTGTAAGACTATACATCATGTATCAAAAAACCCTGTCAGATCCTGAAGTGTTCCTGAAACTTAACAACATTCCCCGTAAAACATAGGTCGAAAAACGTGAAAAAATTCGTACTCCCATACAAAATGTATCGGTCAGCTGACCGACTTACTATGGAAAGGCGAAAAAAAAATCGTTTTTCGTCCTATGTTCCTTGGAGAAAGTTCAGTTTTAGCAACACTATCAACTGTTCCAGGATCTGACAGGGTTTTTTGATACATTTTGTACCTATAGAACTTCGAAAAGTAGTTTTAAAAACGCACAATATGGTGTCTGCGGTGTAACACAAGACTTTATCAAGATCGGCGCGCGCGGTCACGCGCCGCTGCTTCCGATGCGCACGTCTTTTGTTTTTGTCTTCTTTCTTTCTTATAGTCAGGTTATCTGTCTTGCTCACTCGTTACACCTTGCCAGTCAAAAAAGGTTATAATTATTAGCACGTGCCAGGAAGTGAGATAAGTTTAAACTTGATTAGCATTATATTAAAAAAGTTAAATGCTCGTGGCCAGTGTTTGTTTTAATGCAAATGCAAATTTTGGTTTTGTTATTTGACAAATTCTGTCTAGGATAGAGATTATTATAGAGAGAATATTATAAAAGAAACTTTTTTTTAATAATCCAAAAAAATAATGTAGGTAATTTCTTCTCTTCTAAATTACCTGATAAAGTTGTCGATCGTTGGAGTAGTTATCAAGAAAATTGTTCAAATAACAACTAATTAATCTCCATGAACGAACATTTCAGAGGCGCTGCACCACCGCTTTAGCCCCATTAGATAGCGAAAGACGTTATTATACGCTACTCTAATGCCGTTATGTGCTTTCTTCGTGTAATTCGTCCAAAGTTGGCATGTGTAAAACACCTGACAGAACGTCTGAAATACGGTAACCCTCACGTCAAACGAAGCTTTGCAAGCGGGCAAGCATATTCCCTACCACATACAGCGCCCTTCGTTGCCTTTCAATATCGGCAGTAATAATCGCAACAAGTTGCGCAGGACGCGGAACGATATCGCACGGCGGCTGCGCAGACGCAGGTCCGCTTCACTGCGCACCCCCGGTCACGGCTTCCGCGCACATATGAAGGAATGCATTAAAATGCATAAAAACAAGGATATTGTTCATTACTATTAACGATATCCTGTTCATTTTTATACAAAGTTATTGAATTTGTTAGTCAAATTAAAATATAGGGTTATTTTGTAAAACACCAACAACCTCCCAGGAATAGATTACTAACATCATAAACAAATCTACGACTTTTCCGAAAACAGACAAAAGAAATTGACTTTTCATACTAACTCGATCAGCTGTTCGGACATTTGTATGGAAGTTGTTTTTTTTTGTCTGTTTTCGGATAAGTTGTAGAACAAATGTTGTTATTTATAATGTTAGCACTCGTTTATGTTTTACAAATAACCCTGTATCAACGTGTTGATATCCAAATGCGGAATATGGTAGATAGGGACCATCAAACGGAACAACTTTCACTATGGGACCAACTCTGAAATCATGAAAAAAACTGGCCAAGTGCGTGTCGGACTCGCGCACGAAGGGTTCCGTCCGTACCAAACAACTGCAACAAATCACGTTTGTTGTATGGGAGCCCTCCTTAAATATTTATTTTATTCTGTTTTTAGCATATGTTGTTATAGCAGCAATAGAAATACACGATCTGTGAAAATTTCAACTGTCTACCTGTAGTCGTTATCAATATCGAGCAAAAAACGGCAAAAAAACACGTTTGTTGTATGGGAGCCCCCCTTAAATATTTATTTTATTCTGTTTTTAGTATTTGTTGTTATAACGGCAACAGATACATCATCTGTGAAAATTTCAACTGTCTAGCTATCACGGTTCATGAGATACAGCCTGGTGTCAGACAGACAGACAGACGGACAGCGGAGGCTTAGTAATAGGGTCCCGTTTTTACCCTTTGGGTACGGAACCCTAAAAAACAGTTATTTCATAAATTTTGATATTTTCGTTATTATTTTTTGTATGAAACAGCAGATTTTTTTTTCGTGGGGGTTTTTGTAATGTAACACGTTGTAGATCTAATAAACTTAAAGGTATTGATATCTGAGTTTTATGGGTAAACAATACCATCGATACTTAACGAAAACAAGCGTTTAATAAGTAAAATTGATTTTCACGCCTGAACCACTGAACCCATTGTGATGAATTTTAGTAAAGATATATTTTGGATCATAGGGAAGGAACTTGACATTTTGCTGTGGAAATGAATATCAAAGGGATTGAAATAGGGAATAAAAATTTCTATAGAGACCTAGAACAAAGCCGCAGGTGGCCACAGCACAGTGAAACACACTAATGATGAACATGTATAATGTAACAACTAGGTACTCTACAGCCACAATCGCTCCACAGGTTGCTGCATTCTGTAGATCCCAGCGCTGTCACGGCTGCTAACCAAGTTAATGCTTTCTTGTTTACCCACTTTGTGAGACACAGAGAAACTCTTTGCAACGATAATTTAAACATTTACGATAAAATTGATATATTTAAAAACCGGCGATGAGAACTTTTTTTAAATTAGCACAGTGACAAACATGTTAAAAAAAATATATCTTAAAAATTAAGATCCTAACCGTGTGTAAAAGTTATCATACAGAAAAGTGGGCAACCAGCTGTTACCTTGGGATTTAATATATAGGAATAAAATGTTATAAAGGCATTATAAGTATTTATTATTGTAAAGGGCACATACCATATAAGTACTAATAAAATAACCAACACTTGCTTAGGGTAACTTTAGTTAGGTATAGGTAGTATTTTTTCTTACCTTAAAATAACAACTAAGTTATAATAGTGCACAATAAAAATTCACCAAACGCTTAAAATATGTGCTGAATAATTAAGCATCCGTTCCGATAATAGATACGAAACACAAGATAGACAGACTACAGAAGTTAAGCTTGGTGCTACGAGCGTTTGAGCAACTCACACACACATATCGGGTCATTCTGAACTTTACCATCCGAATTTCAAGGATGTGTTCAGTCCATGAAACTAAACAACTTTCTCTAAGAAACCTGTGACGAGTTTAGCCACAAAATTTTGGTCATCACATAATAAATTGATCACGTCGCGTCGTGGATCTTTTTGATTTGTATGGATAGTATTTTTTTTTACATTTTTGGCCATGTGTTTCTTAGAGAAAGTTGTTCAGTTTCATGGACTGAACACATCCTCATTTGGATGGTGAATACAAAATGACCCTATAGATCTCACCGACCAATGACACACTGCAATGATGCAGACACACGCACTCGAACTCGTTTGATATTCGTCAAGTGAGCGGGTTTATATTAGGTCTGACATTTTACCGGAATGGCAAAGGTATCGGATGCATACTGGCACATGTAGGTATTTCAATACCTAACGAACTGTCAGCGATGACACATTAAAATAACGTTCAGCGACGATTTCTGTCGGGTCGGATATAATATTGGCATACTGAAAGCAGTAGCTGCCGATTATTTTGTATAGGGTCGCCCACACTGTCGGCTCGTAGCGTCGGCGTCGGCGTCGATCGAAGCCACGACCGCTCTAAATTAGTTTAGCCGGCGTGTACATACGCAGGGAGGACTCGTTTAAGCATGGAGGGTGAAATTAATATAGAAGTTTTAATTTAACTTGTAGAAGACAGGAGTTTGCTGTGGGCTAAGATGTGTGATTAGCAAAAATAAAATTTTAAAACTCGCGGTATGACTTGAAATTTATTGCATATTAAAACCTGACTTTATAGATTTAACTAAATGAACGTGAAAGACAAACAGAACGTCGGTCGTCGTCGTCCCGTCCATTGTATGTAGAATCCAACTCACATTACTGTTTTGTGATGAGCCGGGCAGCGTTTAACGATAGTGGTGTTCACATAAGACCGGACCGTCAGCTACACAAAGTATTTGGAAATAGCCTTATAAAGCCGAATATGGTAGATAAGGACTATCAAACTGAACAACTTTTAGTATTGGACCAACACTGAAATCGCGAAAACAATCAGCTGTTTTATACAAAATATATGAAACAGCTGATTTTTTTTTCGCTATTTCACAGTTGGTTCCATAGTAAAAGTTGTTCAGTTTGATGGTCCCTATCTACCATATTCGGCTTTATAAGGTTATTTCAAAACACCCTAAAGTGTAAACAGCAAAACATGAAAGTCGGCCAACGGTAAAATTGTCGGTCCTACCTAATATTAACCAGCTCTGAAATTTTCGAATTTTCTGTGTCGATGAGAGTTGGCTATGTGTGCGTTGCTTGAGCGTGCGTCGTGCGTAGTACTGAGCTTAAATTATGTAGTCTCTATTGTTTCTTTTGTAGTGTACAAAGGATTTTTGTAAGAATAATTCGTGCCGGAATCGCAGGGAATCAGCCGCATTAGGCGCTCGTTCGCTCGGAAACATCATATTACCGGGAGGGATTCCGGAATATTGTTTCGCGGTTTCCTATCAATGCCGGGATTTTCCCCTCTTTTTACGTTGTTTATTGGTTCTTCTTTTTCTTCCGTGCGAGTGTGTTGGTGTTCATTTGTTTCGATTGTTCATCTTTTGTTTTTGTTAAAATCTATTTTGTGATAGGTTTTATAAATTATTTCAATTGTAATTTATCAGTTTTACTTAAGGTTTTAAATTGTCACCCTATAGATTAGACTCAAATGTATTGATTTTATGTAATAAGTTTAACACTGTTAGGTATGATAGGAGATTTTTAAATAAAACTGGTGCTTTCGAACAATTACTTAACGGATTTGTTCCGTTAATTAAACCTTTATAAAATTTTAAAAGAGAACAAAGAACTGAATGGACAAAGAAAATTGCTGTTTCATAATAATTCCATATTCTCATTCAATTTAACTCTTTACGAAACATGTTCTTATGCCGATATTTTTAAACTTTTATCCTTAATTAAAAATGAGTAGAGCGG
Source organism: Agriphila tristella (assembly GCA_928269145.1). NCBI lineage: Eukaryota > Metazoa > Arthropoda > Insecta > Lepidoptera > Crambidae > Agriphila > Agriphila tristella. Next base: position 3,978,079 of record OV743433.1, read on the forward strand.
ATTACCCACGGGGATTGGGCCTACGCCGTAGGTTCCATCCATTCTCCTTACCCATCTATAAGGCTTCCCGCCGATGAAAGATAAATTCGAGTATAATTTATCTTTCATACAGTTTTAGTGCAATTTCTATGCATTTAAGATTGATTCATACAATAAATTGTACGTGATTATAAATAATATAATATTCGAAGCATTTGAAAATTGCAAGATTTACTCAAGTCATTACTTACTCATCTATAGATATCAATACATACTGTATATTCGGATCACGTTCAAAACACTCCCAAAACAACTCTGCGCGAGCCGTAATGAGGGCGAACTTTGAAAATTCATATTTAATTATTAAATAGATATATGGATATACAAACACGCAATACATTAAACAAATACCTTATTATTACTATCTTTAGATTCTTAAGTCATTTTATTTTATTTTAAGTAATAGTAATTAAATAGGTACTTACCAGTATGTCAAAGGTTATTTGAGCAATTTCAGCCATACTTTTTTGAGTGACAATGTAACGACATTGTCACTCAAAAAAGTATGGCTGAAAAAATCGTCGCGATTATCACTGCTACATAAAGTAGTCCGTGTGCGTTTAGTATAAGGAAGGAAAGGAAGGCCAGTGTTGATTATCAGGCAGGCATTTAAGCTTACTTTCAATTTTAACGTTGTATCCACGCTACTATTGGTATTCCTTAATCAATTCTATGCTCTGATAATGTCTTAATTCTAATGTATACTTAAGTGTGTAGATTTTATTTTATAAATAAAATTAAAGACAAGCAAGCAGACGAGACAATAATATCAATGAAAATAATTTACTTATGTGTGTTTTCAAATGTTTCAGTAGAATAAATTCAAAGCCAGACTGAATACACCTATAATAACTTTATTCACAAGCTTAGTTTTAGATCAATCTCAAATGCTTAGGTACATTTTTCCAATATCTCTATATTACGTCAACCCTAAATTGCCTAGCTTAGCCATATCATTGGAAGCTGACCCATAGAAACAATCGAGCAACGTCCACAAAACGAGCATGACTGGGCCCAATCGCGCTAATTCTGTACGATAAAACCAATGTTTATCTTTGGTTTAGATTTAGAATTTAATTTAACAAACTCTATTGTGCGTTTAAAAACAAATGTTACAAAAGGCGCACTTAATGCTAAAAGCATCTCCCAGTCAACCTTTAGGACACAGATATAATATTTGACAACATCACATACCCATTGCTCCGATTCCAAAGTAAGTAGCTAAAGCACTTGTGTTATGGAAATCAGAGATAACGGTGGTATCATAAACACCCAGACTTGAGACAATATTGTAGAAAAGTTCATTTTCTACCTACATTGACCCAGCCGGGGATCGAACCCGGGACCTCAAGAGATAGTGACGCCTTGAAAACCAGCGTGCAAACCACTTGACCATGGAGGTCGTCAATGCAGGCGATGAAGAATTCTCACATAGTTGTTTAAGATTGACATCTTAAGCTCCCTAGGCTTTGCTTTCAACGATTTTAACAAAACTAATGTGTGTATTTTTCTGAAAACGAACCCCAAAGGTTACGATTTAGTTTTGGTTTTATGATTTAAATTAACGCAATTGCGCCACAGGGGCCATTGCTTTAGGTTTGTTAAAAATTGTTAAAAACAATACCGAGGAAGTCGATATGTGCCAATTTTGGACAATTCACGAGTAAATGAAAATTCTAAAGCTGTACTAAAGATTTTGACAACGTAACGGTGTTGGTTATATCTTTCAGAATTAGCACGATTGAACCCCTGTCCAGTGGACCGCAAGGCTCATCTAATGCGAAGGACGCCCGTTATTATTGATTTTGCGTACATTCGAGGAATGTTTTAATTTTTTTTATCCCTCCGCTTCGGGATCCCATCGGGGACATTGTCGAATATTATGTTCCGTTCGAAGTATTACGGGGCTGACATGATAAATTGGTTTCGGGATATTTTATCTGAGGATTAATAAACATGATGATAACGACTGCGGATGAATTTCAGTAAAGTTGAATTGAGGCTTGTTAGAAATTCGTTTTGTTGCTTGAAATTTTTTTGGATTTTTTTTTATTTAGTGACAGTTATTTTAAAAATATTTCCATTAAGGCTCGGTTATGCGGAAACATTTGTCTCTGTCTTTTTTTTGGTGTGTAAAGAGTATGGAAAATAACCTCACTACTGTACTTTTTCGATGTATTTCGTTTTTTCATCATTATCTTTAGCACAATTATCTTTCTTGAAAAAAGTAGTTGGAGCAACTTCACGGTACGTTAAAGTGTATTTTGATGTAGAATTCAATACGTTTGCACTATTATTTACGCCAAAAATATGACCCGCGACAAGCGTTTTTGACGATGTTCTGTATTTTTTTTTGGAATCATCTGTGAAGTTTATAAGCAATTTAAATACTTGTAGCTACTAGACAATCTCTATAGCTTGTCGTATGTTTTTTTTTGTGGCTACAACTTTAAGCTTTCTATATAAAAATATGGCCCGCGCGATAGATCGCTAAGAAAGATAGATCTTTTCCTATTATGGACCCTTAGGCCAGTAGCGTTTGCAACAATATCTTTATAACCAAACCAATTTTAAGTAACTATGCTCCTAGTTTTTTTGCTAGCAAACAACATGTAGAAACATACTTAGATAACTTAAAAAAAACTTATTTCAGGTGTCCAGTCAGTCCGAATCATCAACATGAGGGTTCCGGAAGTGATACAATATGGCACCAAGGACGCGGTGACTTTAGACTGTGACTACATTACGGACAACGTCACGGGGCTCGTGGTCAAGTGGTTTTTCATGGACAAGTCACAGCCGGTGTACCAGTGGATACCACCACAAAAGCCGCAAGCTTTGGGCCGTTTAAGAAATAAGGTGAGCATTTTAGTTGTCTTATTTGTTCTAACATTCTTCACCCTATTCTGACGCCATAACAACAATTTTAAAATTGTTGTGTTCCGGCAGTTACAGGTAAGATAGCCAGTATCTCAGTGATGACGATTCTGGGAGTAGTGCGCTTCCATCTTCGGCCTTATCGTCACTTGACATCAGGTTAAGAAAGCCAAGCACTGTCCCGTTGTGTATAAAAAACCCAACTATTTATTGAAAAAAAAACAACAACTTTAAAATACAACAAATGGTTTTCCATGCATTGTTAAAGTTATCGTCAAAAGATAATGCTACCTATTTGTCACGTCAAACTTGTCAAAGGACATCATGCTGGCTGGCAACCTCTTTTTTTGGATAATTTTTTTGGATAACTTGTGCTTAACCGGTACTTTGATAAGCTTGTTATCGTTAAAGTTAGGTGGTGCAACTGAGTCTTATCTGTTAAAGTTATGGTTAGGTCAAGATGGTGCAACTCAGCCTAAATGGGACAAGTAAGAAAAAGCAGACTATAGTAAAATTCCAGTACCTGAATGTTGTAACACAAATTCGAGTATAGTTCGAATTTTTTTTTTTATTTATTTATTATCAGAAACAGTGTAATACATTTTTAATTTTACAAAAAAGTGCTATTTAAACCTCTAGAGTTTGTGTATAGTACCTGAGAGATTCATACACGTAGACAATAACTGATACCTAATTGTTTGTTAATTAACATATTACCTATGTTAATTAATCTAATTACATAATAATTTTATATTAGGAGATCGAGCATGGTTCTGTCAGTAGGTAGCATGAAATTTTATTGTAATAGAGACAGAAAATATTCTTTTAATTTTAATTTTATGTTTTTTTTCGTAATAACATTACGCGTGGCGGTGGGTAAAGAATTGATTAGTCTAGGAATAAGGAATGCGCTCGTCCGTTCACCGTAGTAGTTGTGTGCTGATACAATAACAAGTTTTTCCTGCGCAACTTGACGGGTGCATATAGGATGATTTATTTTAATTTGAAACTGGTCACAAAAAAAATTGTTCTTTTAAGATGTAGTAATTAACTTTTTCATGCACTGGTAATGTTTTGCAGTATTTGAATATTTCGTATTCATTTTTAAAAGAGGATTTTAAATTGGGTGGTAATCACGAAAGATGACCACAAATGGCGCCCATCTTCGCATCATAACTCATGAAGAAAAGACTTTAGACAAAATTATATTTCATATTCATATAGATATATCGATATTATTTAAATATATGAAATAGTATTTTGTCTAAAGTCTTATTTTCAAGAGTTATGACGCGAAGATGGGCGATATTTGTGGTCATCTTTCGTGATCCGAACTGTACCCGATGGTTTTTTACAGGGGCATTACCGAATTCAAGTCTTCATAGCAAGAACGAATCCCATTGAATTTGTACGAAAGCGGTGAATTCGAGTTCGCTCATTAGGACTAAGTACCTATAGTATCATGCTCTTGTGTTCATAGCGCTATAAGCAAAGATTAGCTGATATGCCCATAAGGTCTAATAAGTGTTCTATGATAGCGTTAAGACTGTATTAACCACATTTATAATCATTTAAAATCATCATTAGACAGTTACACTGCCTAAATGTAAATATCTGACAACACAGTGCCTTGCCCTAATGATCAGAGCAATTAAATAAATGTGATCTTGTATTCTACAAGATTTGATCTTGACTTTTTTTATTGACTTGATCACATATATTGTCTCTCAATGCTCTTTAAAATCTTTGAAATAATTATTGTTAAGCCGTTACGTATACATGCTGAAATTTTAATCATATAGTTCCCGCAGTGGGATGGTTCCAATCATGATTACAAGCAACTATTACAGTGGAGCCAACTCTGATATCTCGAAAAAAAAACAGCTGTCCTATGCAAAAGCGCAATATCTACTTGGTCTTAATGTAATGATTAAAATTTCACGCTATGTAGTGTTTATTGTTTACTTATTCTGATTGATTGTAAAACAACCTTACACGTAATTAACGGCTTCCAATTATTAGAGACAAATTGTATTGCTTGCATAATTTCTAGTCTATGGTATTGTTGCAGCAAACAAACCATAACTATGAATTGGCTCGAACTAACATTAGTCTAGTAAATTGAAATGTTATTCAAAGCATTGAATTTCAATGGCAAAATGTCGTAGAAGCCATTAGACGCAACCCAACGTTTGTCAATATCTCTAATCTAAATCACAGATTTGTTAGTAAATGGAATTGTATGTAAACATTTATTGACCTCTAGACAGGCGATTAAATATTTTTCTTCTAATGCTTTTATGAAGTTGGTTTTATGTATAAAGTCACTCTGTATATTTCTTTTATAAAGAAGGTTTTAATAACAATATCTAAATCTTAATATTTCTTATTCTTTTTACTCTTTTGTAAAGATAAATAATTTATTTGATTTACCAAATGCACTCTAAAAATTGTCTTGATTTTCTACGAGTAAGCTGCACCTGAAAACATAAATTGCTTATATTAATAGATGGTTAAAAATTATAACTCTTTTTATCTGTTCCGATGACAGAAAAACAATATTATAATTTTTAAGAGCAACATTTTCCGATGAAACAAAATATCCAAACAAGCACTATTCATTCGTTACGTTAGAGCGGCCAGCAAGAGGTTTATCTTGCAAGTGGGAGTGGTTAGATATACGATAAATACGGCCTTTTTAGACATGTATTTTTATATGTTTTTCTTTCTTGTCCTCCAGTTGGACCTCAACTACAAAGTGTCACATAACCCGTACACTCAGCACCGAGCACTCCACATCATGTCCCCTAGTCCAGATCTCACTGGGAACTACACGTGTGTCGTATCAACATTCTTAGCCGAAGACCAGAGGACGAGGCCTATGGCTGTGTTTGGTAAGTACAAAATGGCGGATTCTGATAATTTCTTTTTTAATATCGGTGCATCTCATACCGAAAGTGACGCCCTCAGAGACTTTGATTTAGTAAGTGGACAATAAAATAAGCTATAATTTAGCAAAAAAAACGTAGACCCATAATATAATATCGTAATAAACGTGGATCCATGAGAAAACACCCATAGTATTGACATTTCAAAGGCTTTTGACAGGGTTTGGCACGCAAGTCTGCTGAGCAATTCAAATTCAAAAAATTCAAAATTATTTATTTGTCTCTAAAAATTTTAACAAAAATCAGATTAACGTTAATAACCACATTAGTCATAGACTGTGTCGTAGCTATTAGCGCCCGCCTCGAACTTAAAGAATTCTAACAGTTACACACAAAATAAATTTACTGAATCTAAAAGGTTACTATTATATAAAAAAAAAAATAGTGTGTGTGTGTGAGTGTGTGTGTGTGTGTGTGTGTGTGTGAGAGTGTGTGTGTGTGTGTATGTGTGTGTGTGTGTGTGTAAAGTGTGTTGAATGTCATTCGTAGTTGTTAACAAGAGACTCGATATCTTCATATTTTAGGCTAAAAAGCCACTCATACAAAAGTTTCTTACACTCGCGTTGAGATACGTTGTAAATATGCAATTTATAGTTAATTTTATTATATAAGATTGGGCTAAGGTATAAATAATGTCGTCCCGCCAGCTTGGTAGAACAGCTCTCCACTTTAAAGATTCTATTAGACATTCTAGTATTTAAAGCCAACTCACGATCGAAGGTACAAAACTTGTGTTTACGTAGGATAACATGTAAAACGAAAAGCTTACGCACAGAAAGAACCTTCCATAACTCATAAAGCTGTACAGTTGGATACCAGATGGGTTTGAATGCCATTACTTTCAGAACCGCTCGCTGAGCCCGTTCCACGACGATGAGATTGGTTTTTGTCGTGGAGCCCCATACAGTGATACAATAACTCAGTATCGATTGAGCTAAAGTAATGTAGGCCATCTTCAAGGTGCCTTCATCAGCACTACCTCGCAGTTTACGAAACACAAAAATCAGTTTTCTGATACGAGAAGATACTGACTGGACATGCTCATGCCAGGACATAACACTGTCGACAACAACACCCAAATATTTCACATGGTTTAAACGTTGGATCTTAAAACAGTTGCAAATAGTACATTGGGGATTGCCCATAGTGGGACAAGAAGTCTCATGCACAGATATATGAAATGTGCTGTCAGGTTGGGAATTAAGTCTAGGAGCGAAAGTCACGAAGCAAGTCTTTGTAAGGTTAAGAAGGAGGTGATTATTCGAGAGCCAAGCAATGACTGTTTTTAAAGCATGTTCAGCATGTGCACGAGCCTCTTCCCAATCCTGCCCATGGACAAGAAGCGCTGTGTCGTCAGCGTATGTCAGAATTTTACAATTGGGTAATGACAATTGACACAGCCCATTGATAAAAACAAGAAACAGTGTAGGCCCGAGCACACTACCTTGGGGAACCCCCGATGTGACAGGTCTCTCGTCACTTGTAATACCATTAATTGTAACACTTTGACTTCTGCCGCAGAGGTAACTTTTAAACAAATTGAGCGCCAAGCCGCGGATCCCCAAGTGTTCAAGTTTGCATAGTAAGATTGGAACGGACACAGTGTCAAAAGCCTTCGAAATGTCCAAAAACAGGCACAAAGACTTTACTTTTTTGTTGAGGTTTTTAATTATAGAACCAGTTAGTTCGAGAACAGCATCCTCTGTTGATTTTCCTACTCTAAAGCCAAATTGGTTTGCTGAAATAATTTTTTTGGTATCAAGAAAGCTAATCAATCTTTTGTTTATTAATTTTTCCAAAATTTTAGAGAAGATAGAAAGTACAGAAATGGGCCTATAGTTTGAGACACTGTCCCGCTCACCATTCTTAAAAACAGGGTGTACAACTGCTTTTTTAAAAACACTTGGAAATACTCCGGTTGTAAGACAGAGATTGAAAACATGGTTTAATATTGGGAGCATGACAGGCCTAGTGGCCTTTAAGAGAGATGTAGGAATACCATCCCATCCAACAGCACTATTTAATTTGAGACCCATGATTATCGAATCTTTTTCCGATTCATCAGTTGCGAATAAACCCATAGAATCCTGGGAAGATATCTCAGAATTACAATCAGGCTGATATGAGGAAAGGTTAGCTGGCCTATCACCAACACCGATAAAAAACTTATTCACAGCATCAACCGAACTTTGCGGATCACCAGCCAAGGATAAGAGAGCATCGGAGGTGTTCTTTTGTTTTAAGTTAGTAATTGTTCTAATTACTTTCCAGGTTCCCCTAACACTGTTTTTATTTTTGTCGAACTGTGAGCGATCATACTCACGTCTAATTCTTTTCAATAAATTGTTGCAGAAATTTGCGTTTGTATGACACAGCAATAATATTGTTGGTAGGATCTTGCCTAAACTTGCGAAATAGCTTGTCTCTGTGTCGGATACAGCGAAGTAAGCCTGGTGTAATCCACGGCTTGACAATATGTTTTCTAGATGGAATAGTAACTAGATGAGAGTTGGTTTGAACTGTATTCGATACTATATTGACCAACAATTTAGCAGCATTCTCAGCATCGGATTCCTGTAAAACCGATGAGAAATTTGTATTTTCAATGTCCCTAATACAGGCTGCAATATCAAGACGGTTTATTATGCGATTTCGGTTTTTATTGTTGACGTCACAATTGTATCCAACGAAAAACACTACTGGTGCGTGGTCAGTAAAAAGGGAATCAAGTACCAAAGCGACAGCCGTTCTATCAGTTTTAAGTATCACATGGTCTAAGCAATTATGGTTTCGTGTGGGTAAGTAATGACCAGGCAACATAGCGTGAGACGCCAGCATATTAAGGTATTTTTCGGCATCACTATCATTATTTTCGGGAGTGATATGTATATTTATATCCCCAATCAGTGCAACTGTTTTAAAGGACTGAAGTGAAGGTAAAAAACGGTCAAGGGAATCTAAAAATGTATTTTTGTTTGTGTAAGATGGTGAGCGATACACGGCAATAATGGCAATTTCTTTAGATACTTTTAGAGAAGCAAGCTTCCAGCGTACGGAATTCCCGCTGGCTTTTGTAGCTGGGTAGCCGACTTCTTGACTGAACGACCCTGTCTTTGCTTTTGTGTTAGACTGAGGTCAAGAGAAACCCCATCAATAAAAAAAATAGAAGGTATCATTACATTCCCTCGTAGTTATTCGTACAAGTAGATAGCAAATGTGTCAAAATCGGCCACTTTAAGCAGTTTTGCTATCTACTTCAAGAAATTAATAACTACTAGGGAATGTAATGATATTATCTCCTAATAATACTAGACTACTATAATAGATGGGTCTTAAAAATTTCGCGTTTAGTTTTATTGAAATTCAAACAAACATTCAAAAACAATCATTCAAACATTCTTTCGTATGTCTGTCCGCCGGATATCTGTCCGTTTGTTCTCCTCTATAGGTCTCATTTCTTAACAGATTCTCGTCAAATTTTGTGAGCAGGTTCCATAAAAATATTGAATTTTTTGATCTACCTATAGCTAGTTTTTCGTAGGTACACTAGTAGGTATTTTATAATTGTAATTAAATGCAATTTAAATGTAATTTACCGCAGCGCCATTTTCAATATGGGTATAAGATATACGATAATGAATCATCCTGTGAGTCAATCAGGACACATTATTATGTTATATAATAAGACAGTATACGTACACGTCTACGAGGCTTTACAAGTACAATAGTTGTTCCAAGAAAGTGAGTTATACACAAGTTCAATATTCCCGATCAGTCTAGCCAGGATCGCCGGAAGGCGCACACACAATACGCTTTGTACACGGAGAATACGGAAATTACCTTCCAGCAACTTTGCCGACGCAACTGCCAGTGAGGAGCCACGTATTCTAAATACTTATCAAGTTATTGAATTCATTTAGCTTTGGTACCACAATTCGAAAGTTGCACAGAGAATTAGAGCAGTTTCCAAGTTTTTTAAGTTAAAATAACATGGTTTCTTTCAATGCTGTTTTTTCGGACCTTCAATAAGTTAATGTTACAATCTTTTAAGTATAATAGATGCTTCAAGTTAAACACAGTATTTGGTATCATTAACTAGGAAAGTTTTCCATCGTAATAGCGAAATAAAACTAATCAAAATATTTCGGGCAAAAGTCTTTAAAAAGTAATCGATACAATACAAATAAATCAAATATTAGGTCCTTAACTATCAAATTGACGTTTTGTATGAAGAAATTTTATTCATTGGAGTATTTTGCATACTAGCATTTTCATAATTTGTTGAACAACCGTGAACGCCATTGTAACAAAACTTTTATGTAAGTACAAATGTTTGAACATTAAACTAACTTAGACAACATAAATTAAGCGAAAAATATAAGTTAAGGCTAAGTTACAACGGTCAAAGTGGTCATTTTTGCTAACAAAAAAGTAGTCACTTTCAAAGTATTTTTTGATGCTAAGAATACAAAATAAATAGACTTTTACTATGCTTACAATTGACGGCTATGGTCATCATATGATGTAATATCTAGCAACTGATAAATATTTTAAATCACAGAAGCTGTGAGGTTCTCTAGGTGTGAAAAAAAAACACCAATTTCATAGGTAACGACTCAATATTTCGATAATAATATAAAATTTTGTAATAATACCTTACATATTATTATTATCAATATCTTTTAATTCAAACGATAATCAACATTTTATGAATATTAGCGTAGTATCATTTTGCAAGTTGCGAAACCAAGTAAAAATTATATCGAGCGGATCGCGCTCGGTAAGCACGCCAAGCTAAAACAAAGCAAAGATCCCAAGCTAATGGAATACAAATGGCCGAATTGCTTATAACACGATAGAATCCATCAATATTTTGAACCGATATCTTTGTGACGAATATACTGGAAGAGGTATTTTCCTAAACATTTTGACGTGTATTTAGAAAGGTTTGAAGTAAAATTAGGTTTAACCCTTTAATTGTTTGCAGAGTTATATAATACTAGTGGCCGCCCGCGACTTCATCTGCGTAGACAGTTTTTTATCTTTACCTCCGGAACAGTAATTTTTTTCGGGATGAAAGGTATCCTATAGCCAGCCGTCCTTTCTCTGTACTCCTGACAACGTGTATGTACAATTTCATGATGATTGATTCAGTAGCTAAGGTGTACGTGATGGTGTAACAAACAAATGGACTTCCGCATTCATAAAATTTGTAACAAAGTAAGGATAAATTAATATTTATTACCAACATGGGAACAATCAGTGGAGGCGTTTTACAATGTTTAGTTATGCAGCTATTTGTTCCTAGGTGTATGACTTCGAGATGTGTGTAATTCAATTATGTTAAATATTTTAAATATCAGTTGTACTTCGTAAATATTTCTAAGCGGTCTTATCTTTACTAGGTACCAAATACTACGGTACTAAAATGGGATTTTTATACTCTAGAATAAAACTGTTGATTTTAACACGCATTATGTTTTTCTTTCTCAACTTTTCGTTAAAGTTTGAACTCTTCTAGTAAATATTATTTGATTTTTTGTTGGAAAGTTACGGCATCCATTACAGATCGCGTGATCGCAAACTGTTGGTATAAATATAGTTTACTTTACATAAGCTTAATATTGCAAGTTGACGATATTTTTCTATTGAACTAGATTTACAAGGTTTATGTAGATACTCTAAAATTAAATTAAAATAGGCACCTATTCACTTATTAAAGGAATAGTATATACATGCAGGCAAAAAAGCATTAAGCATTGTTTGATACATGGAACAGCTATTTTTATCTGTGATTTGATACCTACACAGAAAAGCTATTTTCTCTTTACGAGTAGAAGCTGGTAGTGTATGACGAGTAGAAAGGCAATGTAACCAAACTCACACATTTGTGGTTTGATATACCTCTCTACTTCTAGAGTTATTTATGAAGTGTTTTGTCACGAGCTTAAATCATCAACTTTTAAGAATTAGAACAAGATATTAACGTTGAATTTCCTTTACAGATCCAGAGAAAAAATTCGACATGATATTGGACAGACTGGGGGACGGATACCTGAACATTATCTGCTCAGTTGAGGGAGTTTACCCAAAACCGGAACTAGTCATATTAGCTGGTAATAGGTATGTTATAGCTCTATTTATACATACAGGATGTCCTAAAACTTTATCACACGAAAGGAAAATATAAGACAGGAAATTTTAATGAAAGAAAACATGACTAAAAAAATAGCATTCGATACTATATAAATTGATACAAATAATTTAATGTACTTTTTTATTTAAGATGATGTGTTACTTAAAATAAAATAATTCGAATGATGAACCCTTTCGATTGGTATCGTAAAAATAAAATATTTTTACCACTGAAAATGGTTATCAGATGCAAATCGCCTGAGACGTATTTTTGGCCATATCTCCGAGGATTTTGGGAGGATCGAAATGACAATAGTACCAAAAGTTGAGGAGTTTATCGAGACACGAGTGAACGTTTAAATTTTGAAAATCTACTGGTAACTTTTTTTGAAATTTTGCGAAATATCAAAAATTCCGGGTTTTTTGGGGGATGTTTGTTTACTAAATTGTAAATATTTCGGAAGAAACAGACTTAAGAAAAAAATTAAAAAGTGTCCTAGGGTATCAGTTTAGCTATCAAATGGCGAAATAATTTTGAAAATCGGTTTATAATTGTGACCTGTAGGTGGTCCCTTTAGATTTGGAATTGTAGAAAAACGGCTGTTTCCGTACATAAAAAGTGATGTAGGTTCTATGATTATTGACCGATCGTCATGGTAATAGTGTTAAAAGATGCAAAAGCAGACGAGAAGTGCATTCGTTGAAATTTCGAAAATTGGTTAATATTATTTCGGCTGCGTCGAGGCAGTCAGCGGGCGCTTTTAAAAATAAATAGATACTACATAGGTAACTTTAAAAATATAATAGGACTTTGCATTTGATTTGATTTTGGTTTTTTGTAAATTTTTGTGTTCATTTTTAATGCTCTGATTCTTGCGGGGACGGTGGATTCGTTTACTGGTTAAGGCAGCCGATTTTTCAAAAATCTTTAAATGCAGTTCCAATTATGTTTAAAATCAAAATAAAAAGTTTTTTAGTACCTAACTTCAATAATTAAGGTACTTTCCCTTGTGTGGCAAAGTTTTGGGACATCCTGTACCTATATAAAATATTAAATACAGTAAGCTATTTGACGACTTCCGTGGTCGAGTGACTTGTGCACCCGTTTTCATGAAGTCACCATCTCTGAGGTCTCGGTTTCGATTCTCTGCTGGATCAATTTAGAAAATGTTTTTTTCTATATTGCTTCAATTATGGGTATTTGTTACCACAGGAGACAACTACCTTACTAGGTAGTTGTTCTTTTGTACATAATGCGTTTTAGATACTTACTTACTTCGAAATCGGAGTAATTTAATTGATATTAATTAATCCAATATTTATATTAGGTCTTTACCTATGAAATTGCCGATATTTTGTCACACACAGAGAAAATAATAATTTCTACGATTTGAAATATTTAACAGTGTCTTCATATTATATTGAATAATGAAAGTCAACTATCAGTACAAATTAGTTCTTATTTTAGCTTTCTTAACATTAAAAAACCGGCCAAGTGCGAGTCGGATTTGCGCACGAAGGGTTCCGTACTAAAAAACGGCAAAAAACACGTTTGTTGTATGGGAGCCCCCCTTAAATATTTATTTTAAATTGTTTTTAGTAATTATTATTGTAGCGGCAACAGAAATACATCATCTGTGAAAATTTTAACTGTCTACCTGTTGTCGTTATTAAATTCGAGTAAAAAACAGTAAAAATATCACGTTTGTTGTATGGGAGCCCCCCTTAAATATTTATTTTATTCAGTTTTTAGTATTTCTTGTTATAGCGACAACAGAAATACATCATCTGTGAAAATTTCAACTGTCTAGATATCACGGTTCATGAGATACAGCCTGGTGACAGACAGACGGACAGCGGAGTCTTAGTAATAGGGTCCCGTTATTACCCTTTGGGTACGGAACCCTAAAAAAGATCTTGAAAATGCCTCTTTTTTGTGAGCAAAAAAAAAGGTGACCGGAGAGGTTGTAATGTAACTTAGCCTAAATATATTTTTTTACCATCGCCACTCTAAAAAGTGCGTTTAATTCAACGATAAGAGTGAATAATAAGCCATTTTATTCACCGAGTGAATAAAAATAATTTGAATTTGGAACAAGCGCTCATCGTATGAATTATGTACAAAAAAAAATAAAAAGTGCTGAAAGTATGGAGCTATTCCATAGATAAAGCCATAGTTATACAATTAAATAAAAAAAAATATCCCGCCAATTTTATTTAGGTTCTTTTTAGTGTCTTATCTTTGGGTTCTTTTCTAAAAAAAATATCTCGCCAAATTATTAGGTTCTTTTTAGTGTCTTTTCTTTGGGTTCTTTTCTTTATATTAGAGGGAGATTAGATGTTCAGTCTTGCATCAGTCCATTCCATCAGTCTGTTACGATCTTCAGTCTGTAAAAATTCAAAGTCTATACAAACTGATGAAATGGACTGATGTCAGACTGATCATGTAATTTCCCTCATAGCATGGTTGTTTTATATCATTGGAAAACTTATAGTTTCACTATTTTCTAACGGTTAAATTACCGATTACCTATCTAAATAATAAAATTTGATAACTATAAATAGGTACTATAGCTGTAAGTACTGCTATTATGTTTTCTCGCAGTCAATGGTAAAAAGTAGAGTACACAACTCGTGAAAAAAAATTTCATCTCGGTCCTTTGTATCCCTTGTGTCGCTCAGGATTCTACTTTTGAATCCCTCGCTACGCTCGGGATTCAACTCTAGAATCCTTCGCTGCTCTCGGGATCCAACATAGTACCTCGAACTAAATTTCTTCTTTTTTCACTTGTTGTATAATCTACTATTTCGCTTATCGTAAATGAAATAAGTTAGCATAGTGTTCAAACATTAATAAATAAAAGTTTTGCTACACGAGAGCTCCACAGTTGTTAAATGAACAAAGAAAGTGCCAGTATGAAAAATGCATCTTCTTGAAAATTCTCCATACAATTCGGCAATTTCATAGGTGAAGACGTAAAAATTGCAGAGAGTGCTATTATGAAAATAAGCTGTATTCTACTGATAGAACAGAAAGAATAAGCTTTACTAGAATTAACGGTAAATAATTAAGATAATTAATATACTTGAAAAAAAAAATGTAAAGTAGAAGGGGTTTTTTTATATAAGTTCATAAAACCAAGTCTACCGACGACGCTCAACGTGGCTATACCGTTTTCCTCGCGAGACACATACGGTTATAAAAAAATAAAGTAATTGGTTTTGTTTATTAAACAAGTTTACGACGTGCACCAAGTATAAAATAGGTTATATAAAAGTTAACTCTATTAAGCTAAGTCAAGTAAAAAAATTTTATGTTAAAGAAAAAGCTCCAAATAGGTACAATGGTTTTATTAAATTTATAAGCTTCTAGCCACGACGTCAACCGAATAGACATTAAAAAATCTTTAGAGAACCTTTGACTCGAATAAAAACTACTTTATGTTTTATTCCAGGTTATCCTTACTAATATTATAAATGCGAAAGTCCGTTTGTTTGTTTGTTTCTTACGCCTTCACGTCTTAACTACTAAACCGTTCATCATGAAATTTTACACACACGTTGTCAAGGGTACAGAAAAGGACATAGGGTCAGAGGTGCAGAAAAGGACATAGGTTACCTTTCATCCGAAAAAAATTACAGTTCCCGAGGGATTGCAAAAAACTGTCCACGCAGACGAAGTCGCGGGCGACCGCTAGTTAGTAGGATATCGTAAAGTATTGACCTAGGATTTTTGACGTTAACTCAACTGCAAATAAGTGGGAACTATTATATTGCTGCTCCTAGGAATTACAAGCGGTGAATCCGTACCATTCCCATATGTCGAGTTGCGAGAGCTGGAGTACAGTACATTTCATGTCAAATGTGACATACGACTTGAGTTACGGTGTTATGCTGAATTGGATAAACAGTGATGGGAATTACGCTGCTTGAATATCGATAAAAATAGGGTTTTCGTCTACTAATATTTATAGTTTAGCGAACAAGAACAACAAGACATAAATACATTAAAATTGACAATTTTAATGAATTTTTGGTGACCACTTGGTCTTTTAGCGCCTGGCCCAGCGATTGCGGAGGTTAAGCAAGGGTTGGTCATGGGGTGACCAACAAATTTTTTTTCTCGAGCTCCTCCGTGCTTCGAAAGGCACGTTAAGCCTTTGGTCCCAGCTGCATTTGCAGTCGTTGACACCCAACAATCCGCATTGGGCCCGCGTGGTGGGTTATGGCCCATCCTCCTTATCCACCCATAAGGAAGGCCCTGTGTCCCAGCAGTGGGGACAATAAAAATGGCTGATGGTCATACTTGGTCTTTAAACGTAGTGTCGTGTCTTCATGACGTAAATGATTGTATTTTGCAATGAAGATCAAGAAGTCATTTTAATCATTTTTTTTTATCGAATATTTCAATTAAAAATAAAGTAATCAGAAACAACTGTTGTGTTTGTCACTATTGAGTTTCATTAGTAAAGTTGAAAAAAGACATAAAAACAAAATATCCTTACTTTTTATAGGCACATTCATGGCGTGATACATTTCACACCATAATAACTTAAAGTAGATTGTCTCAAAATATATTCTAAGCAAACTTGGTTCTACTGGGCTTTGTTAGTAAGCAATAACTAGCGAAACACGATTAATCGATTATTAGTCTAGGAGACAACAATTCGCAATGCTTCGAAACGGGCCATGAATAATACCACTCTCTTAACCTTCATTCAACGGTAAAACATACGGGCTTGTTTCCCTTATGATAATGTCAGAAAATCGCCTATTGTTGTTAGACCTATCGGAAAAACAGTAAAAATATTAAAACTAATGCGGTGAGAGTTTCAACCGTGGTACACTGACAGATTATCATCTCTAAAATGACAACTTTATAGATGGTGCAACTAGACAAGAAGAAGAAAAACCGCCAAGTGCGAGTCGGACTCGCGCACGAAGGGTTCCGTACCAAAAAACGGTAAAAAACACGTTTGTTGTATGGGAGCCCCCCTAAAATATTTATTTAAAATTGTTTTTAGTATTTATTATTATAGCGGCAACAGAAATACACCATCTGTAAAAATTTCATTGTCGTTATTAATTTCGAGCAAAAAACGGCAAAAAAATTACGTTTGTTGTATGGGAGCCCCCCTTAAATATTTATTTTATTCTGCTTTTAGTATTTGTTGTTATAGCGGCAATAGAAATACATCATCTGTGAAAATTTCAACTGTCTAGCTATCACGGTTCATGAGATACAGCCTGGTGATAGACAAACAGACAGACAGACGGACAGCGGAGTCAGTAATAGGGTCCCGTTTTTACCCTTTGGGTACGGAACCCTAAAAAAGACTAGACAATAATCCACAAGTAGTGTACACAGCATGATTATTATTATCTCATGCAAAAACTAACAAATACACAATTAAACGAAAAGTAGGTTAACAGTAGGTACTTTTTTATTTATTTATTTGGTTAAGGGAAACAAACAGCATACAATATTACCTTAAGAACTATGATTGATGAGTATTACAAAAGCCAAAACAGTTTCCACAACAGGATATAACATTTCAATCAAGTGAACTCAAATAAAATATTAGGTAGGTTGAAACCGAAACTAAGGTATTTTTTTTTTTACTAAGAGCAGTAACAACTACTTAATTTAAACAAAAAGGTAGAAAAGAAACTAAACCCAAGCATAAACGCTAAGGTAGGTACCAAAAGTTTACAACGAATATGGCTACAAAATAGATTCCCACAAAAAATTTACTTGAATGTGCTGTTGACTGTACATTTGTACTATAAATAATGTTTTCAGAGACTGTACTTAAGAAGTTAATTAGTTTCGATATAACTAATTTATCATTCACAAATTGATTTTTTTTTAATTTACGATATTCAAGGCCAAATATGTCAACATGTTGGTAAGTCTTATTATAAGTACTACATGATCTAATTATAAAGCGGTTTCTGGCATAATTGGTGCGACAACGAGGTGGTGCAAATGTTTGAGTAGATCTAAGACCTATCTTTTTACATTTATAGAAGATTTTACTCGTTAGGTAAGGTGATTCGACTATGCCATTAATTATTTTATATAAAAAGATTAGGTCGCGTTGATCCCTTCGCAGCTTTAAGGATGAGATGTCATCAAGGTTAAATTGGGGATACCTATATTTCAATCGCCTAATGAACCTATTTTGAATTTTCTCAATGGATGACTCCATTGAGAAAATTCAAAATAGGTGGTGTGTTATTGACATATGAGTTAAGTATTGAGGATTCCAAGCAGTTGAAGCATATTCTAATACGGATCTAACAAAAGCGTTATAAAGTAAAATCAGGGTATGAGGATTTTTTAAATCAACACTTTGACGAAAAATGAATCCTAACATTTTATAGGCTTTGGCGGTTATTTTATCAATGTGTGAAGTGAACAAAAGCTCACTATCCAGGAATACTCCCAGGTCTCTCAGCTCATTAACTCTTAGAAGATTTCTATCTTGTAGACGATAGTCAAAATATACAGGATTTTTTTTCCTGCTATACGAAATTATATGACATTTTTCTATATTTAAGTGAAGATTGTTAACTATACAGTATTGAGATAAACGGTTCAAATAATCTTGCAAGAGTTGGCAATCAGTAAGCGAATTAATTTCTCGAAATATTTTAGTATCATCTGCGTAAAGTAGTATTTTTGAATTTTGAAGATAACTAACGACGTCATTAATAAAAATATTGAAAAGCAATGGGCCGAGATGAGATCCCTGGGGGACCCCCGAGGTAATGGGTACATAAGTAGATGTGAATCCTTTAACGGCAACCGCTTGAGACCTGTCACGCAGATAGGAGATTAGCCATCTCAGAAGGACACCGTGTATACCGATCAATTCTATTTTGGAAATTAGTAAATTGTGAGAAATTTTATCGAAAGCTTTAGAATAATCAGTATACACGGCATCCACCTGAGACCCTCCATCCATAGAAACAAGGACCTCATCTAAAAACTCACAGAGATTAGATTCAGTTGAGCGTTTGTTAATAAAACCGTGCTGTTGAACAATCAAATAGGGTCTTATTGCAGGAAACAGAGTATCAAAAATTATCTTCTCGAAGACTTTGGGTATAATTGAGAGTTTGGAGATTACTCTATAGTTTTTTACATTGTGCTTGTCTCCTGATTTAAAAATAGGCAGCACCAAACAACGTTTCCAATATTCAGGCATGATACCAAGGGATAAAGATGATGAAAATAATCTGTAAATAGGAAAAGCCAACTGCTTGGCACAACGCGACAAGAATAATGGGTGTAAGTTGTCAGGCCCTCCGCCCTTCGATACATCTAAACGTGAAAGATATTTCTCTATGAGTTTCGGGTTCAATTCGATAGAGCTAATAATACAATTATTACTACCCGTTGATGATGGGTAAGATGAATTTAAAACAGCACCGCTAACATCAGACGGGTTTTCAAAAACAGATCGAAAATATTGATTAAAAGCTTGAGAAATCTGTAATCTGTCAGATCATTTCAAGATACTCATTATCAAGATACAAAGAATCAGGAATGCCACTTCCATTCTTTTTAGATTTTATAAAGGCCCAGAATGCTTTAGAATTGTTTTTAATATTTGTTTCTACCCTTTCTATGAATGTTTTATAACAAGAGGCTTCTAAATTTTTACAATGTCTACGCAAGTCAGAGAAAGCCTCATAATTAGCATCCCCACCATAAATTTTCCACTTCTTATGCAATTTTAGTTTTTTATTGATTAACTTAATTAAACCCCGAGAATACCAAATAGGATACCTATTATCTCCGTGAACCACTCTGGAGGGTACATATCTTACAATCAAGTCATTGATAATATTATAGAAATTTAAAAGTGCAAGATCAATATTGTCAATTGGTAGATTTAATTCCCAATCAATTTTAGACAGTTCCAAGTTGATTTTGTTATAATCTGCCGCATAAAAACGTCTTATAACTCGAGGTGCCGCCTTCAACTCGTCATGTGACTGGTTAACTTCGAAACTAATATTTAAAGCAGGATGATGTAAATCTTCGGGTAACGCCAATGGCGTTGTTCGAGTTACAGTACAAGAGGAACAGGAAAGTACCAAGTCAAGACACCTTTGATTGCTATTGCATACACCATTAAACTGATGCCATCCAGTGAAACACATAAAGTTGTATAGCTGTGCAGTTAATAAATTCTCTGAAGGATTATTCAAATAAAATTGACATTTAGCAGGGTCATCATTAGGGTTATTACGCCATTCGGCATCCCTAATGTTAAAATCTCCTATAACTAGGAATTTATAAGTAGGAAAGTCCAAGCTTAACTCAGAAATGTAATCAAAAAATTTAAGTTCCGAAAAGGCATGACAAGAACCCTGCGGAAAATAACAACAAAATATACAAATATAACTAGAATTAGTTCCCTGCGATATATGCAAATTAACAAACGTAATATCTGCCCGGGGCAAAGAGGGGGGTGACCTAATCTCTGGACGTACATCCACGCGTAATTCCTTTCGGACGCCAATCAACGTACCACCACCCATCACCACGCCCAGCCTGTCGTAGTCTCGGTCAGTCCTATACACGTTATAACGACTGTCAAATAACTCACCGTCAAAGATTCCTGGCAAAAGCCACGTTTCCGAAAGGCATACAATGTCATACTCACAACTTAAAACATTAGCAAAAAATTCATTTGTTTTAGTCCTTAGACCACGAACGTTCTGGTAAAATATATTTAACACAGTAAATATAGTATGAAACTATTAAAATTATGAATTTTAATTAAGATGAGATTATGTTTCGTTATCTGATATTTATATATGCCAGGTAATTGTAAAGAGATGCCACTTAAACGGCAATTATTTTTTAACATTAACTTAAAGCACCAAGCTACTCGTATTTTACGATTATTATTAAAAATAAGACGGTACATTGAACCCAACGAGAAAAAACTTAACACTTTGACTATTACAATAGACAGATCATATGTATACTCACGTCTAGGGTTGCGACTGCGAATTACAATGTGTTTTACTTCCATTACACGTAATGTAACGTAAGAAACAAGCTGCAAAGGGAGGCAACGGCCAATGGAGCAAGCACTAATAACTAAGGCTGCATTTCGGCAGCATAGATAGTACCAGTTTAACAAGGAATGTGGGGTGACGCACCGACTGTGGCCTATTAAACCACGGTTATGTAAGTTTGATGGAATTAAAAAATACCAAAAACAAAAATTGCACTCAATTAAGCCAAAAAGCTGAAAACAATGTAATACATTATTAGGTAAAAAATAGAAAATAACAAAAAAAAATGTTTTTTGCAAAATCAATGCCGTTAGGTAATATGAGATATAAACAGTAATTACTCCATACAAATCTATAATGCCATACACAAAATATCAAGCAATTCTGATATGAGCACCTATTTGTCAAGAAAAATACACATTGATGAATGACTTGAAATGAAATTATTTTTGGAAAAACAATATTCAATTTGTATGTTGTGCATGATATGTTAATCATACACCAAATCAGGAAAAAGGGGTGTAAACACTTAACTACGAAATAATGATATAGGTACCAACCAATTACAAAAAACACACAGTATACAAAAACTCCAAGAAAAGATATTTTTTTTGTAATTTCAACAATTTGTGGATTACTTATTGATTTAAAAGTTAAACAAATATTGCACCTCGTTCCAAAAGGTTGTAAACAATATGGTATGAGAAAGGTAAGATAAAGGTACTGGTACCAATTTATCACAAAAAGCACACAGTGATACATAAAAACCAAAAAAGTAATCTTACAACTACAGTTAGTTTGTAATATTACATGACAAAAACCAAACCGTAAAATAAAAGAGATAATCCTTATGTGATTTTCTTTAAAGAGTCTTCAGAGGTTATGTGCAGTATCGGAGTTGTTTCTGAGCGTCGAACCATAATGGTACAGTTTCTGACCCAGCAGTATTTATAATTTTTTTCCTTAGCTTTTAACTTGGTAAGCTGGAGTAACTTCTTATTACGAGTGGAGAGATGATCGTTAACGTAGATCCTACTGTTCACTCCCAAAAATCCCACATCACTGGCTTTTATTTCCTTCAACTTCCTTAGAGAAGCAAGGAAGTCATCCTTTTTGTAACGAGACTGAAGTTTCAGTATAATGGGTTTTGGTTTTTTGTCATCACCATTATTCATCACGGCTACTCTGGTAATAAAGTCAACATCACTTTGAATATTTAGCTGATAACCGCTAAGTCTGGCGAGCGATTTCACAACATCAAATAGATTTTCACCTAGTTTATGGGGAACACCATTAATTTGCAGGTTAGAACGTCGAACCCATTGCTCATTGACAGCATTTTTCTGCAATAAATCGTTGACAACATCTCGAAGTTCCGCCAACTCGCTCGTCGTCGATTCCAAAGAGGATACCCTAGACTCGATACCAGTGACCTTCACAGCTATTTCATCCATTCTGCTATTCAAAGCTGACTTCAGATCAGCTATATCAGACACCACTTGTTTTAGGTCGGAATGCATGGATTGAATAGACGTAAACTTGGCCTCAAGGCCAGAGATTTTGGACAGAATAAGTTTAACTGCATCACTATTAACGAGGCCATCGTCACTTTCCATTTTACGGGACTGAGACTCTTGAGTATTTACAGGTGAAATCCCCGCGGAGGGTGAACTGTCACGGCATGCGACGCACAACCAATTTTTTCTGTTGCTACCGAGTCTGTCGAAGCCACGTTCTGTTATACCACTGCATCCAAAGTGGAATTTTCCATTACAGACACCACACTCAGGGCCATGGCCTACGGCCTCGTTGCACTTTGCACAACGCGATGATGCAAACACGGGATCCATTTTGTTGTTAACCTGTGTCGTGCCGCGTGCGGTGCGTGCGATTGCCGGCGAATATAATTTCCAATAACGT
The DNA here is from genome assembly GCA_928269145.1 of Agriphila tristella. NCBI lineage: Eukaryota > Metazoa > Arthropoda > Insecta > Lepidoptera > Crambidae > Agriphila > Agriphila tristella. The sequence goes on from OV743433.1 coordinate 4,001,040, forward strand.
GTTCACTCGATCGATGCGCGAGCGCGACTGTACAACTTAATAGTAACAAATCAATGAGATGATTAAAAAACGTAAATTAAATCAACAATAAAATATCAAGTAAGTCTACAAATCAAGTTTAGGGTGCGGTTGATTTTTGGTCAAATCGTCACTTAACATCAAGTGAGGTCAAGCAATATCTCGTTGTGCAAAAAAAAAGACCGTTTATCCAAACAAGATTAACAAAGTTTCATAAACAAGATTTACAAGATAACCAGCTTGTTTCAAAACATTGAACTATATTTAAGATGCGGTGAAAACCTTTGCCGGTTATAACCGCATGTACACCCCACTTGCAAGTTTAGAACTAAATAATTCGGATGGTTCCTGGAAGTTAGATAACCAAGACATTTTCTGGCATAGGCACTTACTAAACACGGGACGACCGAGTTATGGCGATGGTATTTCGAATATTGGTATCGAATTTCAGAAACACCCACAATGCGGTAATGATACTATCGATAGAATGTGGTATTGAAGTCCTTCTTTCACTTAGCAAGATTTTTTTATTGACGTCAAGAAATTATAATAATTAATTAGTCTACGAAAAATGTGCATTTGAATAGCAATTTAGCTTATATATAGCAATATAACATAGGTGAGTTTTTTGATTACTAAAAAATTTATTACTAAAAAACCATTTTAATTTATAATTGAATAAGTATATGTGCTAAAGCAATCAGTTTATTATTAAATCTAAGCTTTAATACATAGGTATCAGACCCTTGTGTGATAATTTCACAGTGACACATTATTACGCCTTTAGTCTCTCGGTTTAATTGTAATCTGAAACATGCTAAAACCTAGACAGTACCAAATTGAAATCGGGTCCCATCTTTCATGTTCGTTCGGTTATTATTTTTTGCATACGAAAATTGCTTACTACAGTCGCTATCAAGAATGGTAAGCGTAACTGTACAAACTCATAATTCAGGCACTGTAATTTGTTTAAAAATAGTTAATTTTACTTTGTTGCAGGTTAAAACTTATTAAGAGAAACAAGAACTAAATTTAATAAAAAATGAGATAGCATCATCAGTCCATACCCCGTTATCGGGCGTGCACGAACGATTCACAGACTAAAAAATCAGAAGCGAAAGACCTTTAGGGCCACCTATTTGCCTACGTTTTTCTGCTCAAAAAACCTATTAAGGCTGGCCACACATAGACGTAATCCCGTTACGGAATTCCGAACGCAATTTCGACAATGTATGAAGATTCCGTACGGAAAAATCCCGCATGTGTGTGGCAGGCCCACAGATTTTGTATGCAGTTGCTGCGTTCGGAATCACGTATGTACGGAATTCCGTAATGTCATTCCGTCTGTGTGAAGCCGGCCTTAAGGTGCGAAAATTTTCAAGCTCTCGCGCTCTCGTGTTCAGTAATTTTTATTTTATTTTATTTTTATTTTTATTTTCATTGGAAAACATACAGTATTTATAACTAATAATAGTATAACTAAATTTGATACAAATATACTCATTTAATTTGTTTTCGCATATAAACATCGAGAAGCTTATTTGTATTCACAAAGTATAGATTTTGATGTACATTTTTGAATCGGAAGAAACAATTTTGGCATAGTTAAAAAAAAATGCTATTAAACTTAGGAAACAACAAAAAAAAATCGCTAACAAAATAAAAGAGGAAATCTTAAGAAACCACATCAAACCAGTTCTTACTCAAAACATTTCTAAATTGTTCCGGTAATGGCAAATGTGAACTATATTTTTAGACAATACCTATAGATACATAACTTTAATTCTTCCTAAAATCTAACTGCACGAAGTCAAGGACGATATTTATTTTGAATCGTGTTTTTAAATGTATAGAGCTTATTTTGCTATGACAGTGCGGACCGTACTCACGCGCACGCGGTCGCCGCGCAGTGTCGGTTTTGACGGATGCCGACAAAGGCGTACAGAAGCCGGCCGAACGCCACTCGCGCGCGTGTTGTCGTGTTGTCTTGTAGGTACTCTATTTAGTGTTTTCTTACGCTCCGCGCCCTCTCCCCTTTACTGGTCATTTAGTGATCAATTGTTGTCTAATTGCATATCATTTTTATTTTAACCAACAATATGCCTCCGAGAAAAAAATCTCGTCACGAATTTATGGAGTTGTGGATAAAAGATTATCCTGAAATACAGGTAAACTAAAAAAAAAATATTACAGATATATTCTCTCAGAGGTTGAACGGGATTAGGTAGAATTATCAAATTAATCAAAAATAGACCTTCTGTTGTACTTTGTCTTTGGCTTCGATCATTCGTGTACCCGCGATAACGGGGTATGCATCACAAACTGAGATGCGAATCGTAATATACCTCTAGATACATTGTTCGCCACCTTCTCTATGAATGATTTGTCACTATTCAATCTGTAAAAGTGTAATTAAAATCGCTTGTCACTCCGTAGCGATAGGGATACCCGCTGGCCGCGTACGATACGGAACCGTTGCTAGTAATTGCTAGTAAGGAAAACAGTTTTTTTAGGAAACTGGTTTCGATATAGTATTAATGTTCGTCCATTCTTCTTGTCAGCTAAAAAAAGTTTCGAATTGGGGTAGGAAAATATAGAAATTTCAAAAGCACTTAATTTCTAAGTTTATTTGAATGGAGAGTTTTACAATTTCATTTATAATATTTTTTCTTCCGTTTATGAATTCGCTTTTTTGATCATTCACTAAGCTTTTTATCCTCTGCCTTTTTTGCAGACCATTAAACGCCAAGTCTTCGCTGAGCGTCATCAACGATCGCTACGTGGCAGTGACAAGTGCAGTGGTCAAGATCGACGCGCTGCCACCTACTGTGGAGATACTGTGTGACATGCAGGTCCTTCAAGCCAACTACTACAGTAGGAAAAGGGATATATTTTATAGAGGTAATCAAACAGCTTAAAAATCATACACATTTTAGGGTCTCCACCCACACACGGGTCAGCTGAAGTGGCAGTGGACATAGCAAGAAGAACCGATGGCCGTTGGGGAGGAAAGTTTTTTGAATGGCGACCGCGCACCGGACGACGCTCCGTGGGTAGGCCCCCGACAAGGTAGACCGACGATCTAGTGAAGGTCGCGGGAAGTCGCTGGATGCGGGCAGGCAGGACCGACCGTCATGGAGATCCTTGGGGGAGGCCTATACCCAGCAGTGGGTGTCATGCGCTGCTGATGATGATGACATACTTACGCACTACGCACCAACCGAATTACGTTTGGTTATTTGATTACTTGAAATAATCTAAAGTTTTTGTTTTTTTTTTAAAGATCCGCCACCAACTACACCAGAATCGCCAAACTCAGCACACACGCAAGAGTCAGACAGTGGTAATTTATTTTCTCTTATTTTACTTACCAAATGTTTCTATTTTGCTGATGCCAATAAATGCCTATAGGTGTAAAAAGTTCAAGATATAAATAGTTAAATAGAAATATTACAAATGTGGGTATCAGAATGTTAGAATTAATAAGCCTAAAAATTAAACTTTTATAAAGTACCTACATATTCAGCAATTTGAGACGTTCATTCAAATAACTTTAATTAAATACAGAATAATTAACAAACTCCAATAAAATTGCGGAAAAATTACAGATTATGATTCAGTAGGTTTTTATTTTTATTTTAATGTTTTTTTTTGTTTCAGGTTACTCCATTAGAAGTTCTAAATTGTTGATGGCGTTTCTTTTAATTATAACATATTTTATAAGAATACCAATGACGTAACAAAAAATAATGTTTAGATAAATAGTGTTTTATTAATAATTTTATTGTAAATATGATGCTAGATAGAAAAATAAATTAGAACTAATTTTACAGTATAATATTTATGTTGATGTTAGTATCTCAGTAAGTACTTACTTTTATATTAACTATTTATTTTTGTATGTAGAAAAATATAAGTACAGAAACAAGAAAAACAATACTAAAACAATTTTACACCAAAGATATACTTTATAACAATAGTATAACGGAGAAAATATAATACAATTTCATCACAAAAATAAACTGCTGTTATAAATGTGTTTTCACGTTTTAATTAAATTACCTGCTAACAATTTACTTCGGAGAGTTCAAACAGATTTTTCCCTCTAGTCGTAATTGAGAAATAAATAAACCTTAAAATCGTTTGTTTTATTTATAATGGACCTTCTTTTTAATATGAAAAAGTAATTAATATTTATAAAAACAAATTTGAGCTGTCAATGTTTATGAAAGTAAAAGATAAAACAATTTGTGAGAAGCTTTTTTTATGTATATTCAACCTTTGAACGGCAACTATTTTGGATAAAAGGTACGTTTTACAGTTATATTCTCTTTCACTGACAACGGGTTTGCAAAATTTCATAAAAAACATAACAAAAAGCAAACTTATCTCGCAGAAATAGTCTGACGCCATTACAACAATTTAAAATTGTTGCGTTCCGACCGAGGTAAGATAGCCAGTTCCTTAGTGGTGAGGAATCCGGGTGTAGTGCGCTTACACTTTCGGCCTTATCGTCACTTAACATCAGGTGAGGTGAGGGCTAAGCACTATCTTGATGTGGATAAAAAATCCCATTTATAATATTAATAAGGATTTAACCATAGACATAGAAAAAATTACGCTATTTCTATTTTAGGAAGAAAAAAAGTCCTTTAACCAATCTAGGCACGAAATCGCAGTACTCCAGAGCATCGATTCATATTAAGGGCCCTATCACATTTTTTATCCGTCAAAATCGAAATTTCGATTTTGACGGATTTTAGCGATACAACCTGGAGAAACCTTTGGGTCTACTAAATACATTTATATGTTTCCGCGACAAAAAGTAATATGATGATTCACTGGAAAGTTAAAGGGTTAGAAAGGAAAATGAAAGTTGGTGAACGATTTCTTAGAGTCAACTTTGAACATACACAGAAAGACAAACTAGTACAAACAACAAATAAAAGTATGAAATTTGATTTTTTTACGAAGTAAAGATTATTATGATATAATTTTTACGTAATAATAATAATGTATCTAGGAGAAATCCACAGTTAATTCTGAGCTTTTTTAGTAGTTTTATGTTTTTGATTGGGATTTTTTTTCACATATTCCATACATAATTTCAAAATTCCGAGGCCGTTATGAACTATTCGACTATATAAGAGATAACATTATTTTTATTTTATTTTAATTGTTTAGCACAGTTGTTCAATCCATGAGCTCAAAAAAGTGCCTTCGCGCATTTTATGAAAATCTTTCTCTGCAACTTCGGGTTTCATTATAAAGTTAAGCAAATTTTCAAAAAAGCGAGGCCGCTATGAACTAGAATAAACTATGTCGGGATTTACACCACGTACCTGTTTATTTAAAACAATATATCGCTATGAACTATTCCAATAGCTATTCTGCACCATTCAATAAGTCAAAAGTGTCAATGTATTTTTGTTTCCGAGATCGATAACGCCAAAATTGGCCATTTTACGCAAAAATTACAGTCGAAATGTAATATGCCTCTTAAAACTTGGCTGTAACGCTGATTGCGAGCCAATTGTATGAGAACCGGCCGACTACAGTTTCCCACAGTTCCTGGACAATGAGCAGTGTTTTTAAATACACGTCAATGGTCATTTTCAATGAAAACTGGTGTAATTTGTTATACTTTCATTGGAGCAATTTCAATACATTGCAGTATAGTTATTGACTGTGATTTACCAATGAAAAAACGAAATAAGGAAATGAAATAAAAACTAAGCCGAAGGGTTTTGGCATATTAGTGTACTTAGGCGGAAACCATGATTAGATATGTGTCACCAACAAACTAGAATAGCACTAATCCTTAGGCGAAAGGCGTAAAAGATGACAATTGACTAGAGGTAGTTTAGATACATTTAATACCTATACTTCTGTGGACAAAATAGGCAACAGCGATTTCTGATGAAAATGGTCCGATCTCCGCCCGCCAAGCGTGGAGATTATTGTAACGTCCTTCTCCGAGAGAGGTCTACGTCTGGATTACCTATAATAGGGAATAATATAAGTCACCGATTTTGATGAAATTGAGCTTGATCGCTGCGGACACTTATAAAAACATGATGGAACAGGAAAAAAAAATAAAAAAAAATGAATTGTTTTAGTTTTATCACACGATGAAATCAGGGGAAAATAACGATTTTTTTTTTTCATTTTCGGATATAATGCACTTTACAGTCAGATAGAATATCCAATGAGAAATAATATTTTGTATAACACATATGTACTTAAACGCAAAATTTAGGGAGATAATTGAAGATTATTGGCTAACTCCATATTAAACGCGCTGAAACACACCTGAAACGTGATGTGTGACGTCACCGTTTTGTATGGAGCGTTTTCGGCGGGTGCTGCTGCGCGCTAACTTCAAGTAACTATATCACGAGAAAAAAACGCAAGAGAAAAGTTTTAATATTACAGTTAATTTTCTCACGCATTATACTTTAGATTAAGATAAAAAAAAATTGATGCATATTCCCTATTATTATGGGCTGTTATGATGTTTCAGAAATTTTGTTTCTTTTTAGGGAAAGATGAAAATGCTATTAATTGCTATTGGGTTGTACAATGTACTTTTTTCACCTAACTATGTTTGAAACGAAACTCGACAATAATGGATTCTCAAAGGATATTGCTGGTGGCTCATACTCGACAATAATGAAATCCCATACAACTTTATTGCGTCATCATCGGAGGAGCGCGGCAACCTCGACTTTGTTCAAAATAGGTTGTCAAAATAATAACCATATTACAAGCATTTTTGAGTAAAAACTTTTATTGTTGCTGAAATATCTGTTTCAGCATCAACTTAAAAAAGTTTTAATTAAAACTTCACAGTCATAAACGCTATAATAGGAACTAAATAATGAAATTCCAGCTAGACTTAATTATTTCAGCAATGCGATTGATACTTGAATAGGCTTTAGTATTCAGCTTTCAGTTTACAGACCGATCGTCTGTTGGTTAAATCGGCTTTTACGAAGGGTTTAATAATCAGTGGCATGAATAAATCCTGTTCTAAAACTTTTAAATGACATATTTTATCATCATGGGATAATCACCTTAAGGGCATTTTATACGTCAAAGTAGCACCCTAATTTTAATTAAATTTATTGCTTGCTAAGTGCATAATGTATCGACAATTTAAATGTACAGATTAAAACTAAGGTTCTATACTTTGTTTACAATGAATAAACTATAGTTGTACTAGTAGTAGGCAAAAGAGCAAAACGCCACTTTAAGTTAACTATTTTACTAATCAACCATAATTCCGTAGTAAGCAAAAGAAAAACTCTCACAACATACTCATAAACATTTTCCCGCAAAAATTTCCGCGCCATAATCGCACTGTCATCAGGCAAGCTCCCATAACAGTTTTTGCAGAACTGTAATACCGGCATCGACGGCACATTATGGCGGCTTAGGATCTGTGCCGCAAATAAATTTCCCTTGAGGCGCGTATTTTACATCGGCTAAGACAACCGGGACATAGTCGATCCGAAATATTTTAAAGGATGATGCGAAATTCGAGCATTAATGTGCGTTATTAGGTTTGTGTGGTCTGTTGTGACTTTTGAGAATTTACGTTTTGAAATCAGTGAGAGATCGATCGATTCTTGATGTTTTAATACACGAAACATCGATCTAATGAAGATATTGTTTACACCTAGAATAACTAAAAAGTTTGATGACTTTTTGAGACTTCAAACATGGATTAGTATTGCTTAGCAATATTTGCTTCCAGACACCAGGCTCCCATGATGCCGCACCTATGGGATCCACAGAAATTTTTTTTGCCACTTGACTCCCATCCCATCCCCATGGGGATTGACAGATTTATGTAACCCTGGTACTAGGTGTAAACTTAAGATGTGATGTAAACTTATTTTAAGTGTTTATTTTTGTAACTTCTTTTTAGGGATCAACAGGGAACCTTTATAGTTTCGCCATGTCCGCCTGTCCATCCGCGGCTTATCTGAGAGGCTATTAGTTACTGCTAGAAATCTGCAATTTGGCATGAATGTGAACATTAATCACGCCAAAAAAGTGGTAATAGTAAAATCATGAAAAATCTTATTTTTTGTTACCTCCCTTACATGTAAAGAAGCGACGATTTTTTTTTTCTCATCAATAGTGTCGTTGGATAGTTCTTTCCGATTTTAGGGATTCGTTTGCTTTAAGTGCAAAATTTTATTGGAATCCAGTGTACCCCCAAGCCCCCACCCTCTATCTGCAAGGTAAAAAAAGTCTTTTGGATACGTGAAAACAAATTCAGAACAATAGTATGTAGCAGTGGCGAAGGGTCCATACAAGCCGATTCCTATCGGCTTACCTTTTAGAAATCCCACCCCACTAATCCACTAGGCAGATCACATCATTATTGTAGACCGGCTTACCTTCGCCATAATTTCACCCCTCGCCACTGGTATGTAGGTACTATTGTCCTAAAAGAAAACATTTATGATCACTGCTAAGTAGGCTGTACAAGTTAACGAGTAAATAGTCGATCAACTTATAAATATTTGTGTTGGAAAAGTTTTCGAATGTACAAATTCCATTGAATAGTAAGGTCCTATACCACAAAATATATATAAGCTAGTCTAGTCATTTTTGTGTAAAACAGGGAGTAAAATATAATAGACTAAGCTCCCATTGCATGAAACCTTACCTCACAAGGTGGAAGAGCAGAAATGTGTTGCAGTAATAGATATTACTTAGGAACACTGGATTTTAGTGGGTTGCCATCGCATATCCTGGAAGAACATATATTTTTTTTCGTTTTCGTACCGCAATTTTGACCTAAAATTACATCATGAGGTGGAAGATCGAAATGTTTACCCATCGAAAGAGAAACATTCGGAGGTCAAAACCCGCATGGGTTGCCAGCCCCTACCCTGGCAGGTTTCAAGGTCAGCCAAGTTTTATGAGGCCCAAAAATGGGGTCACTTACCTCATCAGGTGGAGAGATAAAATTGATGCAGGTCGATAGCCCTAGTGGTGCCGTTCATGAATATATAGGGTTGCCTGCCTTCAGCCTGGCAGTTTTCCTGGTCAGCCACCTCAAACAATCTATATCAATATCTCGGAAAAACGAAAAATTCTTGTAAAGACGCTTTGATTCGGAGTAAATTTTATACAAACCGTGGTATTCAATTAAAATCTACGCTCTGGCAGTCTTGCGCCTATTATAGTGTTGAAATAATAAGGTAAATGCACCAGTTATAGTATATAAAACTAATAATTTGTAACTAAAATGTATGAAATAAAAAAAAACATCACTGCCCTGCCAAAAATGAACCAGTTAAATAAAAAGTATTATTGCATACTTAGTTCCTCAGGATTTTAGCTTTTAAACAATCAAAACACGATAAAAAGTATCCTATATTTTAATTCAACAATCAGTGTCCCTATCTAAATCCGTTGAGCCGTTTTTGCCACAGAAAAAGCAATAATTAGAGTTTTTGCGTGATTGAGTAACGAATATCGAAACTTTCATAATTTTATAATAATACTAGCTTCCGCCCGCGACTTCGTCCGCGTGCATATTAGAGAAAATCCTTAGGGAACCTACAACCAGGATCCGACCAGCCGTTTTTACGTCATTTGGCGGGTCCCCACCAAGCTCGCGAGGCACAACGTTTGCCGCGTGTGGCGGGCCTCGCACGAGGCTGCGCGATTGGTGGGGACCCGCCAAATGACGTACAAACGGCTGGTCGGATCCTGGTTGTAGGTTCCGTAAGGATTTTCTCTAATATGCACGCGGACGGAGTCGCGGGTGGAAGCTAGTTTATTACAATAATCAGAATTGGGTCCAGATATCTCCCTCTCCCTCTCCCTCTCCCTCTCCCTCACCCTCTCCCTCTCCCTCTCCCTCTCCCTCTCCCTCTCCCTCTCCCTCTCCCTCTCCCTCTCCCTCTCCCTCTCCCTCTCCCTCTCCCTCTCCCTCTCCCTCTCCCTCTCCCTCTCCCTCTCCCTCTCCCTCTCCCTCTCCCTCTCCCTCTCCCTCTCCCTCTCCCTCTCCCTCTCCCTCTCCCTCTCCCTCTCCCTCTCCCTCTCCCTCTCCCTCTCCCTCTCCCTCTCCCTCTCCCTCTCCCTCTCCCTCTCCCTCTCCCTCTCCCTCTCCCTCTCCCTCTCCCTCTCCCTCTCCCTCTCCCTCTCCCTCTCCCTCTCCCTCTCCCTCTCCCTCTCCCTCTCCCTCTCCCTCTCCCTCTCCCTCTCCCTCTCCCTCTCCCTCTCCCTCTCCCTCTCCCTCTGTCATATTCGCAATCACCATCCCATAAAACCTCAAGAACGGCATCCATATCGATTTTTATGTTTACTTACCCCATTTACCCCCTAAGGGGTTGATTTTCAAAATCACAAAATAATTTGTTTGCTTATTTATTGCAATTTTTAGACGTGCTCCAGCGAAGTTTAAAGTTGTAATTTCGATTTTCTTTACACAACTTCATCCCCCTTTTCACCCCTTCAGGAGTACAATTTTTAAAAACGCTGAGACGATTTATATTAATATTCAATCCTTAGCCTAAACACAAAATTTGAAGATCCTAGCTTCGAAACTGAGGAACTTTCATACAAATTTTGGGTCCCCGTTTCACCCCCTTGGAGGGTGAGTTTTGAAAAATCCTTTCTTAATGCACCCTTAGACCTCATAAGGAACCTACGTGTCAAATTTGGAGTCTCTAGACCCAGCGGTTTGGGCTGTGCGTTGATATGTCAGTCACCAATCAGTATCTTCTTTTATATATTAAAAAAGATTACTAGTAGCCCCCCGCGACTTTATCTTCGTAAACAGTTATTTTTCTATCCCTCGGTAGGTAAAAAATAGCTATAAAGTACTTACTTTTAACATTGGAAATGTTTTTTCGATCGCATCTGTATAGGGCCCTGTTTTCGGCAAAAGTGGGACATGCCGATATTTCCGTTATTTCTAGGTCAATATAGTTCATTGATATGTCAAAATATTTGTATTTACAAGGCCTACAATGTACCAAAAAAGTCATACATTTATCTTTTAAACTTAAAAAAATGCTCTAAATGGGTCATTTTTTTGGAGTCCGTAATGTATTCAACATCTAGTCTTAATAGTTATAATGTTTACATAAAATCTACATTTTCTTATGGAGGTGGGTTATATCTCCGGATGCTTTTCGAATAAAAAAAAAATATTATTATTTTAGGAGTTAAGATGACTTTAAACTGTTGGTTTGAGCGTCTTGGCGCGCGCTTCTGGATTTACGTATTAGGATTTTTTGTCGATAAATAGTTTGGGATTTCATTAAGTATATTTTTGTTTGTAATTCTGTTGTTTTGTAAATATTTACTAATTCGAAAAATAAAATAAATATGCATGTTCATACAACAAAGCTGTACCTAGTTAGCATGTAGGTAGTATAGAAGTAGTATTGGAACGTCTTTATTTTCATTTAACTACTTACTATAACAAGTTTTGAAAAATATTATAATATTAATATTCCTCCCTATAAGTTCGTTTTATTATTTATTGCTGAAGATCATTTCCAATGCCATTTGAAAGTCATGTGGTGCATGAGATCTGTGAATTTTTTCCTGAACGATGGGTACTCTATTTCATTTTCTGTACCCCTGACATGCCATGATGATTGGTTGATTAGTTAAGACGTGAAAGCGTAACAAATAAACAGATAAACTTACTTTCGCATTCTGTAATATTAGTAAGGATAGTAGGATTCAGCTCAAATATGTCCCCCTCCTGCAATATTAGTAAGAGTTCCAAATTATATCCCCATCGAGGAGCATAGCCTACCTTACACGTCAACGATATTATTAATGTGGATGAAAATATTGAAAATAATTCCGATATTGGTTGTGATACTTCTTATGATAAAAAAACAACTGTGTGAAAATTTATTTTTGATGTTAACTTGTCGGAATATTTCAACACCGTATAGGCGCAATACTACCAGCGCGTAGATTTTAATTGAATATCACGGTTTGTACTAAATATACCCCGAATCAAAGCGTCTTTACAAGAATTATTCGTTTTTCCAAGAAATTGATATAGATTGTTTGAGGTGGCTGACCAGAAAAACTGCCAGGCTGAAGGTAGGCAACCCTATATATTAATAAATGGCACGTCTGGGGCTATCGATCTCCATCAGTTTCATTGAGCCACCTGATGACGTTAAACAGCTACATTACTTTTTTCAATATTTGAAGATACCAATGAAAAATGTCCGTAACTGGTGCACTTACCCTATTATTTCAACTCCATAATAGGCGCAAGGTTGCCAGTGCGTAGACTTTAATTTAATATCAGGGTTTGCCCTTGATCATAGCATCTTTACATGACTTTTTCGTTTTTCCAAGATATTGATAAAGATTGTTTGAGGTGGCTGACCAGGAAAACTGCCAGGCTGAAGGCAGGCAACCCTATATATTCATGAATGGCACGTCGAGGGCTATCGATCTGCATCAATTTTATCTTTCCACCTGATGAGGTAAGTGACCCCATTTTTGGGCCTCATAAAACTTGGCTGACCTTGAAACCTGCCAGGGTAGGGGCTGGCAACCCATGCGGGTTTTGACCTCCAAATGTTTCTCTTTCGATGGGTAAACATTTCAATCTTCCACCTCATGATGTAATTTTCGATCAAAATAGCGGTACGAAAACGAAAAAAAATATATGTTCTTCCAGGATATGCGAAGGCAACCCACTAAAATCCAGTGTTCCTAAGTAATATCTATTACTGCAACACATTTCTGCTCTTCCACCTTGTGAGGTAAGGTTTCATGCAATGGGAGCTTAGTCTATAAGTGTGTCATCATATAATATGGTATAGATAGGGTAACTACGGAACCCTATACTACGCGTGGCCCAACATGCACTTGGCCGGTTTTTTTCTATTGACAGCAGTTTAAAATAACGTTTTACAGTAGGTATTGTGAGCATTAATAACTTCAATTATTTGTTTTCTTGAATTTAATTTAAACCTATAGTTCAATCCTTTGAAAGTCTACTCACAGAACAAAACATAGAAAGGACTATTAAGTTAACGAAACAAAAGCATTTACGTAATCTAGATTCTTAATTAATTTTAATTAAATAACTCGGTGTTGCTGAGCAGCTGAGGGTATGCGCTGTTTTCTGCAAAGTTCGTTTCCAAATTTTCCCGAAAATAACAGGGCATTTAATGTTTGGAATTAGTTCAACTGAATTTATGGCGATTCCTTAATTACTGAGAACTGTTTATTGGTTTGCATCAGAGCGGAATTTTGGGTAATTATGTTGTACAAATTGCATTCTTTGTTAACGAACTTAGTTTGGTGGATTTTTGATTATTATTGTTTAGTATTTGTCAAATAACTAGCCTATTTTGTACACAAGAGAAACTGTATAGTTTTTTATACACGACTGCCTAAAAAGGAGTGTATATGTGTTTAGGGTTCATGTATGTTTGTGGGTATGTGAGTTTCTTTATTCCACCATAACTTCTAAATGCCTTAATTGATTTAGATAAATGGGGCATCGTTAGAATCCTTACAGCATCCTGAGTGACACAGGATATATTTTTTTTAGAAAAAAACAATATGGCGACTGTACGACGCCATTTTCAAATGTAATAAAAAAATCTATTATTACAATATGGGCATCAAATGAAAGGCCTTGATAAGCACATTCTAAAACTATATAATACTAGCTTCCGCCCGCGACTTCGTCCGCGTGGATATTAGAGAAAATCCTTAGGGAACCTTCAACCAGGATCCGACCAGCCGTTTTTAAGCAATAAGGCGGGTCCCCACCAAGCGCGCTGCCTCGCGAGGCAAAACGTTTGCCGCATGTGGCGGGCCTCGCACGAGGCTGCGCGCTTGGTGGGGACCCGCCTTATTGCTTAAAAACGGCTGGTCGGATCCTGGTTGAAGGTTCCCTAAGGATTTTCTCTAATATCCACGCGGACGAAGTCGCGGGCGGAAGCTAGTTTATTACAATGATCAGAATTGAGTCCAGAGATATTAGTAGTATCCCGTTCCCGTTTCTTTATTCTTTCCCGTTCCCATTCCCGTTTGGTCCCGTTCCTGTTCCCGGTTTCCGTCCCCGTTCGCTTTCGCGATCCCGTTCCCGTTCCCGTCCCCTGGGGCTGAATCATGTCCACCGTGTTGGACTTCAAAATAAATGTCATTTTCACATTCCTCATCAAATAAAACCTCAAGAACGACATCCACATCGATTTTCATGTTTACTTACCCCTTTTACTCCTTAAGGGATGATTTTCAAAATAACAAAATATGTGTTTGCATACTTATTTTTAGACATGCTTCTACGAATTTTAAAGTTGTAATGTCTATTTTATATTCTTTTTCCTTACATAATTAGAACCCCATTTTCACCCCTTTACTGGTTAAATCATGTCCACTGTGTTGGACTTCAAAATAAATGTCATTTTCGCAATCACAATCCCATAAAACCTCAAGAACGACATCCATATCGATTTTTATGTTTACTTACCCCATTTTCCCCCTAAGGGGTTGGTTTTCAAAATCACAAAATATATGTTTGCCTATTTATTTTTAGACATGCTCCTACGAACTTTAAAGTCAAATGTCTATTTTATACTATTTTCCATACCAAATTTGAACCCCATTTTCACCCCTTTAGGGGTTAAATCATGTCGACTGTGTTGGACTTCAAAATAAATGTCATTTTCGCAATCGTCATCCCAGAAAACCCAAATAACGACATCCATATCTATTTTAGGTTTATTTACCCCTTTTGATCCCCATAGGGGTTAAAATACTACCCAATAACAATATACGTTGCGTTAGATTTCCATCCATAAGCCTAAATTACAAATTTAGCGATTTCAACTTCAAAAATAAAGGATTATCTTCTAAACACAACTTCATCCCCCTTTTGACCCCTTTGGGGGTAGAATTTTGAAAAACGCTGAGACACGTATTTATTAATTTTCAATCATCAGCCTAAACACAAAATTTGAAGATCCTAGCTTCAAAACTGAGGGACTTTCATACAAACTTTCATCCCTTATTTCATCCCCTTAGGGATGAAATTTTCAAAAATCCTTCCTTAGTGGATGCCTACACTGTATAAAGTATCTGTGTGCAAAATTTCAAGTCTCTAGGTTCAGCGGTTTGGGCTGTGCGTTGATATCTCACTCAGTCAGGACTTTGAATTTTATATATATAGATAGATATCACTAAAATGGGTGAAATAAAAATAAATAAGTTAAAAAAAAAATAAAAACACGACTGCCCTGCCAAAAACGAACTAAAAAGTTAAACAACAAGTATCATTGCAGTCGGGGGACCTTTTTATTATGGAACAATTTTTGATGTGCAGTTGCAATTGTGTTTTTAATTTTTTTTACAAATGCGCAGGTTTTGTTGTAATGCATTTATACTATTGGGAACAAATAATCTCGATACATTAATGCTTAAAACTTTGAGTTAACATATTGCACTGATTTTATCTAGACCAGAAAAATCAAATGGTGGGATGCTTAGCGAAATAAATATTCTTGCATGTTGCATTTATTAAAAATTGCAAGAAAAGTTATAAAGCCATGACTAAACAGGCTAAAGAAGCGTGCACGAGAAATTCTGTGAATGTTTAATTAAATTGTTTTGATATCAAGCATCGATTAACATAACACGGAACGTAGTTCGAAACTAGTTACAGTCGGTATTGTTACTGAAGTTAAATTAATTATGGTGCGAATGCCATAATGGCATTGCCTACTAATGGTGCGGAATGCTCAATAAACCATAACTTTGAAGTGCATCGTTTAATCATGGAAAGATTTACATTTGTAATTTATTTGTTATT
The DNA here is from genome assembly GCA_928269145.1 of Agriphila tristella. Taxonomy (NCBI): domain Eukaryota; kingdom Metazoa; phylum Arthropoda; class Insecta; order Lepidoptera; family Crambidae; genus Agriphila; species Agriphila tristella. Next base: position 4,016,896 of record OV743433.1, read on the forward strand.
ATTAATTTTGGATTTTTTGCATTCACAATGCTTTTTATTAAGATAAATGATATATCGACCGACTCGGTAGCACAATTAGTCAGTCTATTGGGCAGAAATCCCAATGGAGCGGGTTCGATTCCCGTTGATCGTCGAATCGACTCTCCCGGTGCAACGGGTGAGTCGATTTTTCTAGTATATCATTTATCTTAACTTATTGTTTAATTCTTATTTTCTCAATGTAAGTACGTCTCGTATCAATTGTTTTTCTCTCACAGCTAGGTAGGTAGGTATCAACTTCTTAAAATAAAAATGAAAACTGTTTTAAATATGTAGTCACCTAGAGAAGTAGTCAAAATGAGAAATGGGCTATTTGATAAGTAGTTAGTTTTAATGGTTTATTTGATTCTGACGCCTGAGCAATCCCAACATCTTGATCATAAAGCTAAGATAAAGCTTTAAAAGCAACGAACTAAGATACTTAGTTCGTTGTTTACAAGTATACAACATCAGTTCACATTTTACAGTACTAGTAACCGCTGCACGTGCAGTGCAGAGCATTTGCATATTGGATCATTCCAGGAGAGTTAGCAAATCTGTATATCGGGCTTGGTAATATCGCAGACAACATAATACACTAGTGTAATATAGCTTGTCTACGAAGTCTGTGCATCCATTGTTATGTGATGGATGTTTGGCTTAAAGCCTTCGAAGAGCTTATGAAGAGTTTTACCAACTTGGTAGAAGATTCGCAATTTAACTGAATATTACTTTTTGTTTCTTCAGTGTTTCTTACTTGGCGAGATAAGTTGTGTGTTTAAAATGTAATAAAACAAAGAAATAAAATAGAAGTGACTATAGGAAACAGAGAAGTCTGATTGTTACCCACTATTGTCAAATTAGTTCTAATGTTAAACCCGGTTTAAAATATGCTCTCTGTTGCATCATAATTTTTCAAAATATTGGTTAGTTAATCAAGTGGAACTTTAGTTCACGTCTTAGAATATGTAAATACCTATCTGTATTAATATAATAAGACTTTCGATTTAAAGAATATAGGTATAACCCAATACAAAAAATATGGTTTTTGCGGAAGGCAATTTTTCAGCCTATTATGCTCAGCAACACTTCAGTTGGATATATAGGTAAATAGGCAAATTTTCTTCAACAGTTTTATAATATTGCTGTATTAATTAGGCAACCTGTATGAAGAAGGCTTTACGAGGGATGTATCCAATAAAAATGTTAAGCCACCGTTCGTTTCAATCTGTATTCGGTATCGGGGCCGCTGGCCGATTTACATGCATATAGAGCGGGGCTTTGGCTTTATTTGCTTTATTCCAATATCCTATCGGTGCATTTGAGAGTGGCCTCGCGTGCTCTTTGAGCGGCCAACAAAATTCCGACGCAGTTCAACTGGAACATCTTTGTTTCCGGAATAAGGTAGTTGAACTTCGCAAATATTGATACGCTATTGATGATGCCTCGATCGTGATTGGATTGAAAGCATAACTGTTTTGAATACAGTAAAAGATCTGCTCGCTTGATATCGATTGGCGATTGGTGCAATCGAGTACGTTTTCTTAGCGCAGTGTTTTCCTTTCAGAAAAATGACAAGTCAATACCGCCTGAGAAGCATCTAGTAGGTATATTATTTAAAAAATATACCTAGAGAAAATGCAGAGTTAATATTTATATTTTTTCTTTGATTTTAAAATTCGTATGAAACTCTCTAAATTCTTTCTTACTTAGCTCTGTGTAGTATTGTTATTATTTGGATTTTTTTTTAACCTGCGCTTTCGCTGATTCGTATGTATCTCTATTCTTAAGAATGTATGGCAAAGAGTAAGTTTTACAGATTATAAAAATACACGGTTTTGTACCGCAAGCACTCTGAATTTGGTCACTTATGTTGAACATAGTTAATTTAATCGCATTGTACGTTTATAACAGGTTATAAGGTGTTTGATGCAGAAACCGCAACGTTATATAATTACGTTATTCGAGAGAATAGTTTTAAATACACTGTTACCAAACGCGGTGCGCTACGCTCAGTGAATTATTTAATTTTGTTGTTTATAGGTACCAAGTGAACCTTATTAGATCTTTGTATGGTGTTTTAAGAGTTAAATATACCTTTTTGTAATTTTGCAACATCAGCTCTTACGTGATTATGCATTTTTATGCGCAAGAACTGTTTGAATAAGGCTAAGTTCATATGACCGCGCGGTGCCGCGCGGCAGTGCCAACCGCGCGGTACAAGATCATACTAAACTGTGTTATATCGTTTACATTACCGCGCCATGCACCGCGCGCAAGATCTTGTGCCGCGCCGCAGCCGCGCGGTGCCGCGCGGTTGAAGATCTACAAACCTGCATTGACTCGTTCAGTTGAGCCGCGCGGTTTTAGACGAACGCATCAAGTTAGTTAGAAAAATAAGTATTGAAGACGAAATTTCTAACGATATGGTTATCGAATCGACGAAGTCGAAAAAAGAAATATCATTTGGAATCTTAACTCCAAGGACTAGGTATTCAAATAAAATTTATCAAGAGGTCTTGGGAAGTATTCGTTTTAATTTTCACCTATAATAATGATTCTGAAAAAAAAAAGATTATCGTGGGCAAATTTAATCTACAAATTAGTTTTATTTCTTTGTTAAAATAATCAAACATAATAAACATAAAATATTAAACATACTTTGTTAAAATAACTTTTTATAAATAAACAAATCCATGAACAAATTGCTTCAGCCACGTCCATTCTCAGTGATGTTGATGCCAGACTGCCGCGCGTGCACGCTATCATGTGAATGCTCATACCGCGCGGTGACGCGCGGCACCTCGCGTTCATATGAACTTAGCCTAAGGGTGTCAGGTAGGTATTATCTTTGATTTTTATGACGGCCATTTTGATTTCCGCCCAGCGTATTGCGGATACTGAAGATTTGACATGAATTATAAACCCCATTTGATATAATTATAGATCATTTATAATTACTATTATATAATTTCTATTTTTTTACAATTTCTCACAGCGCCATCCAAACTAAGCAAAGCTTGTAAATATGGGTGCTAGACAACTGATATACTACTTATATATTTTTTAAATATAAACCTATTATACACAGTGTTACTGTGCATAATCCCAGACCCGTCACAGAATAATTAATTATATAATGTAATATAATAACATAAACAACGGTAGTTAAACGTCTTTGTTCATGTCTCTTATTTAAAATGTTATATTAGATCCTTTTTATAAATTGATATTCAAACAACTTTAAAATACGGAATCTTTTTCAACACACTTTTACAAAAACGTCTAAAAGTTTATTATTACATTTAACACGGACATTTCCCCTGAAGCTTCACCTTATCTTTGAGTTTTTGAGAGTTCATTTTATCTTAATATTCTTCGAAAAGTGAACGAACATCTCATTTTGAGATAACAATACACGGAGCGGGACTTGATAATATCAGCCCATGGAAACTGTCAAAAGCATATCTTACCTTTGCAAGATTCGAATTCAATTCAAAAGAAATCCGATTCAATATCCCAGCTTAAACAATGGTGAAAGAAGGACGCTTTATTCAAATAGGTTCAAAAATATTACCCCTTTATAGCACACCAGCCATAGTAATGTCCTCGCTGCAGGGACACAAGGTCGTTCTTATTCGGTGGATAAGAAGGATGGGTCATTACCCACCACGCAGTCCCAACGTGGATTGTTTGGTGTTGACGACCAACATCCAACAGACCAACGGCTTAACGTGCCTTCCAAAGCATGGAGGAGCTCGAGATAATATTTTTTTATTTGGTCACCCATCCCATGACACACATAACTTATTATTAATTGATAAATTGATAATACTTAAAAGTAAAAAATTTTAATCATGCATTTTAACCTAATAATAGACCTGTACCTACCCATACTGCCTTACTATACATTTACACACACAGAGACTGACTATTTTTGACCGAACGAGCGCGAAGCTCGAGCGAAATGCCTGCTGACCGGCTGTCCTGCTGACCGGCTGTTCCACTGTCCGGCTATTCCACTGTCCGGCTATTCCACTGTCCGGCTGTTTCACTGTCCAGCTGTCCCACTGTCCGGCTGTCCGTCTGTTTTCGTCTTCAGGTCGCATTATTCAATCGATTCTCGTGAATTGTTAAGTTTCAAACTGGTGTTTGTCATTCCATTATCCGTACTTATTATCAAAAATGACAATCAAATTAACTTAATAATGAATCAACATACATTATCATTAATTTATCACCCATCGAGATTTACGAGCGACGAGCGATGTATTCCAATGTTGATTGATTAAAAACCATTATAAAATTATTTTGTCATTATCGTCAGAACAACCACGTTAATGACATTGCCCGTCAAAAATATTTTAATGACGGTGTGGTCAGCTATAAATCTAGTTCGATAGAATCATAAACTTAACGAACATTTTTCTAAGTCTATGGATAGAACTATCTGCCTGACTATCACTTTGATAAATCTGTAACGGATTCCTTATAGATTTAAGCGGTTGGTAATGTTATCAAGAGATATTTGCTTATTGAAAGCTATCATTATTATTTGTATTTTTTGTCATCTAAAGACATTTAAATCTATCTGATCATAATAACAAGGTTGGTTTGGATGAATGTTTATCAACATCCATCAATCTAATATATATTAATCTTTTAAAATCTGTTGCGATTATTTCTGACCATTACATACAAAACGGTTCTTTTTAACAAAAAGTATTCAAATATATAATATACTTACTAGAAAAAATCGATTCACCTGTAGCACCTCAGACGGGTCTCGAACCCGCACCCTTGGGATTCCGGCCCAAGGCACTGACCAAATTATGCTACCAAGTCGCTCTCTAGCAGAATTGGGCTGGAATCCCAAGGGTGCACAGAATATAATAATAGTCTAACGTGTGCAGGTTCGAGTCCCGTCTGAGTTGCTACGGTGAGTCGATTTTTCTAGTATACCTACCTATCATCTATCTTAATATAAAATAGCATTGTAAATGAGAAAAATCTAAAACTTAATAAGTATTCAGGTGAAAAAGTCTGCATACATGCAAAGCCTTTTGTGCAAGTAACGTAACAAATTATGTAACTAGTTGTTTTTATAGTACTGATACGTATTTTAAAGAATGTCGTTGATTTTTTTAGTGCATGCGTTTTGTGTTTTATACACAAGCAAACATAGTCTTATACACATAAATGCTCACTATCACAAATTTATTTGCACGTATAATATTAGTAATTGATATTACGTTAAATTAAAAGAAGCAACTTAAAGCAAACCAAACAAGCAGTCACCTAAATCTTGGCTAACCATTATGTGAAATATATTAACCGAAAATTGTCTGTGAAATACGTCTTAATTGAGGTAACGTCGTTTTGAATAACGAAATCTTAAACACTTCTCATTTTAATTAGCGGTAAGCTTCGCCCAAAAAGCTCACTTAAAAGAGGTGGGTGTTATGAAAACAATTTCGTGTCACATATGTGCACCCGCTCACTTTATTATAATGTAAGATGAAAGAACAATATTATCAGAGCTCATATCGCGTAATAGACCCTTAATAACGCCACTACGAACGCAAGTAATTACCGAGGACCGTAAATGAAATTTCGTATGCTAATTGACTAAATACAATTAAGGGAGCGGGCCTAAGATTGTGTAAGTGGTGCCTTGGAGGAGCAAGACGCCCGAAGATATAGCTTTTATGGATGAGGTAGGTATTTTAATTAGCACGGAACAGGTGGGTAATTTAAAAGCTAATATAAATCATGAAAACTACGAAAAAAATTAAATGGAATATTTCTTCATATCGTTTTGTAGTCTGACCTTAGATTAGAATTTACTGTGACTGCTTTAACATGAAATTAAATTATAAACAACAATAAAAACTTAGTAGATGGTTTAGTAAATTTATCGTTAGCGATTTAGAATGATTCCTACTAAATTATTATAGAAACGCTTGTTTTATAAACCCGGATTGATTCCCAGATCCACGCTCAATTATACCTTACACCGCAATTGTTTGGTGTTAAGAGTTAGCTATGTAAGTACGTTAGACTGAAACGTCGTGTGTCGATCATTAGTGTACGTTACTAAAGTTTAATATTTTGGTATTTAAATTAAGTACAATGTAACGCGAAAGTGTAAAAGTGTATAAGCGTGTAGTGTTAGCGTGAGGAGCTCAATGGCGCAGTGGTTTAGGGTCTGGCCCAGCGATTGCAAAGGTTAAGCAACTTTCGCAAGGGCCGGTCATAGGATGTTTTTTATTATCTCGAGCATTTTCGAGTTTCTTCGTACTTCGGAAGGCAAGTTAAGCCATTGGTCCCGGCTGCATTTGCAGTCGTTAATCTCGTTTTCTCCTTGCCTCACGCCACTGTCGTCATGCCAGTAGCGTAAGTACATTCGTTAGCGATAATTTACCGATAATCTTTCGAAAACTTTAAAAAAATTGACGACCGTGGCGTGAGGAAAAGAGAAAACGAGAGGGGTCTATCGCGCTTCAGGTCCCGAGTTAACTCGACCAGGTTGTAAAATGTATCTACTGACGATCGAAGCAAAAGCCTCTTCTAGCAAAAGCGGTTCGTTGTTAATTAAATATCAGGCAAGGCTAGGAGCAGGTGCCGGGCCGAACTCGCGATAACGTGTGGCCTACTCCATTTCAGCTCCGGTTTTTGAGGTAAACCTTATTTATGCGCTTAACTTCACTTTTTAGGCGCACTTTATTTTGGGATTTGCCACAATTTATTGCGTGTCTCTTAGTTTACGATATAAACTGTTAGCTATTACAAGACGCTGCTTAGAAATAATCTTCTTTAAAAAATAAAAAACTTTTCCAGAACGTTAAGGAGGAGGTTAAGTTTCCTTATTTCAAATAATTTGGACAGATAACATACATACTTATAGATTAAAAGTGAACTTGCCAATGTTAAAGTCAAAGTCAAAATTGCTTTATTCAAATAAACTTTAGGCTCAGTTGCACCACCTAACTTTAACGATAACAAGCTTGTTAAAGTACCGGTTAAGCACAAGTTAGCCAAAAAAAGAGGTTGCCAGCCAGCATGATGTCCTTTGACAAGTTTGATGTGACAAATTGGTAGCATTATCGTTTGACGATAACTTTAACTTTGACAGCGTTTTGATGCAACTCACACTTAATAATAAAGCACTTTTGAATCGTCTATATTTTCCTACCACCCAATCTAAACTCTTTTAACTGACAAGAAGAACGGGCGCAGAAAACTTATCAGCTTTAATAGGAATAAGTAACGATATAATTACAAACGTAAATATATCGTTACCAAATACAGTACAACAGGATTATTGGCAACAAAGTACTTGTAATAGTAAGTTATGTGTTACATCATTTCCACGCATTTCGATCTTTTAGATAATCTTCCACTTTATAACCTTTACCCACGAGCGACTTTTTAACATGGTTTTTAAATTCATGAAAAGTTGTGGAACTTTATTAATAAAGGCTATGCCTTTCCCCATAAATGAACCTCTAGTTTTATCTTCATTTCTTGTATTAAACTGGTGATTATACAACGTGTTAATGAATTAACGCAAAATGAGAAAACCGTTTCTTCGGTCCATCAAACTGTACAACTTTTACTATGGGACCAACTCTGAAATCGCGAAAGAAAATCAACCTCTTTATACATTTTTATATTTTCGTTATTAATTTTTGTATGTAACAGCTGATTTTTTTTCGCGATTTCAGAGTTGGTCTCATAGTGAAAGTTGTTCAGGTTGATGGTCTGAAGAAACGGTTTTGTCATTTTGCGTTAATTCATTAACACGTTGTAGCTGTTCTTAGCAAAAGAATATTATAAATAACGATGTGACATTACCTACCTACATTAAATATTGACTCAACAGAAGCTTTCTTTGAAACCCAGAATCTATTTTTTGACACGTTTTTAATAGGTTGCTTTCGCGTTTGTTTGTTTGTGTGTTTCTCCACAAAGTTTGCGAACGATTTTATCCTAGCTTTCCGATGAGCTAGAGACTTGAAACTTTGAACATAGGTCAGAACTGAAAGGCAATGCAATATTATGGTGTCATTGAGCTGATCTGATGATGAAGCCGGAAGAAGGCCACAGGAACTCTATGATGACACCATAAAACCTCATCGTGTTTGGTCTCGTTAGCATCGTCTTGACGAGAACTCTAACGGGAGACGAGGTCCAGGGTCTGATGATGAAGCCGAAAGACCATGCCACAGGAATTCAATATTGAAACCGTGCAACCCCATCGAATTTGGGCTCGATTTAATCGTCTTGACGAGTTATTTGTTGGGAAATAGTTTCCAGGTTCTGGTGATGAAGCCGGAAGAAGGCCACTGGAACTCGGTGATAAACCCATGCAATCTCATCGAGTTCGGGCTCGTTTAAATCGTCTTGATGAGTACTTTGTTGGGAAATAGTATCCAGGGTCTGATGATGGAGCCGGAAGAAGGCCACTGGAACTCGGTAATAAAACCATGCAATCCCATCGAGTTTGGGCTCGTTTGAATCATCTTGACGAGTACTTTAATGGGGAATAGTGTCCGAGGATCTGATGATGGAGCCGGAGGAAGGCCATAGAAACTCTGTAATAAAACCATGCAACCCCATCGAGTTTGGGCTCGTTTGAATCGTCTTGACGAGGACTTTGTTGGGAAATAGTTTCCAGGGTCTGATGATGGAGCCGGAAGAAGGCCACTGGGACTCTGTAATAAAACCATTCAACCCCATCGAGTTTGGGCTTGTTTGAATCGTCTTGACGAGTGCTCCGATAGTAGATGGTATATTTTTAGTCTTAGCTCGTTAACTAAAAAGCAGAAAATTAAATTAAAAAAAAAACTTTTTTTTTTAAAACACGTTTTTAAAACGGACTAAATTATTACAAAAAAATCGGACTAAAACATTAAAACGCACTGGTAAAAACAGACTAAAAAGTATCAAATAAAATTTTCGGTAAATATTCATAACCCTATACCTACAGAAATTTTAAACCTAAAAACGTGGGGCGCATGCTAAAGACAATACGGATGATAAATTTTACAAAATTTAAAAAACGTGGGTTTTTAGGTTTAAAACTTCTGTAGGTATAGGGGTAGGTATAAATATTTACAGAAAATTTTATTATTTGATACTTAGCAGTCCGTTTTAATGTTTTAGTCCGATTTTTTTAAATAATTTAGTCCGTTTTAAAAAAGTGTTTTTAAAAAAGTTTTTATTTTTGTATTAAGGTAGTAGGTACATAATAAAGTACATGATTACCAAAATTTTTATTGAATATATTGTACTCGATAGTTACTTGATCAAACGTAATTTAAAGAAGGTAATGAATTTTTACGTTACGTAATAAAAAAACCAAATGTTTTTCCTTGGAACTTTTGCTAGAAACTGAGTTCGAATACAGTGTCAGTGAATCGAGTCAGTGTGAATTACTTGCGTTATGTAAATCATTGACTTCGACGAACTTGCTGAGAGCATCTCTGAACGACTCCTTAAAAATTCAGAATGTCAAGAGTGATACTGTGGTGAAACTTAACTCTTTCGGAGCGTGGATGCGGTATTATTTCATAAAATTAAATTGTTCCTAAAATTTAGTATCTTATTTTGAAATACAAAAATTATTGAAAAAGCAAGGTTCGAAATAATGATGAAACATTTTTTTCACGAGATTTTAGGTCTATTACTTAAAATCACTAATTTATCTAAAGGGCCTAAAATAAGTTGCAGATAGCCCATATTCTGGATTTATTTAAAAATGGAACAGAATTTATCATGAAATTATCTGTGAGGTAAGTTAACTAGAACGATAGCCGGAACCTATGAAGTTAGCCGCCATCTCAAGAGTCTGTTCTTCCGAACTGCCACATCTCTTTCATCGTCGTTTCATGGCCTTCAAAGCTATCTCTCATGGCATTCGCTTTATCGCGAAACTTTTCACTTTCCACACGCGATTGACGCGCGCGCTCGGTTAAATGGATGCTGCTCCACTCCACTCGACTCCAACTTATCTTCACCACACAACTTCCTCTTGCAACACCCTGCATTTCATTTCTAGAGAGTTTTATGTTATTGCATTTAAAGATTAATATTGGATAAACGTCATTATTGCATGATTTTGTAGGTTTAAAAGTTAAGTATTTGATTTATCGCGCAACTTTCCATTTTCTACACGGTGCACATACAGACGAAATCCCGATTCGGAATTTCGATACCTCATGTATGAAGAATTGAAAATTCCAAACGGAAAAATCTCGCATGTGATTGATTAGCTGCGTTCGGAATTACGTATGTATGGAATTCCGAAACGGAATTCCGTACATCTGTGCGTACATCTGTGTACGTCTGGGTGTGGCCACTTTAAATGGATGCTGCTCCAACCCTTTATCCCTCCAACTCTGTGGAGTTGTATAGCTTTATTACAGAGTTCCTGTGGCTTTCCTCTGGCTCCATCATCAGGCTCTGAAAATCGTCCCACCAGAGATCTAGTCAAGATGAATCATACGAGCCCAAACTCGATGGAGTTGCATGGTTTTATCACAAAGTTCTTGTGGCCTTCTTCCATCTCCATCATCAGACCCTGGATACTGTTTCTCAACAGAGAACTCGTTAAGACAAATCAAAGGATCCCAAACTTGATGGGGTTGCATAGTTTTAATACAGAGTTCCTGTGGCCTTCTTCCGGTTTCCTCATCAGATCAGCTCAGTGACACCATAATATGGCATTTTATTGTTCTCCAGTTCTGACCTATTATTAAAGTTTTAAGTCATTAGCTCATCGGGAAGCTAGTTTAAAATTGTTTGCAAAATTTTTGGATAAACAAACAAATAAATAAACTAGAGAGCGACATAATAAAAACGTGTTACTAATAAAATACCATTTCTTTTCATTTCAAAGCTAATGATATGATTAAATGATGAATCTAAATAAATTATTTTTAGTTATTATTCGTTCATAAATTTCTATTATCACAGATTACACAGTACTATTATATACAAATGTAGGGAAAATTCCCTTTTCTTTTTAAGTATTTATTTTCAATTCAAGTTAATATGATAAAAAAATTGCTTCAAAATAACCCATTTGCTACAAAACCTATTTGTATTTGATGTATGTCTTAAGGGAAAATATTTACACAACGCAAAATAGCTCCTTCAAAAATCAACAACAGACATAACAAAGTCCAATATCGCATAACTCAAAAGTTATCCCGCTTTTAAATCCCAAGTCGCGTTATGAAACGCCTCATGAAATATTGACAAAGAATGAAAACTTTGTCGAAGAAAATACGTCGCAGAGTCACATCGTAACTCGACCAACTCCAACGTCGAATTAATAAAAAACTAAACAGACAAATCGGCGGTACCGAAAAAGAATGCCAGTCGAAACTGTACTGGCGAAGTTGTCCGACAGTTTTGTCAGCGTAAAGTTGTTTCAACTTCATGACGTAATAAAGTGCTTGGAAACAGCGTTCAGCTGAATTAAGCCGAAAAAACTGCTCGATATATCGCGGTATATCCGATGGTTTTTCAAATGGTTCTGTAGGAAAATTGCATATAATATTACTCTGCATTTCAAATGCATTAAGTTTCAAGTGTTCGAATGTTCATTATTCGTCACTGGACAGGCAATATTATATAAATAAAATTTACTTGAAAAAAGCATTATCTAAGAAGCGTGAATAGGAGACCAGGTTTTTGTGTAGTATTAATTACGTATTTTTTAACCGACTTCACAAAAAGGAGGAGGTTCTCAATTCGATTATATATATTTTTTATCGTTGTTCGCGCGTATCTTCGACATTTATGGGCCGATTTTGATGATTCTTTTTTGTTCGATTGTATTTTCTTGCGAGATGGTCCTTTTTTTTGAATCGGTTCAGTAGTTTTCAAGAAATCCTGAAATACTAATATTTTGCATCAACTACCTTGACAACTTTGTTATTTATGAACCGAATTAGATGTTTTTTTTGTTGCGAAAGGGATACTTTTAGTGCAGTCTTTTTAACTGACTTCAAAAAACGAAGGTTCTCTCTCAGTTTGACCTGTATGAATGTATGTTTCTCCGCGAATATCTCACGTTTGACTGAGCCGATTTTTCTACCAAATAATATACCTACACTACACTACCTAATAGAGAAGGTACTTACACTAAAAATAAAAAAATGTTTTAAAAAAGAAAAAATACCGACTTCAAAAAACCTGCCTCTAAAAAGCAAGAAATAAAATTCAAATCATTAGATACGCATTATCATTGTTATAATAACAACACGTCTATTGAAGTGGGGTGGGGCTTTTCGAATAAAAAAGAGAGTTCCCGTACGTACGTACGGTACGTTCGTAGCCCACCCGACTTCAATAGACGTTATTATAACGATGATAATGCGTATCTAATGATTTGAATATTATTTCTTGCTTTTTAGAGGCAGGTTTCTTGAAGTCCGTTTTTTGTTTTTTAAACATTTTTTTATGTAAACTGTTAATACTTTTAACACGGAAACGCACGCTTAAGACAAAACTAAAAAGCGGGCCAACCTAAAATACTATCTTTAACGTAATCTCACACTAATTGTTCTTAAATCTGGCGACAGAACCCAAAAAGCGTCCCAAACCCGGCCGCGTAAAGCCACTAGCCACTGGCATTTACGTACCAACTTGTGTGTAACGACCTAAGTTGGGTCAGTTTACACATTTTTGGAATTATGCAAAGCGTTCTCATGAGTTATAGCCCTTTCGGGTATTTGTTTCATGTACAAAATAGGTTCTATTAGCGGGAGCCCACGAGAGCGGGATACAAAAGCCTTTTATTGGCCTATTACGTAAATTAACAAAATGTGTGACCTTTATATTAAATTCACGGTAATAACGAGGAGTAATTTTTAAAAGGTTTTGCTCGCTTTGAGTTATTATGTTTGAGGTGGAGTGTATTAACTGTCTCGTGAAATCGTGTATCTGAGCGCGGGAGTTGTTTATGCTCGTTTTATTCACAGTTGCTAATTTATATAGCTTAAGTTGTTCATGCTTCATAATGAAATTAATAGAATTTATACAATAACACCTCACACACCTTACACAGCCTCCTTATTCACATATAAGGAAGGATGGCTGATGGACATACAATAACTTGTGTATCGCGTTTCGAGTGCTTCTATTTTATTTTCTATAACTACTGCTTTTATATGAATATTTTAAAGATTATCATATCTTTTAGTTTCTATTTCATATAACGTTAAAGTAATATTAAGTTTGATTCCATTGATGATGCTTTTCAATTCATATTATTTTCTGTAAATGAATTCAAAATATTAAAAATACTTTTAAATATTTATGCAATTAATTGAAAACAACACTGAACCCCAATGTCTACTTTCTATAAGTAAATCAGCACATAAATTGAAATCATCTCTAAATATATAAAAAAAACTAATTACCTACTTAACAACTCCTTAAGTTATAAGGTTACTCCAAGGGTTTTAATAACTCGTAAACTCAGCGATATGAATCAAGTAATTCAGTGAGCCGTCCGCGAAAAAATTAATAGCGGATTCGTCCCACGATCAAATTAACACGACCCTCTAAACTTCGTATAATTATAAAACGCAAAGTTTTCGGCCGAAAAGCTTTTCCCGAAAGGAAGGTAATTTGGAGAAAAAACAGCGGCAAGGGCAGGTGAAGCACTTTCCCACTTTTTTCGAGTTGTTTTCAATCGTTGCTTTTTTCTTTGAAAGTGGAACGGTCATTAAAACTTTTTGACGAGCCTGAGTTTAATTGTTACGGATATCTTGTTAGCGTTTCGATGTAGACAATACGGGGAAACGAGTTTCGGATATTGTCCTCTTCGTAAATGTCTTTTATTTATGCTCTACACTTGGGTTTGTTTTCGGAAGAGTTTAGTGGATCACTGTTTTAGATTGGCTTCAAAAATGACCTTATACCGGGTGTGCCAAAACTTTGCCACATGGTGGGTAGGTGCCTTAAATATTGAATAAGATAGGAAATTTTACAGAAAGAAGACTTCATTTTATTTAAAAAATTAATGCGAACTGCATTCAAAGATTTTTTAAATAACGCATTATTTCCCATACAAATTGTAATAATTTAAATTTAAATGTAAAATTTCATGGTCTTCCTTTTGTTTAAGCTGCTGTGTTACTTAATAAAAAATAATCCTAACGAGTAACCCTTTCGATTGGTATCGTAAAAATAAAAGATTGTTTTTTTTTCTAAATTGGTAGGTTCGATCCCTGGTTAAGGCATGCGATTTTTCTAAAATCTTTGAATACAATTCCAATTATTTTAAAAATCAAAATAAAGTCTTCTTTCAGTAAAATTTCCTATCTTTAATATTTAAGGCACTTTCCCTACATGTGGTGGAAAAAGTTTTGGGACACCCGGTATATAAACTTACCCACACAGTTAAATAATTCTAAAAATACCGATGCTCATACATAGTTTTGTTTGAAACACATTTTGATCTTATCCACAAGCTGAAATGCTTGCCAACGGATGAAAATGCTATTTCATATAAACAACTTTTCCAATAAAGTTCAACGGTCCGATAAATAAAAGACAACAAGAGCGGGTAAAAAATGCGTTGACCTGAGTTGAGTAAGCGCAGCGGCGTCGCGTGGCCAAGACTGAGCGCCGCCATTATCTGCGCGCGGTGGCTGCGGCTGAAATGTGGCCGGACACTCGATACGAGCTCGGTACGATGCAGCTACAAGAAACGAATTGTGAACATTTGATATAACTTCTAACAAAAAAACATTCATACCGAAAAGTCGGTAGCAGAAAATCACAATGACTCTAATCTATCAATTAGGTACGCAATTACATGTCCTCCAAGATAAAGTCACATTTTCGTGAAGGCGAAAACGTATTTCTCCAAGTATTTGTTTTCAAATCAATATAATGAATCCATGGTCAAAGAAAACTTATGCCAATCCAATATAACTATTTTTACTTTGCGAAATTGCAAAGTTCATTAACACTTATAGAATAAGGGATAAGAACTTAAATATACGTCGATACTTAGGTAATAAGATCGCACTGAACGGTCGTCAAATTAAATGTAACTCCTACTTAAAAACGATTAGACAAAAATTAATTTGCTTTAGTACTTATTTATAACTACTTGCCACAGTTAATGGGTTACTGGGTTTCACCAGTAAGTATAATATAAGTAGAGATTTAATTGGCTCTGACAAAGCTCTCTGAATTGTAGCTGGTCCTAGATTCGGCCCTGGACAATACAGCTCATAGTCGTTTCATTGATGGAATGGATCCTAGATTACGGCCAGCTTTAGATAGCTTTGTATCGAGCACGAAATGTATATTCGTGTGTGTATGAATGGATATTCGTTGTAAACCTTTCTAGTTTTTATAAGGGAAGAATTCGATCAAAGGAGAAGAATTAAAAAAAGAACTCGAATTGCCGTAAAATAGGTAAATAACTCAAATAAAATAGAAAAAAAGAAAAGAAAGAAAGAATATACATTTATTTTGGACATACACAACATGACAGTACAAAAAAGAGACAAATCACAAAGACAGTAAAATAACACGTTAGAAGTCATTATTTTTTAATTATGAATCTAAATTAAAGCTAACTTGAACCCTGTACCTGCTAAGTATGTGAGATTTATTGAATAAAAAATTTTGGGCTTTCGCTTTCCCTTTCACTAAGATTATCACCCCCGGGGACAGTGCTAGACGGGACTGTTGGGAATAAAATAAACTCCCGTTCTCGTGGGAAGAACGGGATAAAAAGTATCATCTAGGCTATCTACTATCTGTGTGCCAAATTTCAACCGAAACCGTTCAGTAGTTTTTGAATGATTGAGGAACAAACATCCAAACATCTAAGCATCCAAACCCACAAACTTTCACATTTATAATATTAGTAGGATGACAGGCTAGAAAATATTGTTTAAGCGACAAAAAGTACCAGAAAGCTTCTTCGCAGTGCACTAGAAGAATACAATTCTTCACAATTTCGTCTTTATTTAAGCATTATGATTTTGTTCCAATGGCGGTGTTAGTGTGCTGTATAAACCCTTTTAATTTCTTACATATCTAACTGATACATTGTGTTCTCGAACAATAGTAATGTAAGTGAGATAGTCGGAGGAAGTTTAAACGGAATAACTTGCAGGTTGAATAGTATCTGAAAGGCTGGCAACCAGAGCCGGCTGGCCGCCCCACGCCGCCTAGCCCCGGGCTTTTAACTGCCTCTCAAGTTCGGAGAATTTGAGGAGAGTTCCTGTTGCCAAACTATGGACAATGGGATTAATTGTGCTGGAAACGGTATGGAGGAACTTGAATAGCTTCAATGTATGTAAACTCAATGAATATATTTTGTACTGTTGTGATTTAAAAATGATGATCTATAACGTCATCCACAGGATGTTTCTTGCACCGATACTATCTTTATACTGTTGACTTCGATCATCAGGTATAGATGATCGAAGACTGTTGATATGAAGATCGGTCCGAGCTATAAAAACTTATGAACTGAAATATAATGCGGCACCTCTAATTTTTATATTTAAAAAAATAGTTTATTGCTTTTCTTTTGTGATTCTTTCTATCGCCAAAAGCTAATTATCTTCACTGGTTAATAACTTGATAAAATAATTAACCCTGTCACTAAAACCCAAAAAACATAAGTGACTTAAGCGAAGCATTTAATCGTATCGACTACCTTAATGTAACAACCTATAAAGGACATCACCCATTTTGGTCCAAATGTGAAAGTGCCGGCCAAAAAGCAAAAGTGCTTTATTGTGATAGATTTTGTCCACCTAAGCATGTCTTATTATCACACCGTAGCTGTAGCACCGCTATACTCGATTATAAATAAGTTCAAAAAGTCTGTTTTTTCATATATTTTGGCACAAATGTAAAAAAAAGTCGGCCAAAAAGCAAATCCTGATAGATTTTGTCCGCCTAAGCATTTCCTATTATGGCACCGAAGCTGTTGCACCGCTGTACTTGATTTTAGCTGAGTTAAAAAAGTCTGTCTTTTCATACATTTTGACACAAATGTAAAGCGGTGCTACAGCTTCGGTGGCAAAATAAAAAATGCTAAGATGGACAAAATCTATCAGAATAAAGCACTTTTATCTTTTGGCCGGCACTTTCATATTTGGACCAAAAATATATGAAACGTGGATGAAATCCTTTAATTCTTATTCATTCGGAAGTACGCGTTCTGAGCCTATGAATGTAATTCTTATTCATTTTGAAGTTCACGTTTGTCTTGGGCCTTAACCATAAACAAAACGAAACGCCCGTTGGCAACGCATCATTAACCGAGTAATGCTTGCTAATTTTCAATGTGCCGCAAACTAATTTGCATAATTAATTCACTTGCCCACACACTGGCATTGTGAAATATTAAAACTGCGGTGCCGTCCCTTCATTTAAATATCTAAATTGGCGAAAGGATTCCTTTGCTATGGATTGGCTGAATCTAGCACTAAGATAAATAAAAGTAAATATTGGAAAAAATATTATGGAAGTATGATTTATCTACTTAAGGTGGTTATACCACCGAAAGTGGCACCCTCAAAGATTTTTTAGTAAATAAGTTGTTAATAGAAAATTATGTTTATAAAACTTTTTAGGGCCCATGGTCTAGTATTTTTAGAAATTATCACTATATTCCCTCGTAGTCATTAGTAGAAGTGGATAGTAAATGTGTCAAAAACTGTTACATAGCAGTTTTGCCATCTACTTCTAGCAGTGACTTCGAGGGAATATAAAGATACCGTTTAAAAATATTAGACTATGGGCCCTAAATATTGTGTATTAGTATTACAATCCTATTATTATAAATGTGAAAGTTTGTGGGTTTGGATGTTTGGATGTTTGTTCCTCAATCACGTTTGTTCCTCAGTCATTAGTAGAAGTGGATAGTAAATGTGTCAAAAACTGTTACATAGCAGTTTTGCCATCTACTTCTAGCAGTGACTTCGAAGGAATATAATGATACCGTTTAAAAATATTAGACTATGGGCCCTAAATATTGTGTATTAGTATTACAATACTATTATTATAAATGTGAAAGTTTGTGGGTTTGGATGTTTGTTCCTCAATCACGTAAAAACTTCTGAATGGATTTGGTTGAAATTTGGCACACAGATAGTAGATAGCCTAGATTAAAACATAGAATAAACAAACTTTTTATCCTGATATTTTCATGGAAACGGGAACCACGCGGGTGAAACCGTGGGCGGCCGCCCACGGCTAGTATTATATATAGTCCTACTATATATAATACTAGCGGCCGCCCGCGGTTTCACCCGCGTGATTCCCGTTCCCGTAGGAATATCGGGATAAAAAGTATTCTATGTTTTAATCTAGGCTATCTACTATCTGTGTGCCAAATTTCAACCAAATCCGTTCAGTGGTTTTTGCGTAATTGAGGAACAAACATCCAAACCCACAAACTTTCACATTTATAATACTAGCGGCCACCCGCGGTTTCACCCGCGTGGTTCCCGTTCCCGTGGGAATATCGGGATAAACAGTATTCTATGTTTTAATCTAGGCTATCTACTATCTGTGTGCCAAATTTCATCCAAATCCATTTAGTAGTTTTTGCGTGATTGAGGAACAAACATCCAAACATCCAAGCATCCAAACCCACAAACTTTCACATTTATAATATTAGTAGGATTAGTAGGAAGTAGGATTATAATTAATGTGAAAGTTTGTGGGTTTGGATGTTTGGATGTTTAGATGTTTGTTCCTCAATCGCGCAAAAACTACTGAACGGATTTGGTTGAAATTTGGCACAGAGATAGTAAATAGCCTATATTAAAACATAGAATACTTTTTATCCCAATATTCCCACGGAAACGGGAACCACGCGGGTGAAACCGCGGGCGGCCGCTAGTATTATAAATGTGAAAGTTTGTGGGTTTTGATGTTTGGATGTTTGTTCCTCAATTACGCAAACACTACTTAATGGATTTGGTTGGAATTTTGCACACAGATAGTAAATAGCCTGGAATAAAACATAAAATAATTTTTATCCCGATATTCCAACGGGAACGAGAACGACGCGGGTGTCACCGCGGGCAGCTGCTAGTATAAAATAAAATTCACTACAGCCTCAGCCACAGTTAGACATTAAGTCATAATACAACCACCTTAACAATATTATAATTCAAAACAGAACACTGCTACGTTCATGATTTTTTGATGTATTTGTTTTTTTATTCAGTTTTGTTTGATTTCGCTCAAAGTAAATTTAGATTAATTTGATGAAGAAAAATAGCAAAATGTTGGCTAGACAAAACAAATGAACTGGTATTTAAAAAGCAGGTTTTTAAAACATGCTTTCTTTAGTATGAATTAATTAGTGACTAATTAATATTTTTTTTCTAAGTTGCGATAAAAAAACTCTTTTCCGAAATAGGTATATAGGTACTATTTGTAAATAAATCATACTATCTTCTATATATATAAAATTCAAAGTCCTGACTGACTGAGTGAGATATCAACGCACAGCCCAAACTACTGAACCTAGAGACTTGAAATTTTACACACAGGTACCTTATACAGTGTAGGCATCCACTAAGGAAGGATTTTTGAAAATTCCATCCCTAAGGGGATGAAATAAGGGATGAGAGTTTGTATGGAAGTCCCTCAGTTTTGATGCTAGGATCTTCAAATTTTGTATTCAGGCTGATGATTGAAAATTAATAAATACGTGTATCATTGTTTTTCAAAATTCTACCCCCGATGGGGTGAAAAGGGGGATGAAGTTGAGTATAGAAGAAAATCCTTAATTTTCAAAGTAAAAATCGTTAAATTTATAATTTAGGCTTATGGATGGAAATATAACGCAACGTATATGGTTATTGGTAGTATTTTAACCCCTATGGGGATGAAATGGGGTAAATAAACCTAAAATAGATATGGATGTCGTTATTGGGGTTTTCTGGGATGACGATTGCGAAAATGACATTCATTTTGAAGTCCAACACGGTCGACATGATTTAACCACTAAAGGGGTGAAAATTGGGTTCAAATTTGGTATGGAAAACAATATAAAATATACTTTACAACTTAAAACTTCGTACGAGCATGTCTAAAAATAAATAGACAAACATATATATTGTGGTTTTTAAAATCAACCCCTTAGGGTGTAAATGGGGTAAGTAAACATAAAAATCGATATGGATATCGTTCTTGAGGTTTTATGGGATGGTGATTGCGAAAATGACATTTATTTTGAAGTACAACACTGTGGACATGATTTAACTGCTAAAGGGGTGAAAATGGGGTGCAAATTGTGTATGGAAAAATAATATAAAATGACTTACGGCAGTGAAACGTGGTCGCTAACTATGGGTCTCATAAGGAGGCTCAAGGTCACCCAGCGTGCAATGGAGAGAGCCATGCTCGGCGTTTCCCTGCGTGATCGAATCAGAAATGAGGAGATCCGCAGGCGAACTAAAGTAACCGACATCGCTCGAAGGATTGCTCAGCTAAAGTGGCAGTGGGCTGGACACATAGCGAGAAGAACCGATGGCCGTTGGGGCGGAAAGGTTCTTGAATGGCGACCGCGCACCGGACGGCGCTCCGTGGGTAAGCCCCCGACAAGGTGGACCGACGATCTGGTGAAGGTTGCCGGAAGCCACTGGATGTGGGAAGCGCAGGACTGATCGTCATGGAAATCCTTGGGGGAGGCCTATACCCAGCAGTGGGTGTTGTGCGGCTGATATGATGATGATGATGAGACATTACAACTTTGAAATTCTAAGAAGCATGTCTAAAAATAAATAGGCAAATATATATTTTGTTATTTTGAAAATCATCCCTTAGGGGGTAAATGGGGCAAGTTAACATGAAAATCGATGTGGATGTTGTTCTTGAGGTTTTATGGAATGAGGAATGCGAAAATGACATTTATTTTGAAGTCCAACACGGTGGACATGATTCAGCCGCAGGGGACGGGAACGGGAACAGGAACGGGAACGGGAACGGGAACGGGAACGGGAACGGGAACGGGAACGGGAACGGGAACGGGAACGAGAAAGGAACGGGAACGCAAACGCGATCGCTCGAAAGCGAACGCGAACGGGAACGGAAACCGGGGACAGGAACGGGACCAAACGGGAACGGAAAAGGGTAAAGAAACGGGAACAGGATACTACTAATATCTCTGGACCCACTTCTGATTGTTGTAATAAACTAGCTTCCGCCCGCGACTTCGTCCGCGTGGATATTAGAGAAAATCCTTAGGGAACCTTCAACCAGAATCCGACCAGCCGATTTTATGCGATTAGGCCGGTCCCCACCAAGCGCGCAGCCTCGTGCGAGGCCTGCCACACGCGGCAAACGTTTTGCCTCGCGAGGCAGCGCGCTTGGTGGGGACCGGCCTAATCGCATAAAATCGGCTGGTCGGATTCTGGTTGAAGGTTCCCTAAGGATTTTCTCTAATATCCACGCGGACGAAGTCGCGGGCGGAAGCTAGTAGGATTATATAAGCAGGAATTACACAGAAAGAAATAGTAAAATATTTTAGTCGCGTTGCAGTTTCTTAGATTCAAAGCTCCGTCTTTTGATGTTGCACCAGGTTTCCTAGAGGTAAACATTTGCATTAAAAAGTAATTAAGTACTAAAATGCTAAGTCTTGAGAACATTAATTTTCTATTTAAGAATAATTAATTAACCTGGCATAATCGAAACATTACTTTATCATTGTTATTAGCAAAAACAATCGCAAAAAAACGCAATTCATAATGGAACAACGTAAAAAAAAGAATGGATCTTCAAAAAAATAAAATTAAAACAGTTTTAAACCAATATGAGGGGTGTACTCTAAGGTCGTAATCGAAATGAGTTGGTGCAAAGAGAAAACAAAAACTTTACTTACTTACTAAAATAAAAATAAAAAAAAAATAGAGACATGAGCGTCGCGTCTTGGGATTGGGGGTTCGGCTGATTGGCTGAAGGCTGAAGGTTTTCTTCAAAACACCACGCGATTTTTAGGGCTTGAACAACGCAGTACGATTTAATAGGTGACAGTATAGTTTCATTTATTTCGGCCTTGACCTTTTCTTTGGATCTAAACAAAAATTTTCATCTTCTCAGCATTTCCCTCGTATAAATATCGAATAAATCTATAAGACACTAATTACTAACTCTACATATTAATGCGCTTACCATCTCTCAAGTATACGTAAAATCCACCGAGCGTAAATTGAGCATCGCTTCGTCTAATTCCCAGTTGCATCCAAGCCGAGCAAATTACAAGGTGGAAACAGCACAGCAAGATTAGCAGTAATTAAGAAACTATTAAATAAGCTGCATAAAGGACTCGAGATAGGATTGCAATTGCTTTGTGCTCTCTTGCATGAATACGGGTGCGATTAGCCGGAAGATTTACTGACGGTACCTGATTTGTATGTTTAAGTGAACTGCAGGACTCATTAGTAGTTAGATGCTTTTGGACAGGGTTACAGAAAGTAAAACCACATCTTAATAGATTAAGTCATTAGGTAAAGTTACATGGTAACATTTCCTTTGTTACTTTTGTGCAGTGGAGAACGGATTATCGTAATTATCCTTTGGGTAAACTTCTATCAACTGGTAGACGCCGCCGCGCCGTTTGCCTTAAAAAAACAAGGAAGAAAGCCCTGGTTTAAACGGGGTCAGTAATATGGCAGTACAGTATAATCCAGTCCAGCACTGACATGCTATTGGGCTCATGTAGACACTAGTTTCAACCCAGTCCGATCACCGGACTTTACGAACGAGATGTCAGCACCGGAGTCCGGTGCTGACATCTCGTTCGCAAAGTCAGTCCAGCTGACTAGCCACCAGTTCTATTTTCGGGCAGAGTGCCTATTAGAGACTTACTGCCGATCCTGGCTACATGAACCCAGTTACTGGGTCCGAAATTCCTGAACACTGGGTCCAGTCACTGACCACGTATAAACCAGCCCTAAATGTTTGAGCAGTGATTCCTTCTAAACTGTATTTTTTTACAGTTTAAAACAAGACCCTATAACATTCTATAACGGAGATCGGAAACGTTTACCAACTTATGTAATCCCCTTTTCACAGTAAAGTGACTTGTTAAAAAATCTATGTGACAAATTTAGACGTAATAGGGAATATGCATAAGTCACCGATTTTGATGAATTTGAGCTAGATCGCTGCGGACACTTATAAAAACATGATGGAACAGGAAAAAAAATAAAAAAATGTATTATTTTAGTTATATCACACGATGAAATCAGGGGAAAATAACGATATTTTTTTTTTCATTTTCGGATATAATGCACTTTACAGTCAGATAGAATATCTAATAAGAAACAATATTTTGTATGACACATATGTACTTAAACGCAAAATTTAGGGGGATAATTGAAGATTATTGGCTAACTCCATATTAAACGCGCCGAAACACACCTGAAACGTTGTGACAATCCAATCCTTGATATTGCCTCAAAATTATGTCATTTTATTTCAACGGAAAGAAGGTTTGCCGTATATTTTTTATCAGGCACTTCTATATAGTACTAATAGAAATATAGTACATGACAGTATACCTTCGCCTAGTGACGATTTTTTTTTTGTTTATTACTATTATTTCTTAGATTTACTACTATAAATCTGCTTTTAATATTCTAAAACAACTGTAATGTAGGAACATTGCAATTAAAATTTAGTATGAAATTTAAACTTCTTCTTCAAACAATTTTGATTAAACAGATTTAATTTTAATAGTTTAATAACCTATTACTAATGTAGATTTGATTTATTCATTGATTTAATGAATAAATAATAATATTCATGTTGTAAATTATATTGAATTCCACTAATCTCTCCAGCTGTTACTCGCTTGTTCCGCTAGGTGGCGCATGTATGATTCCACGCTCGAGAAATAACTAAAACAACGGATTATAAACTCATATTTATCTCAATAAAATAATATATACTAAAACTAAATATTTTAATTATTTATATTTGGTTATTTATAAACAATTAACATTTTATCGAAAACGTAAAAATAAAAGGTACTTAAAGTGTTTCTACTTACCACCAGAGGGAGTATAAGTAATTTGTACTACCGAATAATTCGAAAATACCTTGTAATATTGTGTCTATCACAATAAAATTATGCATAATAAAATTCAATGCTTCTTTAATTTTTAGTTAATATATTATAAAAGGATTAAACTTTATTAAAACCATACCTAGATTATTTAGAAATGTGCGCTACTCGTCACCAGGTGGCGGTTATAGGTTGTGTTCGTGATATAGAGATGGCGGTAGTTTGTATAGCAATCAGAGCCACTTAAGGAATTATTTGGAACTATTTTCTTGCTTACTTTTTTGTTACAAAGATTTACAGAATGGGAGTACGTTGGATATTGTATAGATGGCGCTTTGATGAAAACCCAATAAAAATTATACAATTGGTTTGGTTGAATCAATTTATTATCCTCTTGTATTACAAATGCATCAGGAACGAATAAAATAATACACTTAAAAAAATACTACAATAATTTACAGACAAAGAGTTACTTGGAAAATCATAGTAATATGATTTTTCAAACAATGGAAATTAGTAATCTGTTTTCTTCATTTTTATTCAGTCCTTTCTGTCATTTTCATATGGTTTTCTGATCAGGAGTGACTCTCCTCATTGTTGATGATGTGTAGATAGCATTGATGTCTCCAGACCATCATTACAAGCCATAAAGGGAATGGTACTCTGAAACATCAAAATGAAGGAGTATAGAAATTGACAATTATTTCAATTTTAAATTTTTCTTTAAAATACTACTTAAATCTGAGTATGTTTTGGTTCTATTTTAACACACTAATGGTACTAATGATAAGTAAACTGGTTTGAGCAGAATCTGTTACTTAATCAGTTCACAATAACAAAAATCAAGTTTTGAGATTTTCACCGATGATCAATATTACTATTTTTCAAAAAGTTAATTGTTATTATGCTTTAAATGTTGAAAGCTTATGATATTTGTATATACTACATTAATACATTAAATCAACATAAGAATTGTCTTAAAAGATTCTTTAGTTTTTGAGTATTTCTCAAAAATAAAATTTTTGATGATAAAAACATTGAAAATTTAAGTCATCTTAGAAATGCTTAGAACTTTTCTAATTGATAATCAATTTCTAATGTTGAAGCTAATCTGATCTATACAAAGTGTCCTTATTATATTGATGTGTAAATTATTTCTTAAAATGCATGAAAATATTATTAAAAATAGGTTAGAAAAATGACTAAAAATTGTCATTTTTTAACAAAGACACTTTTGAATGGATAAGAAATTACAGTACAAAATACTAATTTATTACCTGTTTTATTGTTGAAGCATCATAAATGTGATTAATTCTGTTATGGAGTATCAAATCCTTGTAGGTAAATATTTTTAAACTGTAGTTTTCACAAAACACTTGCATATTTTTCCTGAAACGTATAGAAACTTTGCTTTAGTACATAAAACCAACAAACAAACGTTAAAATGATACACTTTATTGAAGAATTTATGTAACTTAGTCAATTAAATGTATTTTGTTATTACTTTGTATATATCACAGAACATATGGTAAAAGTTTGTTGTATAGAGAACTTACTTTTAGGATGAAAGATATGTTTTATTTATTTAATCGATGCTCCAATTTGTAAAGGTTTATGTTAAAATAAAATATTATAGGTAAAATACGTATTGAGTTAGAAAAGCCAAGTCGACATTGAACCATGTCCAGTATTTAATGGAGGTCAGTATTGACAATAGACAAAATTCCGGTCTTATCATTCGAGTTAGGGCTGTCAAAATTCGATATGGTATCTATGAAATACGTTACGTTCGATAAAAAAAAAGTAAATAGTATTTTTAAAGAAAATTACCAATACTTTGTTTTAAATGCATACAGTTGATATTGTATATATTATAAGTCATCTCATACAAATTGCAACTGATGGAAAGCAATTTGGACTGTCGAATGGAAGCGAATGCTTTGCAAAATAGCAATCTCCAATCTATGGATACTAGTGAAGTACGTTAAAAACAATATTTTATGGTTTTTTTTATTGTTTCAATAAGTAAAAAAGTATAATGTAGTGAAAAATAATATATAATTATTTTAAGAATATGATTGGCAACCCTACGTACGTACGTATAATATAAGTATTTGTTCTGTTTTTTAGAGACCAGCAAATTAGCCTTGCCATTCACTCACATCTGCCTAGAATATGTAAATGTTGCCCGCTTTTTACTGATTACAACGATTTGGGGAAATTTATGAACCTTGGTACTAATATTGTTGAAAGTTCAAATGATGATAAATTTTAAAAATTGGGTGTAAATTGATAAAAAAAAGGATAATTATAGTTAATATTGTCCTAATGAACACATTGTATAATGAAAGAGGTCTGTCGAGTAAAGATTAAATTACTTATTTACAAAATAACGGAAATAGGGAAAATGAAATAAAAAATAAGGGTTTTCAAAAGTTGTGTAGTGTCACTCTATTATTTATGTATTTATCCATATATTATTTTAATATTTATTCATATATTTAAGTTTTTTTATATTTGTAATCTTTTATTTTGCCTTTTCTATTAGATAGAGCTTTGAAATTGTCGGACATTGTTCGGGATCTAGTTTAAAAGCATTTTTGTTGTATTTTTGTCTTAGTTCCTGGATTTGAAATGCAATAATTTAGCCACTAGGAATTTATTTATTATAAAATAAATAATTCACTGTAGGGTAAAAGTATGGGAACACTGAGCATTGTTGGGAAAAATCGTGAGAACAATGGGGGAATCCCCTGGGAGTACGATAGAGAAATAACGGTTTTTATGTTCTAGAAGATTCGGTGGGTTGGAGTATTTATAGGACTACCGACCGTTGCTCTAGGTCAGTTTAATTTTAACCTCCGAGAAGTAATAATGCTGGAATTACTGCATAAACGTGCTTAGAAGTAATATTATTTTATTAGTGGAATTAATGTTTAAAAATCGCGTTTTAAGGACAGCCCTTGTCCATAAGTTTTATTGTCGTTTTTAAATATTTTACGTATAGAAATAACTCGTATTTTGTAGGTAGGTAAATTCATTGATTTTATGGTAAGCAATTTATTATTATATTTGTTCAAAATTTTGTTTTGAAATTGTATGCTGGTCTGTGTTTTGATGGAATGTCTGGGGGTGATTGGCAATTCTGGCCAGATTGTCATGATGCCTTGGATGGTTCCTGAAGTTTGTGCAGAGGAACTGCTCTGTGCTGGTCTGGAAATGTCTCTCTTTTGAAAAAATGACGTTTTCCTTGACGTTAGAGGTGAATTTTCTGTACAAGGTTTTAATGTCAAAATACCGAGCAGATTCAGTTAAAATCAAAACTTCGAGTAACTTTTGTTTGAATTAATTTTTGTTTCTCATAAAGCTAGAAATTGCTTATTATAAAGTAGGTAGAGAGAGAGCTTGACTACGTGGTCTTGAATAAAATGCCGTCGATATTTTGTTCTCGTAGACAAACTTTTGAGCTCTTCGCGTCGCGAAAAGTGTTTTCTATTTGTGTTGTTTATTTTTAGTTTGTGCGGTTCGCGAATAGGAAAGTGTTTTGGTTTTTTATTTTGTAATCAATTCAGGTGACGGAAATTTGGATCGCGATGATTCCGTTCGTAGCATCTCCAAATAAAGCCTGAATTTCGTGTCGCGTGTGTATAGTGAAAAACTAGCCAATTTTCTAGAAAATTGCCTGAAACATAAATTTTTCATATTTAATGTCAAAAATATCGTTTATTACATGTTGTTGTAAAAAGCGAAAGGAAATTATTAAAAAATTACCTAATGCTTGGTTAATTTATTTTTTTGAAGAAATGAGATTTATTCAGGCTGTTTCTAGATAATAGCAAAAGTGAATTTCAGTGGTTTTCAGTAGCTGGGAAATTATTTATTTACCAATAAATAATTCGGGGTAAGTGTAGTATGTAAGATTAGGATATGATCGATTTTTGGACAAAATCTCTGTTCATTTTCTCTTAAAATTTTTATTGCAACGCAATAAATACAATTTTACAGAATGATACCTAATCTCAGTACAAAAGTCCTGAAATCTGTTCATATAATACTAGGGACATTTTTAGGGCTTATTTAAAGTTGTGTGTGTTATGTTTTATGCTTTGCGACTAATTTTTCAGACTCTTTAAATTTCATAAATTAAAATTTGTGCTGGAGAAAATTTTAACTAGAGAGTGTTATTCCATGTCTTAATTATTTAAATAGTCATCATTAAACTGAAATAGTGCTATTTTGGAAGATCCATTTCTCAATAACTACAAATTTTAAAGTTTCATAATGAGAATTCCCGCTGTGCTATTTTACTTCTTAAAATCTATTTTTTTGGAGCTTTGTATGAATTTGTTGTCGCTGTTTTTCATGCAAATAATATCTTTATATCTAGTATAAGCTAGAATAATTGCTAGTAATTTGAAATAATCAAATTTTGAGAATAAGCGATAACCGTTCATACAAGACTTATTTTCTTAAAATGTGATATATTTTGCTTTTATTATTGTAATATTTATGCAAATATAGTCACATACACTATACATTACTCATGCACACATAAAGTAATATATTTTGTGGGCATTAATGGATTCGAGATTGGTTGTTCGACTTGGTCGAAGAAGTTCAGGATTCACATCTTGAATTTCAATTTTCTGAGTTGATTGGAGGATGGATTACTGTCGGACTCATATGATTAGCTTTCTTTTATATAGTATTTACTATAATAATTATCAGAAAGTTGAAACAGCTAACTTTGAGGTTGACAGATTTCATCGCTTTAAAAAATTTATTTTCTTAAGAATATGATTTATATTGCTTTTATTATTGTAATATTTATGCAAATATAGTCTCACACACCATACATTACTCATGCACACATAAAGTAATATATTTTGTGGACATTAATGGATTCAAGTTTGGTCGATCGACTTGGTCGAAGAAGTTCAGGAATTACATCTTGAATTTCATTTTTCTGAGTTGATTGGAGGGTGTAATACTGTTAAACTCATATGATTAGCTTTCTTTTATATAGTATTTACTATAATAATTATCAGAAAGTTGAAACAGCTAACTTTGAGGTTGACAGATTTTATCGCTTTAAAAAATTTATTTTCTTAAGAATATGATTTATATTGCTTTTATTATTGTAATATTTATGCAAATATAGTCTCATACACCATACATTACTCATGCACACATAAAGTAATATATTTTGTGGACATTAATGGATTCAAGTTTGGTTGATCGACTTGGTCGAAGAAATTCAGGAATTACATCTTGAATTTCATTTTTCTGAGTTGATTGGAGGGTGTAATACTGTTAAACTCATATGATTAGCTTTCTTTTATATAGTATTTACTATAATAATTATCAGAAAGTTGAAACGGCTAACTTTGAGATTGACGGATTTCATCGCTTTAAATTCATATTTTTATAAAATATGATTTATTTTGCTTTTATTGTTATAATATTTATGCAGATATTTTATTACACATATCACACTATTCATATACACTCCTAACAATACATATAGTGTAGACTTGAGTGGATTCGATAATTGGTCATTCGACTAAAGCCGATGAAATCTCAAGTTGAGGTAATGAATTGTTGTGTAGTTTCTGTAATCAGGTACTATTGGACCTGTTGGTTGGCACTTAATTACAGAAATGAGGTAATGCTGAGCTGCCATAATTTATAATAATAATATTTAACTTATTGAAGTCTATCTGGGTCTATGGTCCAAATATGATTTTAATGCATCAGTTGTTTTATTTTAGGGTTCCTTGAATGGTTTCCTAGTTCAGTTACGATGTGTGCTTATCTCATCGCTAAGTAAACCTTTTGTGTTTATTTTAGTTATGTGGTACATAGTATCAGTTAATACTAGGGCCATTGAACGATAATCAATTTGATTGTTTGTCAAGGGTTTTGGTGTTCTCAACAATTTGATTAGTAAGAGTCTAATATTTATGAGATGTGGAGGTTTACCTAAAGGTATAACTCTGGGTTAGGTTGACCAACCACCAGAATACCTGTGTAAACTGACATAATCATACTCTATTCCAGGACTGTTACTAAACAAAGGACTAGGCCAAGATATTCTGTTGAATTTCTAGGCTTTAGAAACCGTTCAGTTATAGTTTTGCTTTGCGTTGCCTTTAATCAAGCCAAGTTCCTTGGGATCAAAGACAAACGAAGTAACTCATCCTCACCCCGTGTTAATTTTATATTGAAACCATATTTGGATTAATATTCCTATGACTAATTTTATTAGTGATGGCTAAGCTCATAACAGCGGTATTGGTTTGAGTAAAAAGTGAATATTACTCATAGAGTATTATTTATCTCTGACAAAACCTTGTCTATTCATATTCCTACCGTTCCTTTGAGAATGTCTGATTTATATTTGAAATATAATATAAATATTTATTTTGTTCAATAATGGTTTGAACAACATTTCCAGTTTGACTGTATGCTCTCTCATATACTGCAATTGCTGTGTGTCATACAGATTAATTCTTCACATAACTACATTAACACTTACAACAGTGGTTTGAGTCAAATCACTTTAATTTATTTTATCATTCTCTGTTGAGCATTAGCTTGATGTATGTTGAGTCTTAGCCAGTAGTTAAATTCTTTGGATATCGAGAAATCTCGGTGGAGGAATTTAATGAATGCTTCGCAGTGACTGCATGCTTATGTTTAACCGAGAAGTTACACAATACAAATCTTATTCTGACTGACGGTTGAGTGCACTACGATTAAGTAGATTGTATTCTTGTCTTTCATCACTAACGATGAAATTGACCTGAAGATTACATTTCGAACAATCTTGGTAGCGCAGACTCCTTTCTGTTCAGATGAGATATCACTAAAACCTCGTCTGTTCGCAGCTTGGTACACCAACACTTGTAGTTTCTTGGATACGTTCTGTATAGTTCTATCTAAGGGGTACATAATTGTTATCTGTATGACTACATAGTGGCAGTAAGATGGGACAACATCTTTTGGATTGGAAGTATTTTCATCCAAACATATTTATTTGAGAAATCAGATTTTCTCATTCCATCTAACCTATTCCATTTTGTATTTGATGCATCATGGTTAATGCTAAAAAATAACTTTTGTGCTTAATCGCACTGGCGTGGATTGGAGAGCCCTTGGGGTTTGGTGGAGGATGGGCTACCAAAATCAAAGACTGATTTGGTTTGGTCTTTGATGTTGGTTATAATTTTCCTAATATCCTTTCATACTATCTACACTAAACAATACTTATACAAAATTACTTGTTATACTATTTATTTATTATTTATATGTATGTTTATTTATAATTGTTAGTTATAAGATGTAAATTCTATGCGAGCGTTTCTGAAATCACTAATTTATTTTCTTTTAAACTTACCTTTAAAAGACTTTGGATTACTGAATTAATTTTACACAACGTAGAGGTCCTACTATTCTAACGATCACTTTATGGCCATATATTTAACTAAATTTATTTTATCTTTAATAGATAAAGCTTTTACTTGGTTTCGATGACCAAGATTAGTTGGGTGTATTTATCCCTACTAATACACTCGGTGTCATGGTACGGATAACCCGTATGGTGCTTGTAAACTCCTATTGCCTGAGACCTGGATTTATGTCCCCGATAGGTAGCTAGGTATATAGGTACTTAGTTACATAGCTAGTTAGATAAGGGGGGGGGGGGGGGTTCCGTTACAACGTGATGTGTGACGTCATCATTTTGTATGGAGCGTTTTCGGCGGGTGATGCTGCGCGCTAACTTCAAGTAACTATAACACGAGAACAAAACGCAAGAGAAAAGTTTTAATATTACAGTTAATTTTCTCACGCATTATACTTTTGATTAAGATTAAAAAAAAAATTGATGCATATTCCCTATTGGTTCAGAATGAATAAAGAGTTGTTTTAATTTGGTTTTTCCATAGCTGCTCATGAAAAAGTATCGCGCAGAATATAAAACAGTCCTTCAGAGTCGTATATACGTGCCATTTGCTGTGAGCATGGCTGTACGGCTCATCTATTTTTATGTGCCTTTGTCAAGCGAATACCGACTCCAGACGTGTGTAGTTTGCGTAGCGAAGATTTTTTTATGATAGCGTTATGTGTACGGCCCTTGAAGTATTTAATCAACTGTGTATGAAAGTCGTGACACATAAGATACATATTTCTCACAGCAAAGAATGTTTTTAAAATGTCTGAAATAAATTTCAAAATTCGAGTATCTACTGAGAAAAATCATTTCCTAAGAGGTTATGCAATTATGTATGCATACCAGCGCGGTATGCAACCTTTGCTTGGTGATTCTGCCAAATTAATTAAATCGTACGTCATTTCTTTCCTTTTTAACGGACTTCAAAAAAGAAATAGGGAAATACCGCCTATGTGGCTTAATGGTTCGCCCACCCGTGTAAGACGCAGGGGTCCCGGGTTCGATTCCCGGGACCCCTGCGTCTTACACGGGTTTTGTACTCAGTTTGGTTGGTGGTAGAGTTTATTTTTCAAGTCCGCCTCGCTAGCTACCACCATCTTACCTTAGTCTGGCGCTATAACAACAATTTAAAATGTAGGTAAGATAGCCAGTTCCTCAGTGATGAGGATTCCAGGTGTAGTGTGCTTCCACCTTCGGCCTTATTTTCACTTAACATCATGTGAGGTGAGGAGGTTCTCAATTCAGTCGTACTTATATATTTTTATTTAATCATATTTTTCATAAACCATCTTATTAACTATTTATAATTCAAAAATGGTTTCAGCGCGCTTAAAAGCCGAATTTAACATAAAAACTTTGCGTCTGAGAAACGTCTTAAGCAACGACTTAAGAATATTTCCATGAAAATACTTTATTTATTAGTTAAAAAGCGCTTTGGCACTTTGCAAGCGCGTCGCCAGACTTACTACCTACCAATTAACTGGCACTCGGGCGGCTTTCAACATTAGCTTTTTTCGCTAAGTAGAGAAGCTAAGTGAAAGAGAGAAACAGTATGTTACTTTCAAGTTGTTGGTTGGTGTAGTATTATCACTGAGGCTGTAATTTGAACTCGGTGGCGCAGAGGTTTAGCGCCTGGCTCTGTTGATGAATATCGGTCTTGGGAGGGTGACCAAAAAATTATTATCTGGAATTCCTCCCTGCTTCGCAAGGTACGTTAAGCCGTTGGTGCATTTGCAGGCGTTGCCACCCACCAATCCGTATTGGATCTGCATGGTGGGTTACGGCCCATCCTCCTTATCCACCCATAAGGAAGACCTGTGTCCCAGCAGTGGGACATTAAAAATGACTGATGGTCATTTGATCATGGTCATAATAAGACGTTACACTTTCACTGTCGAGGGGCTTGCACACTGGTTTTTGGTATCACCATCTGTGGGCTCCCGAGTTCGATCTCCATCTGGATCAATTTAGAAACTTTGACTCAGGTCTCGTTGTTTGTTATACCACCGTTATCTTTAATTTCCACAACACAAATGCTTTAGCTACTTATTTAAGAATCGGCGCAATATACAGGGTGTTTTGTAATAGCCTCATAAAGCCGAATATGGTAAGGTAGGGACCATCAAACTGAACAACTTTTACTCAGGAATCGCGAAAAAATCAGCTGTTTCATACAAAAATTAATAATTACAAAATCAAAATGTATGAAACAGCTGTTTTTATTCGTCCCTATCTACCTTATTCGTCTTTATAAGGCTATTACCAAACACGCTGTATGTGTTGGTTTCCAATTTATCCTCCTCCCTCACTCTCCACTCTCAGGCGACCACTGGAAATCAGCGTCGTGGTGCAGTCAATGTACCGAGACACAATGCTGAGTGAAAGCCTTTTTGGCACATGCTTGTCTCAAGAGTAGTTTTAAGTTAATTTATAGTATTTCTTATGTGCTAAAATATTTTCTATTCTCTTCTATTTATGATATTGATTTAGTTTTTAATAGAAAAGCGAGAAATATTCAGTCCAATATCATTGGGCTCTTTAATGTACTGCGTCTCCGTGACCCCGGCTGTCGCTAGCTCATTCGTGCATTAGTTTTCAGTTCAAACTAGTACGGTCACGCGAAATAACTTCATTTGCGGCAGGTAATTGCTTTTTAAGTAGCTGAAAAATAACTATTTCATAGGATTGTTGAGGTTGTGAATGCCTGAAAAGACTTTGCTTCGAATGGATGAAAAAGTATGTCAATTAGTATTGTTTACTAAGTGTATTAGTTCATAACTTAATATTTTACAAGAAAACATTCGATTCGTCACCAGAACTTTTTCTCAAGCGGGAACCGAACCCGCGATCCTTGGAAATCAACCAGGGGGGTTGGAAAGTCAATTTTACAGACGCATGTTAAAATTTAGTTATTTAACCGCCTCTGTGGCCTAGTGGTTTGCCAACCCGTGTAAGACGCAGGGGTCCCGGGTTCGATTCCCAGGGGTACATTTTGTACTCGGTTTGGTTGGTGGTAGGTCTTATTTGAGTCCACTTGGCTAGCTACCACCATCTTACCTAAGTCTGACGCCATAACAACAATAAATTTAAACATTTTAAAATTGTTGTAAGAGGTAAGATAGCCAGTTCCTCAGTGATTAGGATTCCGGGAGTAGTACGCTTCTATCTTCGGCTTTATCGTTACTAAACATCAGTTGAGATGAAGGCCAATCACTACTCGTCGTGCATAAAAAAAAACATCGAACAAATTTTTATGTCAATTTTCAAATTAAAATACACTCGTTAACGTCATTCATCCACAGTAAAAGCGTATTGGGTTAGAGGTAACATGTTAAGTTTAGGAAAAATAAAACAAAGTTCGTTGAACACTCCTCCAATATAAGTAGTAAAAACAGTGCTGTATGCAGACGCCTATAAAAGTGGGCCTCGTCCAATTTTTGTGACATGTTGATATGGCGCGCCGTATTTCACCGCCTTCGTAATGTGCTGCCCCCACGCGACCGAATAAACGACGCCAAATAAAAATATACGAGGTATCTTAATTTTAAGTTTATTACAAATATAATATTTTTTATATTAACTAGAAAAGTATTATTATGTCAGTCGAGATATCCGATCCACCATTGCCGCATTTCTTCTATGAGTGTGCAATCTAAACGAGTGAAGATGGTTATGTATCGGTATATATAATAACCCACCACGTGGACCCAAAGCGGATTGGTGGGTATTAACGATTTAAAATGCAGCTGGGACTAACGGCTTAATGTGCCTTTCGAAACACGAAGGAGCTCGAGATAATACATTTTTGGTCACCCATCTCATGACTGATCTTTGCGAAAGTTGCCTTACCTTCAAATCGCAGGACAAACGCGCTAATCCAATGCGCCATCGAGCTCGTTATTCTCCGCATCGCCCTCCTGCTCGAAATATAAGCGCTGTCCTTCTGCGGTGCACGGTCATGATAAGTATTTATATTTATATTAATGAATTATATGCATACATTTTATTACTTTATAAACATAAGTATTATAAGATTTTAGATATAGGCAGTACTTAACAGCAGCGCGAAATTTTAATCATCCCGCAGTGGGGGTTTCCATTTATGATTAAATTACAACTCTGATATTGCAAAAAAACAGCTGTTCCATACAAAATCGCAATACCTACTCGACCTTAATGTATGAAACAGCATTTTTTTTGCGATATCAGACTTGGCCCCATAGTAAAAGTTGCTTGTTATCATGAGTGAACCACTGTGGGAACCAATGATTAAAAAATTTCAGCGTGTATTAATTCTGTGATACTACAGGGAAGTACGTTGACTTAGCTTCGCCTTCATTGAAACTGTGTGAAAATATCTACTCTAACCAGAACCTACAAACACGCTACGTACGAATACGAGGTTGGTGACGTCATTGCTACAGTCGGACTACTTGGATACATCACCCACGCCACTATGCGCTTGTACAATAGTTTTACATCGATAATAATATTCTCAAAATATACTTATACATTTTTATAACTCTTCGTTTAACATAGTAAAACTTGTCAACTTTGTTCATAAAATAGTTTTACTATTATTGACGCAATATCAACATTTTATCCTCACACGCGAAAACTAGTCCAAACTTATAATAAGCACTATAAAATGTTGATTACTACGAGCCGTAGTCGTCGTAGATCTACGGCTACGGTGACCTTTTAGGCACTTCACAGACGTAACAAATTTTGGATTCCGAGTTGCATGACAGGCATCATGCGATTATTTGTTTGGTAGGATTGGAATAGAATAGAAATATCTGTGCAGACATAGCAACTCTTATTGCGAGTTTCGGTGATCGACAGTTCCACCGTGTATTTTTTTTAATCTATTTTTATTTAGAGGCTTTTACCTATTTTAGGTATGTCAGCCTCATCATACCCTTTTCTAAATAACAATCATAAAATTAAATATAAGGTAACACTTAGGTCATTGATACAGAAACATATTGATAAGTTCTTTAAACACCGCAGATTGCGGGTCTGCTAGTATTGTCAGAAATTTCCCTACGTCTAGTCTATTTATCTTATGTTTCTGTATCAATGAATCCCTCGCCCTACCGTGTAAATCCAAAACAAACACTGCATCTTTGAGACGCTCGTTTTGAGTAAACGGTAAATGTTTTTTCATGTTCTCGTCGATATGCGCTAAAATTTCTCACTGATTCTAAAATCTGATTACAAATAAAATTAAAATCGAGTCAATTGTTAGAGGGTCTCTCTGTAGCTGCAACTGGTAATCAACGAAAACTTTAAAAAAAGTTGGCAGTTGCGTGAACTAAAATTGCTTAATATGCGATACGCCTTTCTAGTTAATGTCATACTTTTAAGGAAGTTTAAAAAAATGCTTATAAAAAGGTACCCAATGGGCTCTTAAATTTACAAAACAGCGGGAACGAGCGGATAATTAAATAAGAACTCGTTTTAAAAGTGACTCGGCATTTTCTACAATAATTTTCCACTAAAATGCACTTTAATAGCACTGTTTATGAACAAAGAAAGTATATTTAATACACCCTGGACTCCTTTTATTCAACCCAAGGCAATTTCTCTCGTACTGTACTGTATGCATCAAAGTGATGACTTTTTAATGAGCTTTTTAGCTACCTCGTTGCTTGGAGTTGTTTGGCATATGTTAATAATATATAAGGTTTTCATTTTAAGTCGAGTCCCTTGCAAGTAAATGCAAATTATGAGAAGAATTGCCTTTGTCATCAAAATTCGCTTCAATTATATTATATTCGCTTAATATGAACTTATTACCATTAAATATTATACCCAATACTGAAATATCATTGATGAAAAAAGGACCAACTAGAATGTAAGATTATGTAAAAAAACAAATTGAATATTTTCAAAAACTGGTTAGGCTTAACGCTTCGCCTTGTGATGCCAGACTTGGATAAAACTGCAATAAATAATAGCTGGTGAGTTTCAGTGGGTTTTTAGGGTTCCGTACCCAAAGGGTAAAAACGGAACCCAATTACTAAGACTCCGCTGTCCGTCTATCTGTCTGTCTGCCGGTCTGTCTGTCTGTCACTAGGCTGTATCTCATGAACCGTGATAGCTAGACAGTTGAAATTTGATGTATTGACACAGATGATGTATTTCTTTTTCCGCTATAACAACAAATACTAAAAAAAGAAGATGATGTATTTCTTTTTCCGCTATAACAACAAATACTAAAAAAAGAATAAAATAAATATTTAAGGGGGGCTCCCATACAACAAACGTGTTTTGTTTGCCGTTTTTTGCTCGATATTAATAACGACTGCAGTTGGACAGTTGAAATTTTCACAGATGATGTATTTCTATTGCTGCTATAACAACAAATACTAAAAACAGAATAAAATAAATATTAAAGGGGGGCTCCCATACAACAAACGTGATTTTTTGCCGTTTTTGGTACGGAACCCTTCGTGCGCGAGTCCGACCGACTTCAACTCGGGTTAGCCTTGTGCTCAAGTTTTCCGTTCAGGCACAAGTGTCTAAAATAGAAAATTTCTATGAAAAAAAACCACACACTCAAATTATAATAATGGCTTTTCCATAAAACTATTCGTAGACCAGTAAAATTCATTAGCCACATTCCCAATACCTTTACGCTGTCACTTAAAAAGTGTCAAAGTGTTAATAAAATCGAAACGTATCACGCTACAAATTAAGCTAATGCGCCAGTGGCACTCGTTGACTGCCAGTAATTAATATGTACGGAAAAATATATGGAAATTTAATATCATCGTTCAGTTGCCGACAGTTTTTAATTTGATTAATGCTTCTCGCAGGATTTTTTTATAAAAAACTTCGTTGGTAAAATCAAGCATTCACAAAGTGAACGGCATGTTTTACTTCAAACATTTCTGCGGTGGTGTCGTGTGAGGCGGGTCGTTACGTTCCCTCAAATATGGTTGAGCGAAGCGATGGCTGGTTCATGCGTCATGCTCGTGAACGGGTGCTGCCAGTGGGAATGGGTCTGCTTCTGTCTGCTTGTATTAAGGGCGTCGTATAACTCGTATATAAAAGATCTGTTTTATATTGTCTGTATGTATGGCACTTCTTACTCAAAAAATATAATTCTTAATAGCTTACCTTGTTTTGATTTATTTAATTGCAATATTTTTACTTTCTATAGTCAGTAGTTTAGTGAAAGACCTGTGAAAAGCTTTTGGATATAAATTTTCAATTCGATGCCTTAACATAGGTAGTCTTAGTATGTCATGCTCTCTTTAATCATTTCTGCGGTGGTGTCGTATGAGGCTCAAATATGGTTGAGCGAAGAGATGGCTGGTTCATGCGTCATGTTCGGGAACTGGTGCTGCCAGTGGGAATGGGTCTGCTTCTGACTACCTATCTTAATGCATATTGAATTGTATGTTTTTCTTTTATTTTTATTTATTGTAACAGCCTAGACTGAATAACAAGTTCAAACTTTGAATTTAGCTTAAAATCTGTAAATTGATTAAGAAATTTGAAACTCATTAAGAAATGAGCTAATTCAATAATGTTATTTATTTGTTAATCTTTGTTAATATAAAGTCTGGAAACGATATACATATTTGTAAATATCGTTCCATCTGATTGATAAAGCTGACAAGTTTTTTGCGCCCATTTTTCTTGTCAGTTAAAAGACGTCATAATGGGTGGTAGGGTAAAAGAATTGACGATTTAAAAATGCTTATTATGTGAGCTTATTTAAATAAAATATATTTCACTTTCACTTTCACTTACTATTTCCACGTAAAATACTTTTCCAGTTGAATTATACGTAGTGTATAATGGAAAAGTTTTCCTTAAACTAAATTCATTATTTTTTTGTTAAAAATAATGACACTAACAACCTAAAACATTTGAAAAGCCATCATCAGTCAGCAATTCTCTAACGTAATTACCAAATAAAACGTTTAACGGACCCTCAGCGAGAATTCAGCAAAAACACGTGTACAAAAAACTAGGATTAATTGCCAACCGATTCATTCTATTAGGCTCGTTATTTCACCTCTCGTTTGCTTTTACAACATCCATTGGGAACACAAACATTTATAACGTAAATATGTTCAAATAAAAAGTTGAATCATCATTTGGAACAACAAAAATTTGGATTTCAGGCGGTTAGGTATTTTGTTAAATTGTTTGAAATATTCCATTTTACTTAATACTAGTGGCTATGTGGTAGACCTCGTGTTTGTTACTTTTGAATTTTTTTTCGAAATGGCTGAAATATTATTTTCCCCATATCTCCATCATTCAAAAAAAATCGAAAAGCTGAATCGACTAAAATTTATATTATTACAGAACTTGCTAACAAAATTTCACGAGAATTGGTTGAGATATGCCACCTGTAGAGGAAAACAGACGGACAGCTGGACAGCCGGACATACGAAAGCACTTTTGCCCAATCTGAAACTGAGACAGCATAGTCTTACAAGAATAAAAATGCGCATTTAATCATAGAAGTATTATAAGTTAATCACAGAATAATTAAGATTACGATACGGTATTATTTTATTTATATTTTGTAGATTTGTAGTTATTCTCAAATTTTACGATTTTGGTAAAAATCCTATAATATCATTATAATAAAGGCGTCACAACTATGATGATTATAGATTTCAGTTTATTTGTCTAGAACCTAATACAAATTGCCAGAATTTTGCCTTAGCGCAATTATTGTATTGCTCTGTTAGAACAAAAAAAAGAAAATAAAACCATATTCACTTCTCAAGCTTACGCGCTCACTAGACATGAAATAAAAGACTTTTTAACGGATACTAGCTGCAAAGGTGCCGAAACGTCAGGAAAATCAAAAATCAAACCAAATACCAACTAATTACCAGAGTACTTTCAATAAAACTGCGCTAGTATCCGTTAAAAAGTCTTTTATTTCATGAAAATAAAACCCTTAAAAATATTGTCACCAACCAAAAAAACCTTACGATAACCATAGCCAAGTAATCAGATTAAGTACCGTCGCGTTCACAAACTGCTTGCGCGAACAAAAACAGACAGCCTCGCAAAAAAGGGGCTTAATTACCAAAAGAACAATTTCATTCTATTACAGTGTCTTTACCTTAAGATAGCGGTTTTCTATAGATTTATACGATTAATTAACATCTGTTATCGCCGTTTTTCTTCACTTACACCCTTAATGGAGCGGGGAACTGCGCTGGTCGGGCCGTTAAATTGAATTTGCCTGCCCTTTTTTCCCTTTACGTAGTCGTTTTGATGTTGTTTGTGATGGTGACTGTATGAGAGATCATGCTGAAAGTTTGATAAGGACAGGAAGGGTATTTTAAAGAATGACTGTACTGCTGTTGTGTTTTGCATTTTGTGATTCGATGTTTTCTTTGGATTGTTTGTTTTGAAGTGCTTGGGAAACTTTACAAAATCTAGTTTTGCCGTATACTTGTTTGTCATTTTTTTTTGTTATATATCACAAAAAAAAAATCGAACAAACCTATGCTGAAAAAAAATATTCATAGAATAAAGTAGGTTCCCGTCGTTTTGTTTTACATTATGTTGTGTTATTCTCTTATTTATTAATATCCCATCATATTTATTTCATTATAATCATAAAACACTAATTTGTTAATAAATTTAATTATTTTTTCTTATTTTATATTTGTTTCATACATGCAACCTCATTTTGTCCTTACTCTTTATTTCGAATTATCAACCTTCTTTTTTAACAATCCCTATTTCAAACTCCTTGGTATATCCGTGCATTTTATTTTTTATGACAACCAAGAAGCTTAAATCCATCCAATGCAATCCAGATTGCACGCCTAGTATCATACTGAAGATTGAAAAAGACTCTTTAGTGACGTCACGGCGTATTGCGAGGGAGGTATAAGCTTCTTGATGACAACACAAAGCAGTCTGTCTATCCTTTCCTCACATATCAATTTTACAAGTCTTATTCTTGTCACTCTATTTCTTTTTCTTTTTTATTTCAAAAGTTGGTGTTTGAAATTAAAAAAGCACTTTGCCTCACACTCGCAGCAAAAGTCGATTTTGCTGCGAGTTTTTACGCGCCAAAAGTGCCCTTTTCGTGCTGGAGAGATGAAAAAAATATTAATGTTCAACCAACTCTGTAGTCTGGTAGTTCTCCCACCCGTGTAAGTCGCAGGGCTCCCGGGTTCGATTCCCAGAAGGGGGGTACATTTGTGCTCGGTTTGGTTGGTGATAGGGCTAATTTCAAGACCGCCTGGCTAGCTACCACCATCTTAACCTAAATCTGATGCCATATCAACAATTTAAAAATTGTTGTGTTCCGGCAGTTAGAGTTGAGATAGCCAGTTCCTCAGTGATGAGGATTCCGGGTGTAGTGCGCTTTCACCTTCGGCCTCGTCACTTTACATCGGGTGAGATGAAGGCGTAGCAATATCCTGTTGTGTATAAAGAAAAATATAAGTGATGTAATATAACTATCTCACTTAACGGCGTGAATTTCCACTGTCTTGCTATAACAAGTTTTGCAATGCGAAATTTCTATCTGAATAAATTGTTTTTTTTAGCTAATAAATCATGATTAGGTTTTCGAACCTAACTGTTACACTGCCATCACAAAGCGACGCCAACGATTTTTAGATTAACCCACTTTCACAATTTTAAAAGATAATTGACTAATGACTATTAATGATAAACAAATCCTGTTAGATAGTTGCTAAGTCAATAGTTTCTTCGGATTATTCAATTAAAAGCCTA
This sequence comes from Agriphila tristella, assembly GCA_928269145.1. NCBI lineage: Eukaryota > Metazoa > Arthropoda > Insecta > Lepidoptera > Crambidae > Agriphila > Agriphila tristella. The sequence continues at coordinate 4,059,195 of OV743433.1, forward strand.
ATCTCTATCTGATCTAAAAATCTATTTAGTATGTAAGGCTGTAAGTGGTTTTTAACCGACTTCATCAAAAGGAGGAGGTTCTCAATTCGATTGTATACTTTTTTATCGTTGTTCGCGCATATCTTCGTCATTTATGGACCGATTTTGATGATTCTTTTTTGTTCGATAGAGTATTCTTGCGAGATGGTCTCATAATTTTTTTTCTTTAATCGGTTAAGTAGTTTTCAAGTAATCCTGAAAATACTATGATTTTTGCATTAACTACATTGACGACTTTGTTATTTATGAACTGAATTAGATGAAGTTTTTTGTGTTGGAAAAGGGATACCTTTAGTGTTTTCTTTTTAACCGACTTCAAAAAAAATAAGGGTCTCAGTTTGACCTGTATGTATGTTTCTCCGCGATTATCTCACGTTTGGCTGAACCGATTTTTCTGCTAATAATATATCTACACTACCTAATACAGAAGGTACTTACACTAAAAATAAAAAATTGTTTAAAAAACAAGAAAACCGACTTCAAAAAACCTGCCTCTAAAAAACAAGAAATAATAGGTATTCGAATCATTAGATACGCATTATCATCGTTATAATAATGTCTATTGAAGTCGGGTGGGGCTTTTAGAACAAAAAAGGAAGTTGTACTTCCCGTACGTATGTACGTACGGTACGTTCGTACCCCACCCGACATCAATAAATGTTATTATAACGATGATAATGCGTACCTATCTAATGATTTGAATACCTATTATTTCTTGCTTTTTAGAGGCAGGTTTTTTGAAGTCGGTTTTTTTCTAGTATAATGTTAGTTTAAAGAAGAAAAAGACACCTGGAAAGATCGTTAAACATACAAAAGTCTTAAAGAACTTTCTCAAAAGACTATCACCGAGTCGGAATCGCATATACGATTCAACATGCCAATAAAACCATAATAAAAATTCAATTTGAAGTTCCAGTGAACCGGGGTTAAATCTGGGAGGGCGCGAGTTCACATATTTTATGCGGCAGTAAAGCTTCGAACATTGTCTTCACTGCCCTCTCTTTGTTAGTCTTATCTCACTAGGACACTGAAATGGACCGAAATTTAGATATGACTGTATTCCGATGAATCTGGAATGCGGCGAATCTGGAATACGACGAATCAGGAACATAACAAATCTGGAACAATTATCTTTCGACAAAAAAACAAGGGGATATGCATAAGTCACCTATTTTGATAAATTTGAGCTTGATCGCTGCGGATAAAACATGATAGAACAGAAAAATAAAAATATATTTTAATTTATCACACGATGAAATCAGGAGGAAATCTTTTTCATTTTCGGATATAATGAACTTAATAGTCAGATAGAATATCGAATAAGAAATAATATTTTGTATGACACATAATCTTAAACACAAAATTTAGGAAGTACATTGAAAATTCTTGGCTAACTCCACATAAACAAATAAATAAATAAATAAACGTGCCTGAAATACACCTGAAACGTGACAAGCGTTTTGTATAGAGAGTTTTCGGTAGGTGCGTGCTAACTTCAAGTAACTATATCACGAGAAAAAACGCAAGAGAAAACTTTTAATATTACATTTGATTTTCTCATGCATTATAGTTTTGTATTTGATACAAAAAAAATTATGCATATTCCCTATTAGTACTCGATAGAGTAAACATCTATGGAAAATTTCATTTCGCAATTCAGCGCTAGATAGCGCTGTACAAATTTCCCCTACAAAATTACTCTATTGTTTATACGCGTGTTATTTTTTCAATAGCTGTTCGTGCTAAGGGTCTAGTGTCCGCTTGGTTGTGCAACTAATTTGGGGGCGGCAAGTAAATCGCTCTCTAGTTGCACAACCATATGGTTTCCTAGTGAAATAGGGCCCTTATATACAGTACTAATATCTATTCTGTTACTATAGTTTGCGCTATAAAGTTTATTGTACACTCAAAAACTGATAGAGCAACATTTTAAATTGTCAAAACAAAGGGCTTAAATACAGCGTGATATTTTAATAATTTGGTTGGTGGTTCCATTCATGATTACAAGCAACTTTTACAAAAGCATTCCCCGGGCACTCCATACAAGCGTCGCGTTTCAACTAAAAACCTATTACACCGACGCTACACAGTGACGTTTTTGCACACGCGCAACTGTGTGCGTGCTATTGAATGAGCACACGGATCAACACACGGATAGATGGGCGCCGGTGGGGTGAGGTAATTGATTGGGGGGCGGGGCGGAGAGTTTCCTTTCTGTACGGTAGTACAAATCTATTCTGTGCTATGGGGCCAACACTGATAACGCGAAAAAACCACCCCACTACGGGAACCAAATGAATAAAATATTAGCATGTATTTTTAAAGTTACATTCTCATTAACGATGGCAATTTTGCATTTGTCCAGCCAGGACACAGTCCAGCGACTGTTACGAACTAACATAAAAAACACTACATACTCGTATGTTTTACTTTTTTAGTTTTTCTATAAGTCTTTGAATTCGTTCAACTCAATACTGTTTTGAGTATAATTAACTCAAATTATAGTGGTTTAAACATAGCTGAATCACTAAATAATAAAGCATTCACAATCGTGAATACTAATTGTTCATTCAATTGAAATTAATTTCATAGTTCTGCTTAAATAGACTAAATCAGGCCCGTGTTCCCATATTTTACGAGGCAGTAAAGCTGGGTTGAGACTGGTTGAAAAGGCGTGCTTGCCATCCCGCCCGCCACAATTCTACGAGTTGGCACAATTAGCTAGTTCCTTTGCATAAAACACACCCGGGTGTTTGGGGTATGAGCGGTGAGATGTAGCGGGGAGCGAATAAGACGTCGCACTTGAAGCACTTATACAAAAGTGTGTCTGCAATATATTTTGGCATAACGGCTATCAGTTAGGCCAAAAAACAAAATCGTAGGTACATACAAAAAACGTGTCCGTTTTTGGCTATAACCATCATAATATCTATGTTACCGGCAATGTGTGTTATCCGGCAATGTGTATTATGCGGCATTTAATTATCCCCCCTCGGTGTATTATCCCCCCTCGAGCCCCCCTCGAGCCCACCCCGAGCCCCCCTCCTGCCCACCCCAAGCCCCCCTCGAGCCCACCCCGAGCCCCCTCGAGCCCCCCTCGAGCGCCCCCTCGAGCCCCCTCGAGGCCCCCTTGAGCCCCCCCGAGCCCACCCCAGAGCTATTGTGTCTGCCCTCTAACCAACTAAGATCAAAATCTTTTTATTTTACACATTGCCGGTGGACCAGCAGGCATTCTATACAATGCCTAGGAATTGTATACACTGCCTAGGTAATGTATGAAATAGACAATAATATTCATTCTATTTCATACAGGCATTGTATACAATGCCTGCGTTTCATACATTGCCGGTGACATCTATATATTATGGTGATATATAGATACTATGGTGGTTTTTTTTAGAATTCATAATTATTTTATTGTAATATGCGGTGGCGTTGTCGGATCATACAATTGATTAGGATCCATAATAATGATTTTCGAAGAAAAATCACAATCGTAGATAGGTTGTTGGTATGTTGCACGTTGTACCACTTGCACCATTCGTGATTTCTGTACAAACTTATCACTACTAACACACACCCACATTTAATTTTTTTGTTAAAGTCAGTTGCATATGATGCACCGATACATGGCAGTAGGATGGACTTCGGAACGAAGCCGGCGTTGCTCTAAGCATCTTAAGCTTATGAAATCTGTTTCCTTATTTTAAGGTTGATGCTACTTCATCAGCAAAATAATTGTGGATAAAAATACTGTTGACAAAATATATAAACAGAAATCAATGCAAAATGGCAAAATATTTTAGTTCCTCAATTAAATTATTTTCAATAAAGTAAGTATTTTTAAAATTCATTACAAATTGCTTTTTATTTGAAAAAAAATAATAATATTGAATTTCATAAATACACATAAAGAGCACAGATTATGTTAATATCTTATGTTAATTTATGGAAGCTTTATAATTGGTTAATTCAATGTTAACTTGTACCAAACTTAAACGCACGATCCAGTGCGATAGTACCTTAACAGTCACGCGATTTTGTATGTTAGAAAAGAGCTATCTTCATACGAGGGTAGGAAATGAAATCTTAACACTGAGTTTTGTGAATACTCAGCATTCATTAAAAAGTTTTGCAATCTCATTTAAGATTATGAACTTTATAGTCTTGATATGGGAGTAGCTTTAAATTAATATTGATGTCAGAATATAATGTTTGACTATTTCGCTCCGGAAGCGATCGCTCGCGGCGATGAAGCGTGGAACTCAAGACCAATCACGATGGGCAACTACTGATCCAATCGAAAGAAGTTAATACCTCTCGATATAAAAATTAATAAAGCCTTCTAACAGTATTGTACCTACTACAAATATACAAGGTGTAACAGAACTGAACAACTTTTACTGTACGACCAACTTTGATATGGCGAAAAAAATTCAGCTGTTTCATACATTTTGATTTTTCGTTATTATTTTTTGTATGAAACAGCTGATTTTTTTTGCGATTTCAGAGTTGGTCCCATACCATAGTAAAAGTTAATCAGCTTGATGGTCCCATTTACCATAAAATTCTGGTTTAGTCATTAATTCTGTTAGGCTGTGTACAATGAGTTTGGAAATAGCCTTCTAAAGACGAATATGGTAGACTTGCGGCAGCCCGCGGTTTCACCCGCGTGGTTCCCGTTCCCGTGGGAGTATCGGGATAAAAAAAATATCCTGTGTTTTAATCTAGGCTATCTACTATCTGTGTGCCAAATTCCAACCAAATCCGTTCAGTAGTTTTTGCGTGATTGAGGAACAAACATATAAATATCCAAACCCACAAACTTTCACATTGATAATATTAAGTAGGATATATTATGTGCCATGCATACAATCCCTTTAATTTAAATTAGTATAAGTAATCCCTGAAATCATCACATGTGACTGAGAAAATTTTGATTTTTGTTTGTTTTTTTTTGTTGTATGGAAAAGTGCTAAGTGACAACCCTAGACGTAGATATACTATTGTTTACGATAATCAACTTTTATTTGGTAAAGAGAAAAAAAAACTTTTATTTGGTCTAGGGTTGCCACTATGCAGTTTATTATAAACTTTGAAAATGTTGTGATTTTTAAGGTTTATAATAATTTTCCGGGATTGAATGCATGGTGCCCTATCCGTCATATTCGGCTCTATAAGCTTACTTCCAAAATCCTGTAGATATCATCGTATCTAACTCAAAGCGAATAAAAAATACGAGAGTTGATATTCAAAACGCTCCGCATAAAAAATATTTTAAATTTGGTCCTCCATAATAGAAGGTATGCACTGGTATGCACCTCTGTGACCGCACCGAATCAAATGGTACAAAAAAAAGGTCATCGTCATAATAAAAAAAAATAATTCCACACAGGAATCACGCGTGTGTGGTTGTTCAAAAAGTTCTGTATGGACAAACGAATTTGTTTGTGCCAGTGCGAGCGGGTGACTGATGCATCATTCGTTGCTGCACGGTTCAACGACCCCGCTTTTCATGTGTGTAAAGGAAATAATTCGTTACGAGTACCTATACTCCAGTAAATAGGACGCGAAACTACTAAATGAACCATTATTGTAAAATGGTTAGGTTTACTTCGAACAACTGTTTAGATAAGAATTAATTTCTTGAGTTGCATGTTTCTTAAATCCTTACTAATATTGTAAATGCGAAAGTCCGTTTGTTTGTTTATGTCTTAACTACTGAACCGATCATCATGAAATTTTGCACACACGTTGTCAGGGGCACAGAGAAAGACATAGGGTACCTTTTATCCCGAAAAAAGAATTGTTTCCGAGGGATATAAAAAATACTATCCACGCAGACGAAGTCGCGGGAGCTGTTAGTTCAAACAAGGTTGTTGATAATATTATTGTATAATTCTCATACGTTATATAATAACTACTTACATGATCTATTATAAATTATCATATTAACTGCTGTGCAGCTCATAGGTTGTAGACATCCATGAACTTTATGTTTTTATTTTTTCTGCAATATGATTTTGATCATATTGTTTGTCCGGCATATTGGAATGTAAGTAAAACTTATAACCTAGTCTTTTACTGTGGCTTTGATATTAAGTAAATGCGTCATTGCAATAATATCCATTGTGTTGGGTTTCTAATGAGTAATGTTTATTAAGTAAAGATTAATTTTAAGGAATATTGTTAACCTGAATATTTAAATAAAAAAAAAATAAAAAAAAAACGTGATTATGCAAACATCTAAACCAATATGATTTCTTAGACAAGATAGCAGGGACTTTATAACCCGTAAAACCGTCGATGTCGATGGCGTAATAAAACATGACCCTGCTCGATTTTACAACCTTTTGCGGTATCTAATTTTGTTGGTACATGCACTCTTTTGTGAAGGATTCGTACGACAAAATACGAGTAAATTGTACATTTTTAAAATGAGTTAAAAGGAAAGTATAACGAAAAATGCATTTTTTGAGCTTAGTATTAGTATTATTTAGACTTGGAGAGTTAAAAGATGTCTGTTGTGTCGGTTTGATCTTTTTAGGGTAAAAACGGGACCCTATTACTAAGCCTCCGCTGTCCGTCTGTCTGTCTGTCTGTCACCAGGCTGTATCTCATGAACCGTGATAGCTAGACAGTTGAAATTTTCACAGATGATGTATTTCTGTTGCCGCTATAACAAAAAACACTAAAAACAGAATAAAATAAATATTTAAGGGGGGCTCCCATACAACAAACGTGTTTTGTTTGCCGTTTTTTGCTTGATATTAATAACGACTGCAGTTAGACAGTTGAAATTTTCACAGATGATGTATTTCTATTGCTGCTTTAACAACAATTACTAAAAACAGAATAAAATAAATATTTAAGGGGGGCTCCCATACAACCAACGTGATTTTTTTGACGTTTTTTGCTCCATATTGATAACGACTACAGGTAGACAGTTGAAATTTTCACAGATCGTGTATTTGTATTGCTGCTATAATAACATATACTATAAACAGAATAAAATAAATATTTAAGGGGGGCTCCCATACAACAAACGTGATTTTTTGCTGTTTTTTGGCACGGAAACCTTCGTGCGCGAGTCCGACTCGCACTTGGCCGGTTTTTTTTATTGAGCAAGCGAGCGCGAAATGCGAGCGGAACGTCTCCATTTGAGTGTGGAAAATGCTTTCGTATGTTCGTCCGGCTGTCCGTCTGTTCTCCCTCAGGTTGCATTTCTCAGCCGATTCTCGTGAAATTTTGTAAGTAGGTTCTATAATTATATGGCTTTTTTGTTGATTCAGTTTTTTCGACTTTTTTTAAATTGCGGAGATATGGGGAAAATCATATTTCGGCCATTTGGAAAAATGTTCCAAAATGTCACAAACGCGAGGTCCATTAGTTTAGGTTAATTACATTTCTGCTCGTCTCTCAATTCCTTTTTGTAACTGAATTTATGATCTAAATTCGAAGGTTAGTATTTTCGTCTAAAATTTTCTTAGGGTATGTAGGTATCATGTCGGCGGCACGATTTTAGTGTAAGAGTTCAAATGGGTTTATTCCACTATGCAACCTTGGTGCACAAAGTGGAATTTTCTTGATCACTTTCAAAACACAATTTCTAGCGATTTATCTATCATAGAGAAAATATATATTTTTTCATTAAAAACAAAAATCTTTTCCGAATGTTGCTATTAACTGCTAGAAATTATTTATACATTTTCATTTTAGAGAGCTTTTAAAAGCTATTAAATATTTTGATGAGTGTTTAGCAGAAAATAATTCTGTTTGAGTTTTAGCAATGTTATCACGTTTTATCAATTCATATAAAAATATAAATTGCCAGGTTAATCAATAGTAATTTACTCTTTTAATTAAAATTTATGCAAATTTTATAAGTTATTTTTATACAAAAAAAAACAACTCGTCTATATACATACAACTTAGTTATCAGACAGGAAGTTAGTCAGAGCATTCTGTCAGATTGTGAAAGGTAGTATAGTACCCATCTAATTATTTTTAATAAAAATTTTGCTTTTAAAAATAGCATTGTGAATGCAAGAATCTAAATCTTAAAGGGGATTTTTCCGCTCGTCTACTGGGTTTTCTCAGGAAAACTCTGAAATATTTTGGGCGGAGCGGGTGTGAATGGTGCTGGGGCTCGTAAAATGTTCCGAACGATTAAACATCTTTGACCCGGCGCTGGGGCGGCGATTTTCTTATAAACTTTTGTATGAAGAATGTGTTTGGGGAGTGGGCAATTTGGGCCGATTGTGCGATAGTTTTGAAAGGGGAAAATGGAGAATCTACTCCCACGGGAATAACAGTGCGATTCTTTAAAGTGGAACTTCACTAATCTTCGATTCGTTTTTGACAGGTCGTTTTAATTAATTAATATAAGGCAGTGTTCTACCAATGAAACTAAACATTTTTGCCAAAATGGGTCAAAATAGGTTTTTTTTTACTACACTAACTACTAATTACAATGCTTTAGCTGTCTAGTTAGAATGGAAGGACCAAATTTTTTGGTCGTTTTTCGACCCAATGTTTCTTAGGGAGTACCCTAAAGTTAATTATAATGACTACAAAATAACACTGTATTGTATATCATAATAACTATTTTATTAGAATAAAATTCACAAGGTTGGTATTTTAAATTAGTTCGATGGTATAGGTAGTGGATTAGTGTATTCGGTTTGAAGCAACTTTCGCAAGAGTAAGTCGTAGTATGAGTGATGAAAAATTTATCATCTCCAGCTTCTCCGTTCAAAAGGCATGATAAGGCGTTGGCCACAGCTGCATTTCCAGTAATGTGGTAATACCTACCAATCCATATTGGGCTTAATGGTTGATTCGGGTCTAAATGGTAAAAATGATTTTAAAGGTTTAAACATGTAATTTGAAGTAATATGTGAGCTAGCTAATAGATATTTTTATAGAACTAACTTTTTAATATTTTAGCTGAGTGATATTTTTGTATATTAAAATGTGAAACCATGCTTAGAAGCATTAACTTCTTGGAAAATAACATTGAAAGCTATACATAGACAATACGTCCTACTAATATTATAAATGTGAAAGTTTGGAGATGTTTGGATGTTTGTTCCTCAATCACGCAAAAACTACTAAACGGATTTGGTTGAAATTTGGCACACAGATAGTAGATAGCCTGGATTAAAACATAGGATAATTTTTATCTTGATATTTTTACGGGAATGGGAACCACGTGGGTGAAACCGCGGGCGGCCGCTAGTATAAAATAACAATGAAAAATATTAAAGATAAATAAGAACTCTCATTTAAAATTAATTTTATTGAAACTGCTGGATGTTATTTCTCACTATAATGATATTTTATTTGTTGAAGTAGACAAATTATACCCAATTGAATAAATAATGTATAATTTCAATCTACTTATAACAGCTGTAACTAAATAATTACTTACACAGGGACTTTCTTTATCATAAATGTTACACATTATCATTACAGAAAACAATATTATAATATATCGGTTACACGAAATTATTTATGGCGTAAGTTATATTAAGCAAACCTCAAATAAAGTTTTTAACCCGTTTATTTCTGAAGAGGCCGTAACATATATAGTAAACCTTTCTAGTTAGTTTTATGTGATCACATAACTTTCGCCGCGTTTCTTGTGCAACTTACGTGGAACCGAGCAGTAGCAAGGGAACGATAAGTGTTAGGAAAGAAAGGATAATAATTTTCAAGAATATATCTTGAAGAAACCTACCATCTTTTATTATTTAGTAGAATGCGAATTTAACAAACAAGTTGATTAAAACGCTCATGGCCAAACTTGACAGACTGATCGTACTCGATCACGTTCGGTCCAGCCAGGTGTCGGATGGGTGACCATTCAGTGGCCTTACAACTGAGCGCTTCCGCTGCTTTGGAGGGCACGTTAAACCGTTGGTCCCGGCTGTTGTCATCTGATAAAGTCAGAGGTCTTACAGGCGGCTTGAAACCAATAAACCCAGGCTAGGCTCAAATTGTAGAAAATTTAATAAACTTCTTAAAGATTTAAACAGAAAACCTGAAAAACGCTTCCGAACGAAACGAAAAACCCGCGAAAAAATGCCTATTTTTGACTAGCTGTGTCTCCGCAAACAATGAACCTAAACTACTTGGATTAGGCTCAAATTGTATAAAATATAGTAGTTAGCATTACAAATGTATTTAACAAATTAACCTAAAAATGCTTCTTTATGGTAGTTTTTTTTATAATACTGAAACAAGTGCCAAGACCTAAAATAAAAAAAAAAAAACTTTGAAAAATTTTGATTATTGTGTAATTTTGCAGAAACTGCTCAATAAATTGCATTGCTCAATGAATTCAACATTTTTATCCGAAAATGATACCACATTTGACCTATATACCTATTAGCTAAACCTGGGGCCGTACCGGCTAACGAATCGATTTTCATAAAAGTCTGCTGGGTTTCAAATTAAAACAGATAAATCGAGCCCCAATTGGGCCAAAATGACGAACCCAAATTCATGATGTCACACGAACATCGATATCTTCCGAATCACGTCAACAAAAAGTACAAAACGAAATTGCTTACTTTGATTTCTCTGTTTTAAGTTGAAACCCAGCAGACTTTTATGAAAATCGATTCGTTAGCCGGTACGGCCCCTGGACAGTTATAATTTTTAGAATGAAGCCGGGAAAAGAGCGCTTTTAACCCGCCGCCGTATGGAATGGTTTGTAAGGATAGTTTGGCCAGCTTAATATCTGGTAGAGACAGCCTACAGATCAGTTTCCATCTTGCGGCCAAACCTTTTAACGACTTGTAACTCCCATTTTTTTTGTATAGACGTTCATACCTACTAAGGTGGCCACTAATTCACATACGACAAGAAAGAAAGAAAGCAAGTTGGCGTTACGGCACATTTTTTTGACTTTTTTGAGTGAGAGGTATGATCAAAAGGTCATTACATACTTCTAAGTATTAGGATTATACCTTTTACGTTGAACAGAAACCAAACTGACCAAATACAAAGCAATTTAAGGACATAAATAAAACAATATATATGTCACTTGCACCATTAACGTCAATTTTCATTTTCCACCCTATACTTAAACTACAGAATTCATTGTGTCAACATTTTCATGTTCGCAGAGTTCGAGCCTTCTTCTAAATAATTCATAAGTTAAATGGACGCGGACGTCCAAACAATACTACTTGAAATATATTTTCCAATTTTCTGTTACCTTTCTATCGATTATGCTGCAAGTATAACGAGAATAATGAAGATTCGAATAATTTCTATACTGCAATCTTATTTTTAATATAATGTGACGACCACTGGGTCGTCACATTTATCTGGTCAACAGCCACATAGGACAATGTAAAGTATCACTGCGGGCCGCACATTCTTGGATTATTTAGTTGACATTTCATTCAATTATCAACACGTTTTTTAAAAATGCTCATCAGGCTGAACAACTTTTGCAAAGATGTCATTTTTATATTTTGTATAGTTTAGCTGGATCATTATGGTTCTGCATCGAGTGTTCCAGATCTTCGATTTTTGTACCTCAACAAAAAATTCTCATCAGGCTAAACGATACTAAGGTGTCATTTTTATATTTTGTATAGTTTAGCTGGATCATTATGGTTCTGCATCAGGTGTTCCAGATCTTCGATTTTTGTACCTCAACAAAAAATGCTCATCAGGCTGAACAACTTTTGCAAATGTTCCATTTTCCTAAATCAATTATACCCTAAGTTATGCCCAGTCTTAACAGCTATATAACAAAAAAAGTTTCATTCGAATCCGTTCAGTATTTCCGGAGATTAGCGTGTTCAAAGAGACAAACAAACAGACAAACAGACAGGCTTTTTTTTCAAATTCTTACTCTATTTCTATGTCTCCATCGCGCCAGATATACCTATATTTTTTTAAATATATGTAATGTACAGACACACTTTTTATACTGTTTTATTATATGTAAGATTTTGTATAGTTTAGCTGAACCATTATGGTTCTGCATCAGGTGTTCCAGATCTTCGGTTTTTGTACCTCAACAAAAAATGCTCATCAGGCTAAACGATGCTAAGGTGTCATTTTTATATTTTGTATAGTTAAGCTGGATCATTATGTTTCTGCATCGGGTGTTCCAGATCTTCGATTTTCATACCTCTACAAAAAATGCTCATCAGGCTGCAACTTTAGCAATGATGTCATTTTTATATTTTGTATAGTTTAGCTGGACCATTATGTTTCTGCATCAGGTGTTCCAGATCTTTGATTATTGTACCTCAACAAAAAATGCTCATCAGGCTGCAACTTTAGCAATGATGTCATTTTTATATTTTGTATAGTTTAGCTGGACCATTATGTTTCTGCATCAGGTGTTCCAGATCTTTGATTATTGTACCTCAACAAAAAATGCTCATCAGGCTGAACAACTTTTGCTAGGGTGTCATTTTTATATTTTGTATAGTTAAGCTGGATCATTATGGTTCTGCATCGGGTGTTCCAGATCTTCGATTTTTATACCTCTACAAAAAATGCTCATCAGGCTGCAACTTTTGCAAAGATGCCATTTTTATATTTTGTATAGTTTAGCTGGACCATTATGTTTCTGCATCAGGTGTTCCAGATCTTTGATTATTTTACCTCAACAAAAAATGCTCATCAGGCTGAAAAACTTTTGCTAAGGTGTCATTTTTATATTTTGTATAGATAAGCTGGATCATTATGGTTCTGCATCGGGTAATCCAGATTTTCGATTTTTATACCTCTACAAAAAATGCTCATCAGGCTGCAACTTTTGCAAAGATGACATTTTTATATTTTGAATAGTTTAACTGAACCATTATGGTTCTGCATCAGGTGTTCCAGATCTTTGATTTTTGTACCTCAACAAAAATGCTCATCATGCTGAACGATGCTAGGGTGTCGTTTTTATATTTTGTATAGTTAAGCTGGATCATTATGGTTCTGCATCGGGTGTTCCAGATCTTCGATTTTTATACCTCTACAAAAAATGCTCATCAGGCTGCAACTTTTGCAAAGATGTCATTTTTATATTTTGTATAGTTTAGCTGGACCATTATGTTTCTGCATCAGGTGTTCCAGATCTTTGATTATTGTACTTCAACAAAAAATGCTCGTCAGGCTGAACAACTTTTGCTAGGGTGTCATTTTTATATTTAGTATAGTTTAGCTGGACCATTATGGTTCCGCATCAGGTGTTCCATTTTCCAAAATCAATTATACCCAAAGTTATGCCCAGGCTTAACAGCTATATAACAAAAAAAGTTTCATTTGAATCCGTTCAGTATTTCTGGAGATTAGCGTGTTCAAAGAGACAAACAAACAGACAAACAGACACACTTTTTTTTTAAATTCTTACTCTATTACTATGTCTCCATCGCGCCAGATATATATATATTTTTTATTTATGTAATGTACAGACACACTTTTTCTACTGTTTTATTATATGTAAGATAAGATTTTGTATAGTTTAGCTGAACCATTATGGTTCCGCATCAGGTGTTCCAGATCTTCGATTTTTGTACCTCAACAAAAAATGCTCTTTAGGTTGAACGATGCTAAGGTGTCATTTTTATATTTTGTATAGTTTAGCTGGATCATTATGGTTCTGCATCGGGTGTTCCAGATCTTCGATTTTATACCTCTACAAAAAATGCTCATCAGGCTGCAACTTTTGCAAAGATGTCATTTTTATATTTTGAATAGTTTAGCTGGACCATTATGGTTCCGCATCAGGTGTTCCATTTTCCAAAACCAATTATACCCTTAGTTATGCCCAGGCTTAACAGCTTTATAACAAAAAAAGTTTCAGTCGAATCCGTTCAGTATTTCCGGAGATTAGCGTGTTCAAACAGACAAACAAACAGACGAACAGACACACTTTATTTTTCAAATTCTTACTCTATTACTATGTCTCCATCGGGCCAGTTTTTTTTTTAAATATATGTAATGTACAGACACACTATTTCTACTGTTTTATTATATGTAAGGATAAGGATATGTAAGGATAAGTACACGTACGTCAAGTATATATAAAAACCATGAACGGTGTTATCTAAAAATCTACCTGACGAAGCGTGTATTTGTGTGATTAAAAAATATTAATCGACTTTATATACACACTAGCTTCTGCCCGCGACTTCGTCCGCGTGGAGGTTAGAGAAAATCCTTAGAGAACCTTCAACCAGGATTTGACCAGTCATTTTTACGTTTCCGGTTCCGGTTCCCGTTCCCGTTCTGTTCCCGTCCGTTCCCATCCCTTTCCTGTCCCGTTCTCGTACCCCTTCCGTTGCTATTCCCGTTTCCGTCCCGTTACCGTCCCGTTCTCGTTCCCGTTCCCATACCGTTCTCGTCCAGTTCCGTTCCCGTTTCATTCCCGTTCCGTTCCCGTTCTAATTCCGTTCCCATTCCGTCCCGTTTCGTTCTTGTCCCCGTTCCGTACCCGTCCCGTACCCCTTCAGTTCCCATTCCCATTCCCGTCCCGTTCTCGTTCCCGTGCCATTCCCGTTCCCATTCTGTTCCCCTTCCGTTCCCATTCCGTCCAGTTCCGTTCCCGTCCCGTACACCTTCCGTTCCCATTCCCATTCCCGTCTCGTTTCCGTTCGCGTTCCGTTCCCGTTTCGTACCGTCCCATTCCATTCCCGTTCCCGTCCCGTACTCCTTCCGTTTCTTTTCCCGGTACCGTTCCCGTCCCATTCCTGTCCCATTCTCTTTCCCCTTCCATTCCCGTTTCGTTCCCGTTCCCTTCCCGTTCCTGTTCCCGTGCCCGTGCCCGTGCCGGTGCCCGTGCCCGTTTCCGTTCCCGTTACCTGGATGTGCATGTCCAGGTCCAGGTCCATGATGTGTCATGTCCACCGTGTTGGACTTCAAAATAAATCTCATTTTCGCAATCACCATCCCATAAAACCTCAAGAACGACATCCATATCGATTTTTTATGTTTACTCACCCCATTTACCCCCTAAGGGGTTGATTTTAAAAATCACAAAATATATGTTTGCCTATTTATTTTTAGATGTGCTCCTACGAAGTTCAAAGTTGTAATGTCTGTTTTATATTATTTTTCCATACAAAATTGGAACCCCATTTTCACCCCTTGAGGGGTCAAATCATGTCCACCGTGTTCGACTTCAAAATAAATGTTATTTTTGCAATCGTTATCCCAAAAAACCCCAATAACGACATCCATATCTATTTTTAGGTTTATTTACCCCATTTACCCCCTAAGGGGTTGATTTTCAAAATCACAAAATATATGTTTGCTTATTTATTTTTAGACGTGCTCCTACGAAGTTTAAAGTTGTAATGTCCATTAAACATTTTTATCCATACAAAATTTGAACCCCATTTTCACCCCTTGAGGGGTTAAATCATGTCCACCGTGTTGGACTTCAAAATAAATGTCATTTTTGCAATCGTCATCCCAGAAAACCCCAATAACGACATCCATATCTATTTTTAGGTTTACTCACCCCATTTACCCCCTAAGGGGTTGATTTTCAAAATCACAAAATATATGTTTGCTTATTTATTTTTAGACGTGCTCCTACGAAGTTCAAAGTAGTTGTAATGTCCATTTAATATTATTTTTCCATACAAAATTTGAACCCCATTTTCACCCCTTGAGGGGTCAAATCATGTCCACTGTGTTCGACTTAAAAATAAATGTCATTTTTGCAATCGTCATCCCAGAAAACCACAATAACGACATCCATATCTATTTTTAGGTTTTTTAACCCTTTTCACCCCCATTTCATCCCCGTCGGGGTTGAAATACTAACAATAACAATATACGTTGCGTTAGATTTCCATCCATAAGCCTAAATTATATATTTAGCAATTTTGACTTCGAAAATAAAGGATTTTCTTCATTACACAACTTCATCCCCTTTTTGACCCCTTCGGGGGTAGAATTTTGAAAAACGCCGAGACCCGTATTTGTTAATTTTCAATCGTCAGCCTAAATACAAAATTTGAAGATCCTAGCTTCAAAACTGAGGGACTTTCATACAAACTTTTATCCCTTATTTCATCCCCTTAGGGATGGAATTTTCAAAAATCCTTCCTTAGTGGATGCCTACACTATATAAGGTATCTGTGTGCAAAATTTCAAGTCTCTAGGTCCAGCGGTTTGGGCTGTGCGTTGATAGATCAGTCAGTCAGTCAGTCAGTCAGTCAGTCATTCAGTTTACGATTTTATATATTAAGATAACTACTTCTAAAGCTAGGTCTAGCTTTTATTTCTAACACCAAATTTTAGGCTTAATGTCGTAGGTCATATTCAGCTCTCCTTGAATTTTCACGCATTTTATTATAAAGACTACATAAGCTTTTAGCTGAGTTCACGGTTTGATTGCAACATTTGTTTTAATAATTCACGCCTCACGTTATAGTTCTGATGACATTTGATAGAAATGAAGCCATTCATCAAACGAACACGCAAGTTTTCACATCGTAATTGCTTTGTTTAACAGTTTACGATACTAGAAATTGAAATTAAATATCTACATACGAATAAAATATGAAAGCGGCCCCGTAGGTGTCTTGATAATAATAAATAAGTAATTTTTCAGTCGCGTTATGTCCATCAATGTGTTTAAATGCAATTCAAACTTTTTCTTCTAGGATTACAAGAAAAAAAATCCTCACTAATATTATAAATGCGAAAGTCCGTTTGTTTGTTTGTTACGCCTTCACGTTTTAACTACTGAACCGATCATCATGAAATTTTGCATACACGTTGTCAGGGGTGCAGAAAAGGACATATAAGGTACATTTCATCCAAAAAAACGTACAGTTACCGAGGAATAGCAAAAAAAACTGTCCACGCAGACGAAGTCGCGGGCGGAAGCTAGTCCCTTATACCTATATATTAATGAGAAACAGTTTGTCACATCCTTTATTTTTCGACGTACGACACCCAGTGGAAGGTTTTTTTTTATATTTTGAGATTTCCGAACGTGGTTAACAGAAATGGAATGGAAATTATTAAAATAATAACCCGTCTGACAGTGTTACCGCTGTGTTGCTGAAATATAGCAGATTTGGCTACTATATATTATTCCAACAGTTAGTAGCATGGCAATATAGGTAGTTGGCAATATAGGCTGCTATATTATAAAGTAGTTTTGGCAATCCTAGCTATCGGGTCGAAGGACTCCTTTTAGCTTTAGCTGTTTATTCGGGCTCAGACAAATGGATGGAAAATGTTTGCATTATTTAATAATTTTATGAAATGTATGGAAAAAGACTAAAGTTTATAAATAGGTACTCATTAATAGACTTTTTTTTTAAAACGTTCGTTTAAAAATCGTTAACATCGTTAACGGAACGGAATATCACTACCGCGCTTAATGCAACTCAAGTTAATCACAGTTAATACAAACGATAAAACCCGAACTACATTTTTTTGAATTGAAAAGGAAAAGCTAAATGGTACAATGACTGATCTACTTTTCGTATAAGATTGCAAACTAAACTTATTGTGAAAGCCCTTGAACCAATTAGGGATTGGTTAGTGTTTGGCACTCGTGTTAAGGACTTTGAATTCAATAAAAAATTACCGTCGATTTAAAAAAAAAATATTTTCTCATGCTCGTCAAGTTCGTCATTATGTTGGGAGTAGGCTGCATAAAATTGCTTTTCATGCTCTAGAGCATAAAGTAAAATCTTCGTCTAATTTCAGACTTAAGAATTTGTTTTAGGACAAAGGTCGTCAGGTAAACAGCCACACATGTGTGGCATGGCATTTATTTAACGAAGTTAAATTGCATGTACCTATGCAATTTAACTTCGTTAAATAAACTTATGGTTTTCTTTATTTTTATACAAAATCTATGTTAATACTTCCTTTTTTATTTTTGAAAATGAAAAAGATTTTTTTTTAAATATGGGTATCAAAAGAAAGGCTTTGATGAGCACACTCCAAAATTAAATAATTTGTCACTAAAAATTAAGAAAAAAAATTTTTTTTTTCATTATTTGAATATGGGTATCAAATGAAAGGCCTTGATGAGCACATTCCAAAATGATATAATTTGTCACTAGAATTAAAAAAAAAATACAGTTTTTGAATATGGGTATCAAATGAAAGGCCTTGATGAGCACATTCCAAAATTATTTAATTTGTCACTAAAAATTAAGTTTTTTTTTTCAATTTTCACATTATTGTTGTTTAATTTCCTCACAATCGAAGTGAAAAGCAGAGTGTATAACTCGTACATAAAACCCATTTTACCCTCGACTTGACTATCCAATCCACCCTCGGGTAAAATGGTGCGTTTTATGCACTTTTTGTACAATCTACTATTAATTGTATAACATCATGACTAAAAGCAATTTCATTGTTTTTATCCTACTAATATTATAAATGTGAAAGTTTGTGGGTTTGGATGTTTAGATGTTTGGATGTTTGTTCCTCAATCACGCATAAACTACTGAACGGATTTGGTTGAAATTTGGCACACGGATAGTAGATAGCCTAGATTAAAACATAGAATACTTTTTATCCCGGTATTCCCACTGGAACGGGACCCACGCGGGTGAAACCGCGGTCGGCCGCTAGTTAGTAATAAATAGGTAACATATTTCTTATATTCGCATACAACAGCTATAGATTGTGTTAGAACCGAAACACAAAATTACGTCATTGTTTATCTAATTTAATAAAATACTTTCTTTTACAAAGTTAAAACAACAGCTTTTGATTCAACATTGCCAAAAAAATATATTTTAAGTCAAACTGTTTATTGCTAGCAATGATAGCAGCTGCAAAAATTTGACGTTAAATACAACAACAGTATTGAATGCGACGCTCGAAACGCGAATCACACACCACCACCCAACCATGACGCAGTACAAAAAGCTATCACGGCTAATTGTGTTCCAACGAAAAGAAAATTTGGAAAGAAGGAGAGATCGACCGATAAAAACCCGTTATCGTATACTTACAAGGTACCTACTTAATTATATGGAAAAGGTACTGCATAGAACTTAAGTATTTGGAACTCTTGAGGAAACTTGGGCGCCTTGAACAAGAATGGCGAATTTTACGATTTATGAGGGCAGAGATTGAATGTTTATCATATGAATCGATTCATACGGTTATGTAAAGAATACGAAAACAGAAATTTCAGTGAGGCAGGAGTGTTCATGAAATTGGCAAAAATCAATGCCATAAGCGGAAACTTGCAGGATGATCCAGCACCCGTATTACAAAATTCAAAAATAATTTATTCAGTCTAGGCTGTTACAAGCACTTGTGAATGTCATAAAAGCTACGCCATCGGTTCACAAACCCTAAGCGGGAGACCGTAACGAGAAGAACCGAATAAATACTTAAATTCGTCAGGGGCTGCTTTTTTCTCCCTGTATATTTCATACAGAGTCGTCAGCATTGAAAAATGAGCTCCACATTTAAAGTGAGGTCATTTTCCATTACAATAATTAACAAAAGTTTGGACACAATGGGTAGGTAGGTTGAAATTAAATACCTACTACATATCGATTTTTTTTATCGATAAGTCTCTTTTATTTGCTATACAGGGAGAAAGAGATGTAACTACAGCAATTCATAAACCTGGCAAGTTTTAAGAGCTTCTAATACCCCCCCAGAAAGCTGAATTTTACTTTGGGATAAATTTCCTGTACATAAAGTAACTTAATTAGTTACATGTCATTGTAAATATCCCTTTGTTTGAAATAGTGAACGTTAATATATGTATATTTCATATTTATGATACCGAAAGAGATAAGAAAATACTAAATGATGTAATGATAGTGTTGCTTAAATTGAACAACTTTCTCCAAGGAACATAGGTCGAAATACGTCCACACATTACAGTCACATTTCCATACAAAGTCAGTCAGTTGACCAATAAAATTTGTATCGGAGAATAATTTTCGATTTTCGACTTATGTTCCTTGGAGAAAGTTGTTCAGTTTAACCAACACTATCACCTGTTTAAGTATCATCCTCCAAGGAACATAAGGTCGAAATACGATTTATTTTCACATTTCCATACAAAGTCGGTCAGCTGACCAATACAATTTGTATCGGAGAATAATTTTCGTTTTTCGACTTATGTTCCTTGGAGAAAGTTGTAAATCGCCTCTTAGTTACCTACCTGAAGTGGAGTATCGATTTTCAATCAAAACTTTTTCGGTAAGTAATACTCGCAACGAAGTCCGTTAATGCTGACAGGCCTCCAACTCCGTGCTGAGCCATAACAAGCCCCTAACGAGTGCCTTTTATTTTATTTTCGCGTGTAAGCACTTGTGAAAACGTTGTTTTCGTCAACTTTACACCAATTACGAGATAATAACAGTAATTTCTAAAGAAATTTCGAGTGTATCAAATTACTTCGCGCAAGTTAGCCCTATAACAGGGGTACATTGAATTACGTAGGTACCCAATTTCAGCCAGGAATCCGTTTCGGGCCTTATTTAAATTTGTAATCTAAGGTTTTATGCAAAGCTAGTGAATCGTGTTGGAGCATTACAAATGAAGTTTATTTTTTGCGTGTGAAGGTCCAATTTTGCAAATTTGAATTTCAAAATGTGTGTAAACGTGACCTGAATTCAATTAACATTTGTTTAATGTGCATTGATCATGTTGAAAGTAAATTGCTTTAATTAATGTGGTTTGCTGGCTATATATAAGGGATGTTTTATTCATGATGACACAATGTATGACGTTAAAGGTTTATGTTTGAAAAATAAGACAAAATAATATTATTTTGCTGAGATGTTTTTAGTAGAATTGTATGTGATGCTTACAGGAACAAAAAAAATATGAAAAATGCTGAAGACGAGAAAGGACGTGTGTTTTGTAAAAGTTTTCAGTTAAATTATTGTGTTAGAACTCGACAGTGAATAAAATGTTCTTTCCTCTCCGTATATATTTTGCAAACATATAAAATGCTTACCATTAGGCAAGTAATTCGATTCGCTTCCGCTAGTATTCTTCAAAAGAAAATTCTAGAAAAGTTTAAAGCTACAATAAAACGTGCGACTCGGGGACGGATGGGCGCCAGTTTTGTTCTCGTAACTTTCCAACCGTCACAAATTGCACTCGGTGAAGGAATTAAACGACATTTGTTTTCCTTATGCTATAGAAAGTTTTATTTACTCAAAATTTTCTTAATATTGAATTTGAGTGGCATCAGCCGTTATGTGGTCCTTACTGGGTCACAGGACTTCTGTAAATTTTTGGTCACCCATCCGATTGCTGACCCTAGCGATCTGAAATCCGATTCACAGGCCGAGTACGCTTATCTACTTAATAACTTAAAGACATTTTATAAAAACGGCCAATTCTAACTAAAACCATTTTTGTCGCCACTTTTGTCAATTCTAACTAAAACCATTTTTGTCGCCACTTTTGTAGATGAGATACCAACGAGTACCTAATTTTGCATGTATTTGACTGAGCGAGCACGAAGTGCGAGCGAAGCGTCTCTGCTTCAGCTTGGGCAAAAATTCTTTCGTATGTCTGTATGTTCTCTTCTACAGGTCGCATTTCTCAACCGATTCTCGTGAAAAATTGTGAGCAGGTTCGAAAATTATATGGAATGTTTTTGTCGAGCCAGATTTTTTTAATTTTTCAAAATGGCGGAGATATGTTAAAAAAACAGATTTTTCGGCTTTCCAGCGCTGTCTGTTCTCCTCTACAGGTCGCATTTCTCAAGCGATTCTCGTGAAATTTTGTGAGCAGGTTTGAAAATGATATAGATTTTTTTTGTCACGCCACTTTTTCGATTTTTTTCGAAATGGCGGAGATATGTAAAAAAAACCTATTGCAGTCCAGCTTTCCGGCTCTGTCTTTTCTTCTCTACAGGTCGCATCTCTTAACCGCATTTCGTGAAATTTTGTGGGCAGGTTCGAAAATCATATAGATTTTTTCAAGATGAGACAGTTTTTCTAAATTTTTCGTAACGGCGGAGATATGTAAGAAAAATATATTTCAGTCCGGCTTTCTGACGCTGGATGTTCTCTTCTACAGGTCGCATTTCTCAACCGATTCTCGTGAAATTTTGTGAGCCGGTTCGAAAATAATATAGTTTTTTTTTGTCACGCCAGTTTTGGGAATTTTTCAAAATGACGGAGAAATGCATCGAGATAATATGTACTACGTACTAGAGCAGACGTCTCAACTAGACTCTTTGTAACGCGAGTTAGAGCCAACGCACTCCAACTATATTAGTCTGTCGCAGGCGCTAGACGAAACAACTCGTCTGTGTACTGTGTTCTATTTTATTCAAATATGCCTTCTTGTGTGCTGAGGTACTGTTTAAACAACTGAAAAAATACAAACAAAGCCCAAGGAATTACTTTTCACCTGCAAATACACACAAAATTATCTATTTAACATGCAATTGAGTAATATTTTTTTCATTGAGTCGCCGAAATATGATGCGGCGGCCATTTTGTCTGTGTCTGTTGCACTACGTCAAACATGGTTTGATAAAACGCTTAAGCGCCGTGCAAATCACGGGGCTTTCGACCTTTTGGTCGCGAGAAAACAACACTCTAGAAGCAATCTAGCGCTGTATGTTTGAATTGTTTGAAAAGACGGTGAGTTATTGTTTTAGCGCTGCAGCGAACTTTAGTTTTAACTCTTAACAAAATTATAATAAGACTTTTGCATGGAATGGCGCCTCTAGTACGTAGTACATTTAACTCGATGGAGAAATGTAAAAAAATCAAATTTCAGTCCGTATTTCCAGCGCTGGCTGTTCTCCTCTACAGGTCACATTTCTCAACCGATCTCGGTGAAATTTTGTGAGCAGGTTCTATAAATATATAAAAAAAAATTGTCGAGACAGTTTTTCGAAATTTGTGAAAATGACGGAGATATGTAAAAAACCATATTTCATTCCAGCTTTCCGGCTGTTTGATCTCCTCTACAAGTCGCATTTCTCAACAGATTCTGGTGAAATTTTGTGAGTAGGTTCGATAATTATATATAACTGTTCAGTCAAGCCAATTTTTCCAAATGTAAAAAAAAAACACTCACCCATTTTGAAAAATGATCAAAATTAGAAGCACCATCTAGCTGCAATACTCACGTACCTACTGTGTGCTTTGAAAACTTCATGGCGACATTTTATTTTATTTTTTCGCGAGGTCTACAGCTCACGGAGCCACTAGTAACTAAAATGAAAAAATATTTTTGTATAGATCTTTTGTTTTTTTTATGATCATTTCCCATTGTTGACCAGCAATTCCTTTGTTATCTGTATACTACATTGCACTTGAATAATTATAGGATCACGGCACAAACTGTAATAAACTATGGCGTGCAATTAAAAATTCCCCAGCTGCAAGCTTTTCCACATTAATTTTAAAGCAATGGCCACTGTCCAAACAATCAATTTATTTTGCAACGCGTTTGGTCAAATGTTAGTCCAAACATTTGACGAAAGTTTGAACAATTGGTCACAAGTACATGCATGCTGTCCACAAAATTAAGTATAGGAAGGTAGAATATACATCAGTACGAGTATAATTGACTATAAAATAACTGTTCAATTATACTCTTAATATATCGAACGAATATATCTATGAGCTTATATATCAAAAGAAAAAAGAAAAAATTAACTCGTTACTCTGAAGAATATTCTCACAAACCTAGTTAAGATAGTTAGAAGCAGACCCATTCCCATTGGCAGCAACCGTTCACGAGCATGACGCATTAACCAGCCATCGTTTTGCTCAAAACAGATGTAATCCAAGTAATGTTGCATTCGAGTTGAAAAGCGTTCCATTACCCTTTAACACTATCGCAGCAAAATGTAGTTTTCGAGCGATTTCATTTAGCTCGATAAGCCGGCATTCGCGCTCGTGACTCTAGCTTTCATTTTATTTCTCGCGACAGATGACGTAACGCGAACGTTTGTGGAAAATTAAGATGTTGTTATTTATTTTTCCTTTTGAGTGACAAATGACTTGCCTTGAAGTCGTTATTAACCCTTGGTTGGTTGACTTTCCTGACGCAATTATTCATTTAGTTTGTGTCTAGCTCTTGTTAATAAGTTTCATGATATATTCGTCCTAAATTTACAGATTAAGAGACTAATATGCAAACTTTGAAACCAGTTTCAGAATCTACATATTATTTTGGGTCATTACGTTTCATTCAACTTATTTCCAACATAAATATTGTACTACAAATGCCTTGATTAGAAAAACAAACTACTTAACCAATTGAGAGACACTATTGGTTTGCAAAGTATTAAATAATTAATTTCATTTTTGTATTCATAGTACAGCTGTAGCTTGAGAAGTATAATGATTGTAATCAGTAAAATTTATTACGACGGTGACTTTTTAACGATATCGTAAATTAAAATATTTAGGGTTTGCGATATCACAAAGGGTTATGGGTAAAAGTTACTTTAATAAACAAATACAAGTTGATTTATGAGAACATAAATATACAGTTTAACCAAGTGCTTTGAACCTTCTGAGCAAACGTGCTACTATAATTATCTTAAACTAAATCTTAAGAATTTGTACAGGATTATTTGTATAACACCAACAACCTTGCAGTAGTAGAGTACTAGCATCATAAACAACAACGTTTTTAGAAAAAAGACTTTCCGAAAAAGTTCGAATTTTCATACAAAGCTCGATGATCTGATAAGAAATCTGTGTGGAAAGTAGTTTTTTGCCTGCTTTCGGAAAAGTCATCGAACAAACGTTGTTTTTTACGACACTAGCAATCTACCCCTGCGAGGTTGTTGGTTTTTTACAAATAACTCTCTATAATTAAAAACATACAACATTGTAATATTTTTTTTTTCTCAAATATTTTTCTGTAAAGATTTTATGATATTAGTACAATTACCAGTCGATGCACCCCTATCGTGATACGACTCACATTTTTTATTCATTAACGATTATTTGTTCAAGTCACAAAGCAAAAGTCATAGCAGTAACTCAAAATAAGTCGGAAGCTATAAAGTACTTCGTTTGTTAGGTAATTGGTTGTAAACTTTAAAAGAGTCCGACCCCATTTCACCTGTAGCGTGCAAAACTGACGTTAGGTGACCCCCGTTTTAATTATCGCATATCACCATATCGACGGTTGAAAGGCTAATTGGTCTAAGCGACATTTTTTGCGATATTGAGTTATATACATATTCGGAATCAGCAAATTTTTCTCCGTCGTTTGAGCCAGGTTTCGAATTTTTCTGACTACTTTTTTGGCGCTTAACACCCACAGCAAAACAGGCCTCATTTCTAAGCTCATTGATCTATACGACACAAAATTAGACCAATTTGAGGACTCGATGACTTAAGCTGTTTTGATCTATCGAACTTTTATAAAATGTGTCGATTATGTCATTTGGCTTTTTTGCCATGTTTGTGGTTTTGTCGTTTGGCCTATTTTGCATTACACCAAAACGATAAGCTAATGTCGCTTGGACCATTTTGCAACAAATTATATTAATTGACTATGTCGCTTGACCCATTTAGCCTCTATTAAGGACAATGAGTAGTAGTAGTTGTAGTATAAAATTGTATGAAGTTATTATTGCATAACATCCTCAAAATATTTTATGAATAATTTGAGTTATGCAACCTCAAAATTATGTTATGGATGTTGCTGAATAATGATGACCTTAAGTATTAATACCTACTATGACCCTAGGGTGTCGACCAGGGTAGCGTACCTTATAGTCAGAATATCCTAACGGTATTCGTTGGATGTTAAGTTTACGCTCCGACCTCGACACATCAAGTTGACGAAGTGGAGGCTATGAATGAGAAGATCTCTAAAACTATGCATAGCTACAAAACCCACTACACCACCGTTGCGATGGGAGACTTCAATGCAAAGTTGGGGAAACGATGCGGTAATCAGCTGAGAGTGGGGCAATTCAGGGTTGGGCAACGGAATGCCAGAGGCCAGACGCTGGCCGACTTTATGGAGAAAAAGACCTCTTATAATGAACTCCTTCTTCAAGAAGCCGGAAAGCTGGAAGTGGACCTGGATCAGTCCGGATGGTACAGTCATTCAAATGATGTCACTGTGATCAACCCCGTCAAGACGAGGAGCGATCACCGATTGGTACGTGGCACATTGTATATCTACCTAAAGCTGGAAAGATCTCGACTGATAAAATCCACGCTCCGACTATTACCGGCCTATATTCAAAACCCCGAAAGCTTTTAACTCAAACTCCAAAACCGCTTCGAAGCACTTGAAAACAGCATAGATGTGGACGATCTAAACAAGATGGTGGTGGATACTGTCCGTACGTTAGGGTCTAAGTTCGTTAAGACCCGCCATCCCAAGCTTTAGAAACTCTCCGACCACACACTCTTACTTATGGATCAAAGACGTGAAATGAGGCTCCAGAGTTTAGTGGATGCTCATCGTTATCGGTAGCTAAATAGACAGATATCTAAGTCTTTGACGAGCGACCTTCGCCAATTTAAGTATTAAAAAGGCCATCGAGCGGAATAAAAGTCGAAGGCAGAATGCATAAGGCATGGAACATAAGTGAGGTGATTTTTGTTCTTTAAAAAGGGTGACAAAGTCCCTCTTACAGAACTACAGACACATCTCTTCCGAACCATGTCTATAAGTTGTTTTCGAGAGTCCTTACGATACGTCTCGCTCGCAGGTTCGACGACTTCCAACCTCCCGAACAAGCCGGGTTCCGAAAAGGCTTTAGCATCACAGACCACATCCATACGCTGCGGCAGATTATACAGCAGACCGAGGCGTATAATCTCCCACTTTGCTTGGCGTTCGCCGCCTTGATTCGATTAAAAGCTGAGTGGTGTTGCAGTCTCTCCAAAAGTGCTAAGTGGACTACAGGTATGTGTATACACACAACACCTATACTACAGGTATAGGTGTTGAGGTACTTATACGAAAATGCCACCATGTCGTTCCAAGTATAGAACCACAACACAAATCCAGGAGTTCTCACTCCTCGCTGCAGTTGAATAGGATTTCTGACAGGGAGATATCATTTCTCCGAAACTATTCACAGATGCGTTGAAGGATATCTTTTAACTCTTAGACTGGAAAGGACTCTGCATCAACATTAATGGCCAGTACCTAACACACCTTAGTTTTGCCGATAATATAGTTCTTATGGCTGAGCCAAGGTCTCATCTTGGAAGACGTGAACACAATGCTCAAAGATCTCCGTAGTACTTCCCAAAGAGTGGGTCTCAGGATGAACATGGATATGACGAAAATCATGTCGAATGCCCATGTTGTATCCGCTCCAGTTCATGTTAGAAACACTACACTTGAAGTTTTTGACCATTACGTATACTTAGGAAGTTAAGTTAGGTTAAGTTAAGTTAGGTAAGTGCAAATTCGAGAAAGAGATCTCTCGTCGAATCCAACTCGGATAATGTAGCATTCGGGAAGCTTCGAAAAATCTTCGCGTCCGATTTACCTCAGTGTCTCAAGACGAAACTCTATGACCAGTGTATGTTGCCAGTAATGACTTACGCAGTGAAACGTGCTATGGGTCTCATAAGGAGGCTCAAGGTCACCCACCCAGCGTGCAATAGAGAGAGCCATAGCTATCAGCGTTTCCCTGCGTGAACGAATTAGAAATGAGGAGAACTACTCGTAAAGCAACCGAAATCGCTGGAAGGATTGCTCAGCTGAAGTGGCAGTGGGCTGAACACATAGATATAGCGAGAAGAACCGATGGCTGATGGGGCGGAAAGGTTCAGGAATAGCGACCGCGCACCGGACGACGCTTCGTGAGTAGGCCCCCCACAAAGTGAAACGACGTGAGGGTGAAGGTCGCGGTGCGCCGCTGGATGCGGGTAGCGCAGGACCGATCGTCGTGGAGATCCTTGGGGCCAGTCAATGCTTGAGCCAGTTTACTTTCAGCTATTTTATTTACGCAAAGCGTTTGAACCATTTTGCCTTTCTCTAAAAATAACTATATTTGGTGAATTTTGGGCCAACCGACATAAATTTTCTAAAATAATACACTATTATCAACAGTAATAGCTTAGAAAACTTCCTTACTTAGTTGGGAATATACTGTATTAAATAAATAAACGTCTATTCAATAGTTGTTTTTTTATGATTTTTTTTCCAAATAATAAAACTTTAATCGGTCCTCCTGAGAGTTTCACAAAATGTCGTTTAGATCAATTAGCCTTTCAACCGTCGATATGTTATTCTGATGTATGCGTTATTTTGTTCACACGGGTGTTTAGTGAGATATGTGTGTTCACGCTTAATAGAGTTTATAATGGTGCTGTCGAAAGCTGTTTGCGTGGATGTGAGTGACATAAATTATCTGACATTTTGGGGTGGTGTTGTGACTATTTGAATTTGGAAGGAGTGTGATGAAGTTTTGGATTGGAATTTAATGTGATGTGATGCCGCTAAAACAGAACTCGTAGATAAGTACCTACCAAACTTTATATTCGTTTAAACAATGATGAAAATTTTAATGACTTTGTTTTGGGTAAACTTTTACTTGTTCAACTTACCAGGATAACAGATTAAATGTCTTTTTGGTAGTTATATTTATAGCGAGATGAAATAAAATAAGGCTGTCTGAAAAGGCATTGTTATCTAGAAATTAGATCTCTGATATGTGGCATCAGTGATGTTATATTTAAGCGTTTATAATTTTTATTCCACACCCAAGCTTCAGCATAACCATATCCTTTAATATTAAGCCATTCTAAGAATTAACGAGAGTTAGTAACGAGTATTGAATTAAAATTAATTTCAGATTAGACCGTACTGTGTCCGAGTCGGTACAGCTTAAGTTTCCGGATTCCTTTGTCCGGGATGCAAGTTTTCCTTAGGGAAGTCCGTAGTTCCCGAGATATCGCACGATAAGCGAACTAACTATGCGTAACTTCTGGGTATTGGATATGTACGAACTATAACTAGTTGGGAGATACCGTCTAAATGAATGAAGAGTTATAGCGCTTGAAGAATAACACCATAGGTATATAATGTGGTATTTCCAAGAGTCGACTTGGCAGACGACTTGCTGGTTGATTTTAGTCAATTAGCGCTTTTTTGTGATTTCAATGAGGTGGCGATTCGATTTTACAAGCGATTGTCGATAAAAAGCCCTATTTAGCTAAAGTCGACCCGTCTAAATATACAAAGATGTATAAGTAACTGGTCATTTAAAAAAAAGGGATTGAAAATGGCGGCTCTTCTATTGCCTACGCTTACACAACTCACTCTCTCACTCACTGTCTTGCTCACTTGCACTCATTATATCTCATGCCGCCATTTTAATTTCTTTTTTAAATGACGTAGTTAAATATCTATTCTGTAAGTAACACAATTTACAGACAAATAATACATTAACATTTTTTATTTATTTTAGAGACTTTGTTTTATTGCCGACACAGTAATTAGCACAACACACTGACGACTATTTTGTGGTATTCTGACACCCTTATGAAACCGGCCGAAAACGGATCGATTTTACGGGCGACTTGCAAAATTTATTTGAAATTATTATCGGCTATTATTGCTAACTCCACTAAGTAAAAAAAGGAATCTAAATATGTTTTTAAGATTTAATAGAGTCATTGCATCGTACTGTATAAATTACCGCATAATGAAGTATTTCATTATATAGGGTGTTTCAAAATGATCAAAATTTTGTTGATAAATAAAAAAATGTATTTAATTGCATGTATTGTATTGTTTAAATAAAAAAAATTATTTAATTGTTTTGAAAACTGCAATGTGAAAATCCTAGACGTAAATAGACTACTGTTTTCGATATTCAATCCTAAAAGCACAACACAATTTAGGTCTGCAACCCTAGACCTAGTTTATCATGAAAAGCAAAAAAAAATATGTTTTCAAAAAGTGGCGATTTTCAGGGATTATAATAATTTTCCGGAGTTGTATGCATGGTACCCTACCTACCTTAAGCCTACCTACATTCGGCTTAAGGGCTCTATTACATTTTTTGTCGAAATTTCTATTTTTACGGATTTGAGCAACAAAACCTAGAGAAACCTTTGGGTCTATTATTCACCTTTTGTGTCGACAAAAAGTATTTAGATGATTCACTGAAAAGCTATGATGTTGGAAAAGTAAATGAAAGTTTCTGGACGCTTTCTCAGAGTCAACTTTGAACATACACAGAAAGACGAACAAGTGCAAACAACAACTAAAAGTATGAAATTTGATTTTATTTGAAGTAAAGATTATTCTGATATAAATTTTACGCAATAATATTAATGTATCTTGGAGAAATTTTCAGTTAATTCTGAGCATTTTTGTGGTTTTATAATTTTTGATTGCGATTTTTTTACATATTTCAAAATTCTGAAGCCGCTATGAACTATTCGACTATATAAGAGATAACATTTATTTTTTATTTCGTTTGTTTAAAACAGTAGTTCAATCCAGGAGCTCAAAAAGTGCCTTCGCGCATTTTATGAATATCTTTCTCTGCAATTTTGAGATTAATTAAAAAGTTAAGCAAAATTTACAAAAAGCAAGGCCACTACGAACTATGCCAAAAGCTATCCTTACTAATATTATAAATGCGAAAGTCCGTTTGTTTGTTTGTATGTTTGTTTGTTTGTTACGCCTTCACGTCTTAACTACTGAACCGATCATCATGAAATTTTGCATACACGTTATCAGGAGTACAGAGAAGGACATAGGGTACCTTTCATCCCGAAAAAAAGTGTTGTTCCCGAGGGATAGCAAAAAACTTTTCACGCAGACGAAGTCGCGGGCGGCCGCTAGTTCTTCAATAAGAAAAAGTCGAAAATTGTTAATATATTTTTGATTCTAAGATCAAAAAACTCCAAAATTAGCCATTTTACGCAAAAATCACAGTCGAGATGTAAAATGGCTCTTAAGGGGTTACTTATTTTGTAACACGTTGTATACGCAGAATGTTGAAATATTTGTTCGTATTTTAGGAAACCTATTTTAGCGGCCACTCTGTCTGTCCCAGCAGAAATAACAGTAAGAGCCCTAGATCTAATAACAACAAAATAGATACGGCCAACAAAAAAGCGCTTCGCAAAATATTCGTATCTTTTACGAGCATCCCACAGCCTCGAGAAAAAATATGGCACAAAACAAAAGTGCTGCATTGCGAATAAAACCGACATTAACCGACTTCTCCATTATTCCATTACTCTTTGAATATTCTTCATTGGCACATTAACTTCTTTCTTCCAAGACACCGACGGAGAATAGAATAATACAATTTATAATACAAAAGTTGTTTTTGACGGCACCGAAAATGTGCTGCTTGTTTGTTGCTCTCTGTTTTCCATGTTGAGGTTGGGGCCACGAAATCGGCAAATTTTAACCGTGTCTGTGGTATAGTGTGTCCCGTGGTAGAGGCAGAGGTCCCGGATTCGATTCCCAGGAGGGGGGTACGTTTGTGCCCGGTTTAGTTGGTGGTAGGGCTTTTCAAATCCACCTGGCTAGCTACCACCATCTTACCTAACGCCAAAACAACAATAAAAAAAAGTTTTGTTCCGACACTTAGATATAAGATAGCCAGTTCCTCAGTGGTGAGGATTCCGGGAGTAGTGCGTTTACACTTTTGGCCTTATCATTACTTAACATCAAGTGAGGTGAAGGCCAAGCACTATCCGTTGTGAAAAAAAAAATATTGGGCTTGAAATCAAATTCAACCTCATTAATACAAATTGATTTTGAATGGAAATGGAAATCCAATGATGTGATAGATTTTCGATTTGCCAACAAATCAAATTGCGACTAGTTTTATTTAGAAACCAACACTTACTGTGAGGCTACTTCCGACGGGATCAAGACTGACTTTGAATAGAATAAACGTCAAAACGGTAATAAGGAAACCATTGACCACCTTGTACTATAATATGCCGTTTCCAAAGCAGAACAAAATAACAGATTTTTGATGTTTACTCGATCCTGATATAAACTCGATCTCTTCGGGAGGAAGTTATTCAAATGTTTATTAATATCATTAAAATATTGCCTAACCGTTTTGATAATTTCACAATAGTGATATTGAGAACCACCCGCCAGCCTCCTAGCTGACTTATTATTATTTTCAAGTTAAAGTTTATTAATAAATCGCTTGTTTATTGGCCACGCACTTTAAGGGTATAATATACTGACGACGACTCCATATAATGCGTGCCCTTGTATATTTATCTTTTATGCTTTCTTTTGTTTATTTTTATTATTTATTTTATTTTACTATGTGTACTTATACACTGTAGGTACGTACATTGTTTGTAATGTGGAATGAATCAGTTCTCCATAGTAATTTCGTTAGTAACTTAATTTGTGTAAAGTTTAGATGTTTGTTATGTGTGGATGTCTGTTACTCAATGACCCAAAAACTAAACGAATTTGAGTGAAACTTGGCACACAGTTTATTACCTGGCAACAAAAAGTCGCAGGTGAAAAGTAAAACTTAAATAATAACAATAATTTAGTTTTCTTTGTTTAACAGTGGTACCAATTATAAAATAATTGGTATTGTATAAAATTTTTATACATTCTTTTATTCTTGGAAAAAAATAAGTTGAACATTTCAGTAGAATTTTTAAGTCCAGCTAAAGTAAAGCCCCATAAATAAAGAAACATGCAGCTTAAGAGATTACAACGTTGCCCCGAGCAATACCAAAGCAATACTAAATTTCTAAATTTCTCTCCAGATGACACTAACAAAACTTTAGCTCAGTTGCGCGTCTTTTGTAAACACAGAGGCAAAAATTCGCCTCATTTATAGAGGGTTATTTATAAAACACTGACAACCTCGCACGAGCAGATTACTAATATCATAGACAACAACATTTGTTCTACGACTTTTTCGAAAACACAAAAAAACTACTATCCATACAAATGTTCGAAGAGCTGATCAAGTTTTGTATGAAAAATATATATTTTGTCTGTTTTCGGAAAAGTTGTAGAACAAATGATGTTAGTAATCCACGCCTTCGAAGTTGTTGGTGTTTTACAAATAATCCTGTATAAGCTTTTGATTTATGAAGTGGGAGATTTGTAAGACTTTTATTACATTCCCTCTAATGTAAAAGAACCTACAGGTAAGTAATATTTTTTTTCGCAAAGTTGGTAAATTAAAAACGTAGTAATTGTAAGATGTTAAGTTCATTCCTATAATTATAATAAATGTAATTTAATAAAATGTGGGATACTGACAAACAGCTTGACGCACAGTGCACAGTAACGTAAACGTAACTTTAGAAAATTAGGGGTTTCATATAGTTCTACTACTTAGCCCATCATTTCTGACTGGATCACGTGGGAAAACACATTTTGTGTACACCATGTAGTTCTCCTACTTAACTCCTCGTTTCTGACTCGATCACGTGGGAAAACACATTAATTTCATATATTAAAAACCCTACTTATTTATTTTTATTTTCAATCCTTACTAATATTAACAGAGTAATATAACAATAAAATGCGAAACAAATAAGTCTGATTAAAAAATAAATAAATCCGAAAGTCCGTTTGTTTGTTTGTTTGTTACGCCTTCACGTCGTAACTAATGAACCGATCATTATGAAATTTTACGTACACATTGTCAGGGGTTTAGAAAAGGACATAGGGTACCTTTCATCCAGAAAAAACGTACAGTCCCTCCGGAGGGATAGCAAAAAAACTGTCTACGCAGACGAAGTCGCGGGCAGCCGCTAGTAAAATAATAAACTGAATACGAACTAATCACCAAAGTATTTTCAATATAACTGTGTTAGTATCCGTTAAAAGTGTTTTATTTCATCTTTTTGGAACAAATTACAAACCCGTGTGTTGTCTGCGGGCACAAGTTTCCAGGCTGACGTCTATACAGCCACAAACAGATGCAAGTTTAATGTCTTTCGTTCGAGAATAACATTTCTGCTAACACGCTTGGTTATGTAAAATATGGACGATATATTGGTGTGCTCAACTAACTAAATCGGCTTGATTATCTAAGGCGTTCAATATTTGCACTTGAAATCGAAAACTTCAATAATTGTTTTGATATTTTCATTACAAATCGTCTTGTCTCTGGATTGACCTTAATGGGACTCGAAAACTTAGATTTGGCAAGTTGAGCCACTGATTTTAACTTAGCAACTGAATTCAAAAAATTCAAAATTTATTCAGTCTAAGCTGTTACAAGCACTTGTACGAATGTCATAGAAGTTACGTTATCGGTTCGCAAACCTTAAGCGGGAGACCTTGTAACGAGGAGAACCAGCAAGAAACTCGTCAAAGGCTGCTTTTTCACCCTGTATATTTCATACAGAGTCGACGACATTGAAAAATGACCTCCTTATTTAAAGTGAGGTCATTTTCCATCACAATAATTAACAAAAGATTACACGCATTGAAATTAATTACTTACCTACTACATATCGGATAGGTTATTGTGAGAGTAAATAACTTTTTTACCATCGCCACTCTAAAAAGTGCGTTTAATTCAACGATAAGAGTGAATAATAAGCGATTTTATTCACCGAGTGAATAAAAATAATTTGAATTTGGAACAAGCGCGCATCATGAATTAGTACAAAAAAGTACCTATACCTACTGGCTGCTATGGAGCTATTCCATAGAGCCAATAGTTACACAATAAAATTAAACGAAAAAAAAATATCCCGCCAAATTTAATTAGGTTCTTTTTAGTGTCTTATCTTTGGGTTCTTTTCCATCTATTAGAGGGATATTGAATGTTCAGTCTATTCCATCAGTCTGGTACGATATTCAGTCTGAAAAAGTTCAAAGTCTATACAGACTGATGAAATGGACTGATGCCACTATAGATGTGAAGGCGGTTGTTATCTTAGTCAGCCAGCCGGTGACCAGCCACTTTTTTCGCTGACTACGGTGATCACCTATAAACAGCGGCTGTCTACAGTTGAAGACATGTCATTATGTTTTATTGAATCTGTTTTATGTTCTAAGTGATTATTTTGTTTTATCTTCATACTACCTACTTACTTTATACATTACTTCAGATTTAACAATTCAGGTAAGCGCTCTTTCCTATTTCTTAGATGCGCCGATGTTATTTTAAAATACTTAACTTTTGAATTTGATGTTTCATCTTACATTAATACCAAAAACACGAAACACAAAACGGACATAGTAGTAGGTACACATATAAAACATTTCGAAACGCCAAGCTTTGCGAGCCTTGCATTAACCTACTTATTACGAATAAAATAATAAAAATAAAATGGCGAAACGGAGTTTTATACCTACAGATTAAATATTAATTATGTACCGTATAAATAAGTAGGTACATTAGTTTAGTATTTGTCTTGTTGAAGGACATTGCAAAATACCTAATTCATTATGTATAACTTTGTCAGAGTAGGTAATTAATTTAGTAAAAATACCTATTTTTATATAACGGCTTGTATTTATAACAATTTCTATTCAGGAACTGTTAAAATTATAAGACCTTTTGGTATTGAGTCGGATAAGCAGCCGGTTGTCAGCCGCTGTCTATACGATATTATCGGCTGCTTTAGATAACTACCCGATAACAACTGCTGTTTTACAACTATATGCCAGACTGATCATGTAATCTCTCTCTTAGTTGTTTTATGTCATTGAAAAACTTCTAATTTCACGCATGGGTCGGTCATGGGATGGGTGACCAAAAATGTATTATCTCAAGCTCCTCCGTGCCTCGGAAGGCACGTTAAGCCGTTGGTCCCGGCTGCATTTGCAGTCGTTAACACCCATCAATCCGCATTGGGCCCGCGTGATGGGTTATGGCCCATCCTCCCACCCATAAGGAAGGCCTGTGCCCCAGCAGTGGGGTCATTAAAAATGGCTGATGGTCAACTATAAATACTAAGTATAAAGTACTGCTAGGTACTTACTTACTTATTTGTTTTCTCGCAGTCAATGGTAAAAAGTAGAGTACACAACTCGTGAAAAAAAAATTTCATCTCGGTCCTTTGTATCCCTCGCTTTGCTCAGGATTCTACTTTTGAATCCCTCGCTACGCTCGGGATTCAACTCTAGAATCCTTCGCTACTCTCGGGATCCAACTTAGTCCCTCGAACTAAATTCCCTTTTTATTCACTTGTAGTATAATCTACTATTAACTACTATTTACCAAAAACACTTGATACAAGATATAAAAAAACGCAATTCTTACAATTCAATATGCGGTAAGATAGGTACTCAGAAGCAGACCGATTCCCACTGGCTGCACCCGTTCACGAGCATGACGCATGAACCAGCCATCATCGCTTCGCTCAACCATATTTGAGGGAACGTAACGACCCGCCTCATACGACACCACAGCGGAAATGATTAAAGAGAGCATGAGCAGTGAGCCTCTTCAAGATCCTTTTTGCAAAGGACTAAAGAATTATATACTTTGTATACTATTCTAAGGTTGTTTAGTATTGTTGGTTTTGATGAACATTTTATTTGACGAATGAATTGATAGCATCAAAAACATAAAAATAAAAATCCCCGAATTCGACTGGACTATCGATTTCGATTTTGACTTTAGCTGCTTTAACAATGGGCGTGTGACACACAAGCCGGTCCAGTTGACCCCACTCACGTGCTAAGTCAACCGTTAAGTTTGGTATTACGCCAATTGTAATTAAGCCAGCGATGAATGAACGGGTGGCGAGTGTACCATTTATTAGTGCCTGTGGCCAAATGGTACCCCACATCAATCGCAGGGTAAGATTGGTCGTACACTACGCTGATTCAGCTAACAAAGGTAAACGAAATCAGCTAGATTTATTACTAGAGTCTTTGGTAAGTACTATTTTGCGATTAAGTAAAAGAAAGTCGTTGACTATAAGGTTCTTAAGGCTTTGTGTCTGTTTTGAACATTTTTGAACCAAGAGGATTACCTTGTTCTTTTTTTTTATTAGCCAATATTTTTTTGGTATGTGTAAGAGAACAAAAGAGATATATGTTATTATTGACCGAGCGAGCGTGGTGTCTCTGTTTCAGTTGAAGCAAAAATATTTCGTATGTCTGTATGTTTGATCTCCTCGACAGGTTGCATTCTTCAAACCAATCTCGTGAAATTTTATGCAGCGTACGATAATATAGGTTTTTTGAAATTATTGGAAAAAAAAACACAACTGCCATTTCAAAACATGATCAAAAATAGCCATTAGTTATATAATCCTATAACTATAGGATTATTTCCATTTTTTTATATCAATACATCAACGTCATTCGACCTATTCAAAATAATTATTGCTACGAATACTTTTATAAAAAAATGAAGTCTCCACTTAATAGTGAGAGAATTTAATACCGAGAATACAGCTCGGCGCTATCTGCATCTATCATGAAAGCAGTCGAATTGTTTTCTCACTCTAATTAAAGATTTTTCTCGTCACACAGAAAAATCTTTAATGGCTCTTATGAAAAATATTAATATGTAACTTTTCATTGCGAAAGGTTTTTCTTGTCACACAGAAAAATCTTTAATGGCTCCTAGGAAAAATATTAATTTGTAACTTTTCCTTGCAAAAGATTTTTCTTGTCACACAGAAAAAAATCTAATGACTCCTATGAACAATATATAATATGTAACTTTTCCTTGCAAAATATTACTGTAAGATGTATGTGACAATTTCATGGTTGGATTGAATGAGGCAGCCAAGTAGCTCATTACCGCAGTTTCAATTGCAAAACCCGAGGAATGCATACGTTTCACATTAATTAGACGTTTCCCTGAAAATTCTAAATAAGAAAACTATTTCTATTCCAAACCACAAAAGCATTAAGTGTTCAACTAAGAAATGAATGATATACTTACTAAAAAAAATTCGTTCTAGGAAATAACTTAATTCTTGTTGTTGTTTGTAGTTTGCTTTTAAACATTGCCCAAAGTAGTTTTATTTTTTAATGTAATATTAATTCTGTAATGTAGCTTACATATAAGGCTCGATCTACCAAGACTTTTATACCAACAACGATTCGGCAACAATTCTCAACAGCCAATTTGGAACCAATATTCTGCAATACCATCCCATTGTGTTTCTCGAATTGCGCGAACCAAGTCATTATCAGTTAGAATTCCCATGAACAGCCAAATTAGACGTTAAACTCTATCGCCCATCATTATTATAACAATTGGAGAAGATTTTAATAGCGCCATTCAGCCCAAGAGACTTCCATTTAAGCGGGTGGCCATTTTTCGTCGTGCCTCCATTAAGTGGGAGAAATAAAGGGTACCGATTACCACGGGAAATGGCGTAGGCGCTGATAGTATACGCTTCCTGGCCCAACGTTTTGGAAGCATTGAATATGGGAGAAACATGCAAGCATTGCGTTAATTCTGTAGGTTGATCATGTAAACACAATAATCCAAGTATCAGTAAGTCATTCGATCGAAATCCTATCCAAGTTTCATATTTACAGGTTGCATGCGTAAAGCACTGCTATCAACCATGTTTAGAACGATTAGGTACAGTCGAGTTCAATAATATGTACATACCTGTGGTGAAGGCTCCGTACAAGCCGATTCCCATCGACTTACCATTTCGAAATCCCATTCCACCGATCCACTATGCGTATGCAGCTTATAACATTTTTGCGTAGAACAGCTTACCTTCGTCATAATTTCACCCCTTGCCACTGGTTTTGACAGTTCATCAACATTATACCTTTGTAATAAAAGTCAACATCTGTCAAAAAAGTGCTTACATTTTTATGAACTCGAATATACCTATGAATATTATTTCGGTTCATAGTTAAGGCCAGTATATACCAAAAACTCTGTCTCTGTCTTTTTCTTTACGTGTGAAGACTAATGAAAATAACCTCACTTTTTCATTTTTTCAATGTTTTTGTTGTTATTTTGAGCATAAAGTCACCTTTTGAAAAAGTAACCGTTGAATATTCTTCTATATGTCATTATCTATTTTACTATATATTTTTCGTGAATAAGAGATTGATAAACTTTAAGTATTATCTAAAAAATATAAAATTAATGAAAAGGTGATGTCCAAAGATGTATGAGGTCTGGGCCACGTCTTTGTACAGTATACCAAAAAATAGATAAAGACACGATAAACAGTTTCTAATTATTCAATTTCTTTAAAATTGCTTTGTTTTCTGGAAGGAACATTAAACAAAATGCAAAACGCATAAAAAAGCATCATGGCGGAAGATGTTAACAACTTTAGCACAGAGTAGGTAGAACTCAATGACAGTGACAATGGGCGCATTCTGCCAGACAAATCTTTGAGTCAGCGATCGCCATAGAGAGTACATTTTAACCATGGAAAGTAAAATATTGATCAATACAGGCAGCTAGACCGCCTATTTCAAAGCGATAGTAATGCTCTAACCGTCTTGTGCTACACGGTGCATGAATCTTGCGCACGTTGAGGCACGGGTTACTTGCGCGGGTGTACAATGCTATGGAGCTGGACCCGCTTTACGTGTTTCCACGGAGCATGTAACCTGCGCAAGTGCTCGACTTGCGCGGGCTACTTGCACCATGTAGAAACACCCTAAGCACCTACAGCTATACTTTCCATGGTTAAAAATGGCAATCGATGACTCAAAGATTTGTCTGGCAGAATGCGCCCGGCTTTTTAACGGAGAGTTGCCATATTTGACGTCTTATTTCAAGTAAAAAATATTAATCTGTTTTGATTAATAACCATTTAACCATGCATTCTATAAAATTATTTGTATTTTTCTCAGAATCAGTGTATTTTTCTCCATCTTTGAGGGTGGTGTACATAGACGTGGCCCAAATTAGGACATGTCCTTTTCTTTGTCTTTGCATATTTTTTTAGTCGAGTGAAAATAGAATATCGTATTTTTAACCGTAAAATAATCAAGATCGTTTATGAAACTTTAAAATATTATTTTTATCTGCTCAAAATAAAGAATAATTCATTGTTTATTTTTAAATCAAACATAGAGTTAGGAAAGCGACAAATTTAAGAAAATGACGAAGTAGTCCGGAAGGAGGCCAAATTCGATAATTTGAAATCATTGACCTGATTTTTTTTTTCTATATAGGCTATGACACAGGTCAATGTTTGGAATACAATATATTGAAAAACAAAAGCGTAACACTAGCTGTCTGTTGCAATAAAAAGTGCATAGTTTTATAATTTCAACTTCATTTACGCCACCAAAAGCTTAGGTACAAAGAACAACGTGGAATATTTTCCGTTGCATTTGAAAAGAAAATGTTATTTTTCTCAGAAACTGCGTTATCCTCCGTTTTATCATGTAAAGTACTCGTTTGTTTTAATCTAGCCTTTTGTTTCGCATAGACTGAATGAAGTTACATTTATCTCGCAGCGGTGTGCTTAGTAAACAAAACAGTTTCATAACCGTACACCGCGTAGAGAACTTTAAGGGCTCGTTCACAGTTGGCGAACGGGCAAGTACGGGTATATGAACGAATTTAACGAGGTGTAAATTAAGCATTTGAACTGGCAACTTTACATGTAAGAGTCAAATCGACTGACTATGGTTAAATATGAGGTTTGAGACATTTATTTTTATAAAATAATTTACATTCACTTATAAGAGAAATACACTATAAGTAATCTTAAAAATAAATGTAATTAAATCAATGTCAAAGGTCATTGGGCATAATTGAATTACTTGCTGAAAGTTCGCGTACAGAGACCAAACCAGTTTTAAATTAAGAATTCAATCCCACTTTTCTAAATATGTATTATTTTTTCCTGTACCGACTAGCAGAAAAAAGTTACTTTACAGTGTGTGTATAAAACAGAAGTTTTTACTTTCAGCATTGTGAAAATGTGTAGAACAAACGTTTTTATTGATTTTATTTCTTTATTTTATTTATTATTGAAATGCTATGATATAATGATAAAAAATGATACATGGCCTGCAAGAATGCGACCCTTACCACCGAGTAGCAGATAGATTTATCTACATACTAGCCCTATTTTGTTTGTGTACGCCGCCGGTCAAATGCTCGAACAAAATGCCCAATGACCTTTGCAAACCAATTAGTACTAAGTAAATACCAATGTGTATTTCATTATCTGAAAGTGGTGATTGGAACAAATACGATCTGTTTACATCGTTTCTTTACCGCCAAAGGCTAATTATTATTTATTTTAGTAACTGCGCGTTGCGTTCATTGTGAATGCCGGTATTAGAGTCAGAATTTATTAAATTCGTCTAAGCTACGTGACCGCCCGGGGCCGTGGGGTTTCAACCCCATTAACCTTGTCTCGCCACGATTTAGGACCGAAATACGAATTTTCCTGTATTCTACGTTTTTATTCGGAACAGATTTTTTTCGTCGGCCTTAAAAAAGTGACGTTCGGTAATGAAGGGAATTATCGGCCGCTTGTGCATTTCGCATTTATAATTTCGTAATAAATCCCTTTGATTTCATGACTGGAAAGCCTCCGGATTCGATAAAATATCCGATTTTATATTGATGAGTTTCCGTGGAGTTATTTCAGCGGATAATTTTTCAATATTCTTGCCTCCCTCGTTCTAACTTTATGTTGGCATTTAGCAGGATTTCCGGATATTTAGGTCTTTCAATATTTTCGTTTTACGAGTTTAAGTGATCTTTATATACCTTTTTAAATCCGTTTAAGGTGATAACAAGTAAGCAATGCCTAATATAAACCTGACAATCATTATGTAAGTTACCAGAATAAATTTAATTTTAGAAAATAGGTCTAGAACATAGGCCTAAAAATAATACGAGAACTTTTAGTTGTTTTTACAAAGCCTCACGTGGATCCTCAATAGGGAATATGCATAAGTCACCGATTTTGATGAATTTGAGCTTGATCGCTGCGGACACTTATAAAAACATGATGTAACAGGAAAAAAATAAAAAAAATGTATTATTTTAGTTTTATCACACGATGAAATCAGGGAAAAATAACAATTTTATTTTTTTATTTTCGGATATAATGCACTTTACAGTCAGATAAAATATCGAATAAGAAACAATATTTTGTATGACACATATGTACTTAAACGCAAAATTTAGGGAGATAATTGAAGATTATTGACTAACTCCATATTAAACGCGCCGAAACACACCTGAAACGTGATGTGTGACGTCACCATTTTGTATGGAGCGTTTTCGGCGGGTGCTGCTCCGCGCTAACTTCAAGTAACTATATCACGAGAAAAAAACGCAAGAGAAAAGTTTTAATATTACAGTTAATTTTCTCACGCATTATACTTTAGATTAAGATAAAAAAAAAAATTGATGCATATTCCCTATTGTGGGACAACGTGACTTCTCATTGAGTATCTATCTCGATAACTAAATCAAAGTATTTTTCAAAAACAACTAAAATATTGTTTTAGTAGTAGTTAGCACAATATTGGTCAAATATTAAAAACAGTTAGTAGGTACATATTTTTATAAAACCGGCCAAGTGCGAGTCGGACTCGCGCACGAAGGGTTCTGTACCAAAAACGGCAAAAAAAAAACCGGTTTGTTGTATGGGAGCCCCTCTTAAATATGAATTTTCTTCTGTTTTTAGTATTTTAGTACAGCGGAGTCTTAGTAATAGGGTCCCGTTTTTACCCTTTGAGTACGGAACCCTAATAAACGAATCACAGAAAATCTACTAATCTTTAGCCCAGTTAGAAAACAGCCAGAAAGTTTTTAATTTGAGAAAATAGGTCATTGATGAAAAGAAAACGTGAACCTTAACTTGTTTGTGCAAGCCACACGTGATTCCGAATCAATTTTGGGGCAACGTGACTTCTCATTGAGTATCTATTACTTCTTGTTGACAAAGGGTACACATTGCGCCCGATACGAAATCTTTGATTGGAGCTCAGCCATTGAGCCTTCCGTCGTGGCAAAGGTAATAGGGAATTGAAAAATGTAGACATAGGTATATTAAATATGTGCGTATGTGAGAAAATTCTTATTATTTTTATAACCTGGTTTTCCGGTTGCGTGTTTGAAAATAAGTTAATGTGCGATAAAAATGTATCTTTATTTACCACTACCACCTAATGTAGTATTTTAACGGCTCCCGCCCACGAGCGATTAATCGCTGACCTATTTTTTGTCACCGACAATAGAACACACTTAATACGGAAACGCCAACGAGCAACTTTTTGTAGCTGCGATAATCGCGGCGTTTTTTGTCGCTGGCTAAGTAAAACCTTTGTCGTGTCATTTCGCGGGCGATTATCGCAGCTAGAAAAAGTCGCTTGTGGGCGGGAATTCAGATTCTAACTTTTAAAACTCTATGTAATTATCGGCTATTGGAAATACGTGGCCTCTGCCTACGAATGTGAGCGTGACCTTATGTATTCATAATATACTCGTACTAGTTAGATCTGTGGTTTTGGTTTTAAAAAGGTAAATATTTGAGTTTTAACCTTCAGACGATCACGTGTCCAACTCCGTACACAGCAGGCGGAAAATGTGTGTCAATACCACGTGACTTGTCCAAAGAGTGGCAAACTGGAAACTTTCGGCTTATTGTTAGCATCACGTTGAAAAACACCCCTTTAACTAACTTCTATTTCATTAATTTAATTGAATTTTAGATTTTGACTTCAAAAATGTTTCACCTTCAATTAAAACTTTATTTGGGACTGTTCACTAACAAACATTTATAATTAGCTCATTTTTTATTCGATAAATTGTAAGTACTCTCCAAATGTTAACACATTTCGTTTTGAATATGAGATGTATATAATGTTCATGATATGATTCATATATACTTTTTACATTTATGTGCTGCAGCAGGCATGCTCTTAAAACTTTGCATATTAAAAGGTATAAATTGGCATTTAAATTAAAACCTTCAAATTCATACCCCTAATATCCCTTAATGTGAGTCATATTCACTTAATTTTTAGGGTTCCGTAGGTACCTCAAAAGGAAAAACGGATCCCTTAATAGTATCGCTTTGTTGTCCGGCTGGCTGTCTGTCTGTCAATAGCCTTTATTTAAGAAACGCGTAAAGGTATCGAGTTGAAAATTAAAACCATATACTCAAGTTTGTAGTACCTTGAAGCTGTGAAAATAATAATCTTCTACGTTAAAGTAAATAAAACGGCCGTTTAAGCTGCAAAAAATGCATTTCGACAGCCTCAAGGGAATCAAAATTCATTGGGTACTTCCCGTTGACCTAGAACTATGAATGGCAAATAATACTGTCTTTTACCACAAGTACAGGGAAAAGTCTAAAAACTATACATTTGTAATTGAATTACAAAAAATATAGTATTTATTATAGTACCTTACGTTGTACGGAACCCTCGGTAGGAGAGTCCGACTCGCACTTGTCCGGTTTTTTAAAAATACATTATTATGGAATGGAAGTGCTTCACTTTCATCTACCCTAATGATGTTAACTTGATGGCAACGACAAAAAAGGATGCACACTTTTTCCCTGAACCCTATTCAATTTTGTGTTTTAAACGTAGTAAGTTGATAAAAGTATGATAGGGTTTGGAGCAGACTAGTATGACACGT
Organism: Agriphila tristella; assembly: GCA_928269145.1. Taxonomy (NCBI): domain Eukaryota; kingdom Metazoa; phylum Arthropoda; class Insecta; order Lepidoptera; family Crambidae; genus Agriphila; species Agriphila tristella. The sequence goes on from OV743433.1 coordinate 4,103,695, forward strand.
TCTTTTGAGGTTATGTCCATTTTTTATTGTTTAAAGCCGCTTCGAAAGGCACATTAAGCCGTTTACATAGCACGTTCTTTCGAAAATGTGACTATTTTTTAATCCGATTCGGAAGGCACATTAAGTTGCACTGCCTTCATTTGCAGTGGTTGATACCCACTGATGGTGGGTCTCACGCTGTACTAGTATTTGGCTGCTGATGTTGATGTTGCTGACGAAGTCGACATCAGCTGTTTTTAATATCCCCACTGCTGGGGAACTGGACGTCCTTATGGGTGGATAAGGAGGATGGGCCATAACGCAGTCCCAATGCAGATTGGTGGGTGTTAACGACTGCAAATGCAGCCGGGACCAACGACTTACTGTGCCTTCTGAAGCACAGAGGAACTCGAGATAGTACAGTTTTAGTCACCCATCCTATGGACGACCGACCCTTACGGAAGTTGTTTAACCTCCGCAATCGCAGGGCGATGCGCTAAACCACTGCATCATCGAGCTCCTCAATGACGAAGTATTAGTTTTTTCTTTTGCACCCAACTCAAAGAGGTCAATAATATCAGTGTATGAGTTTTTAAGAAAATTAAAAGTTACTAAATAAATATCGTAACTTAGATGGCGTTGAAAGAAAGAGATGAGTCAAACCAAAGAGAATGTAAAATCACTACGTTATATAAGAGAGGGGACTTCATACAAATTTTTTAACACGTCAAATGTCAAAACAGGGTTCTGTCATAGACTTAGAAAATTTTGGATATTAAGTTTATGGGTTCTGTTAACGCTGCTGTCACTTTCAAACGTATGACGAAAAAGTGAGATAAATATAGCCGCCATTAAAGTTCTACCCCGTTTCATAGATTTTTTTTTTCTTCACGAGTTGCGATCGTTGAAAGAAAGAGACGAGTCAGAATACATCCTGCACCAAAGAGGCAAGTAAGCGCTCGCTGTCTGACATCTACCCAAAGAGAAATATTTTAGGGTTACATCTGCCATCTGTCTGCCTACCTGAGTACTCTTCAACTTAGTAAAATAATCACATTGACTCATAAATTTTTATCAACGCCACCTATCGAACCTAACATTTTTTGTCATTGTGAAAAATTGCTTTCTTAATAATAAGTTTAATTTGTTGAAAAAAAACCTATCGAGTAAACGTTCAATTATAAAATCTAAAAATATCATATCATCAATCACTTCCCTTTTACAGTTAGCAGCTTTATGATAAAATAATTCCAGCAATATAAAAATGTAAAATCACTCTCTTAAATGAGAAATAAAAGGAAAATACCAGCCTGCGCCTTTATTTCACTCAGATTGAGTGAATAAACATTTTCAAGACACTCCAAATCTTAACAGTACTATACCCTGTTTATTCTTACTCGTGTTATTTGGTAAACAATCTTCATCCAACTCTTTATGGAAAAAAAAAATATAATACAACTACCTTTCGCCCGCGACTTCTTCCGCGTGGATATTCGGAAAATCCCTAGGGAACATTTGACCGGGATAAAAAGTATATGTTTTAATCCAGGCTATGAACTATCAGTGTGTCAAATTTCATCCAAATCTGTTCAGCCGTTTTTGCGTGATTGAGAAACAAACATCCAAATTCCAAACCCACAAACTTTCACATTTATAATATTGGTAGAATAAATGGTATTCCACACATAGAATACGAAAGAAATTACTAATTATTACTTAGTGACAATTTGAGGAGCTGGGTGGCGCAGTGGTATAGCGCCTGGCCTATCGATTGCGGAGGTTAAGCAACTTTCGCAAGTGTCGGTCATGGGATGGGTGACCAAAAATTTATTATCTCGAGCTTCTCCGTGCTTCGGAAGGCACTTAAGCCATTGGTCCCGGCTGCATTTGTAGTTGTAAACACCCACCAACCCACATTGGGTCCGCGTTGTGGGTTATGGCCCATCCTCCTTATCCACCCATAAGGAAGGCCTATGCCCCAGCAGTGAGGACATTAAATGGCTGATGATGATGATGATGAATGACAATTATTTGATTTAATAAGAAAAAAATATTTTTAAATAACGATTTAAATTCAAAAGACGTATCACAAAATTATGTTATACAGACTATAAGCGTACTTCTTGAATTGAAAATTTTAAAAGTAGGTATTAAATGAGATTAATATTGGTAATCGATATTTTTTTTGTACCCCTAGCACCAAAATCTTTCGAGAAAAAAAGTACTTGATAGAGTATAGAGAAACTATGTTTACGACAAATTTCATTTCGCTTTTCGTCAGTGGATGACGCTGTACAAAGGACATGTCCCATCGCGCCTATGTCATTTGCTCCACCATTCTCAAAAAATGAAAGTCTATCGCGTTTTAATCAAATTAGTATGTCAGAGTAGGTATTTTACTCTAGAATCGGATTGATAATTATTTTCTGCATTAAAAAGTGGGATTTCAAGTTAAAACGCTTTTAAATCGCATTTTTTTATCATTAGAGTACTATTTACTTACATTTTTTTTACAAAATATACACAAAAAATACTTCTAAATATAAAACAATTCTTGACTGATACTATACCTAAATAAAGTGTAATTAGCATTTTTTAATTACGAAAGTAATTAAATAAAATGAAACTGGGGCAACACTGGGACATCTCTTTTCCCATACAAAATTACTCTATCGAATGTTTTTACGCGCGTTATTTACTCGACTATGGCGAAGCAGCATGCGACTACGAATATCCTTTTTATTGAAGTTTGGACTCGAATATTTTCTTGTTTCGTACTTTTTAGAGATCTATTTTTCTGTAGTCGGGTTTTAGTTTTTATTTTTCGATGGCTGTTCGTGATACGGGTGCCTACTGAATAAAAAAGCCACATGAGCCTTGAACCTTTCAAATGTTTGCAAACACGTTGTTAGGTGTACACAAATGTACATAAAGTACCTACGTGTAAAATACTTTTCATTCAGAGAAAAAGAACCTATCCCAAGGGATAAAAAGTAACTGTTCACGCAGACGAAGACGTGGGCGGCCGCTAGTAAAATAGAATATGATAACTTGTAAACATTTAAACAAAATTACTTTTTGAACAAAATGAACTAAACAAGTAATTAAACCGCTTCTCTCATTACAAAAGTAAAACACCCGTGAAACACAATTTGAAACAAAGAAGAAATTCCGTTTGAGTTCCTTCGACTGAAAGCCGGATAAAATATAATTAAAGAGTTAATTTCGAACAAAATTTAGGCACGTAGAGTTCAATGAGTTTTTTTACTTCGGAAGAGCGGACATTATGAGTAAAATAGTGATTAAAAGGTCTGTATGCTTTAGCAGTATACATTGAATTTTCCGCTTGAAATGCTACTATATCCATTATAAAGAATAGTACGTCTCCAAGCTTAAGGATTTTCTCTAAATATCCACGCAGACGAAGTCGCGGGCGGAAGTTAGCACTTTATATTGAAAACACATAGGTATTATTAGTATTAGCTATAATATACAGGGTCATTTTGCGACCTCTTTACAAAATCAAATATAAGTTCAAGGAAGTAATAAAAATAAATTAGGTGAGATAATTTTGAATTATTTCTTTTTAAATTCACAGTTTTCAGCCACTTTTTATGTTCAAAAAATTCAGGAGCGTACGCTCACCTTCGCGCAAGCGACGCGAGCGGGGGAAGGTGGGTGGCGGGAGGGGGGCTCGCGCGGGTCGACCGTGCGATGCGCAAAGAGTGACAACAATTTCAATTTGTGTAGGGAAAAAATTGGAGTAAAAATGTAAAAAAAAATACTTCACAAATTGATTGTACTGCTGTTATATAATGACCTGACAAAATTTGAAAAGGGGTCCAAAAATGACCCTGTATAATATAAGACATTTGTTAGTAGGCAAGTAGATTGAAGGTATTGTGACTGATCAATTTTGACCCAAGGTTCATGGCACGGTTATTTACGAATATTGTATCATGTATTAACACCAGCAACCCCCTCAATGGGGGGCTGAAACAATGCCCCACCTATCTAGATTCTAGACATAATCTAGATTCTAGATGCTATCCGCATTGTTTTGTGATATGCGTCCCAGACTCAAAAATACCTCCACTGGCATAATACAATTAAAGAAAATTAACAAAATTAATTTTTCTAAAAGACGAATTTCAACGGGACTACTACCGTAATGAACTCTCTTATTGTCAATCCAACATCAAGAGTGTCTGTGTTTAGTTCGTATGGTGAATGCAAAAGCGTTTGTTTTCAAACATAGTGTTATTGTGCGGTGTATCTAGGTATATCCCTAAATGAACAATTTATATTGTTCCCCTATACTTCGAATGAAAGAGCCGACCACTGGTCGTTTTCCCTACGATAATCCTAGGCTGAGAAATTACTAGTCTAGTTGACACATCTCAATACCAGTATTGACAAAAGGCAGGTCATTAAAGTAGATTAAATAATCAAATGACACTTACCGAATGGAAATTCATAGTTACCAGAAACTCAACACTAAACACCGACTAAGGATTAAATATTATTAGGTATCTATTTAGAATTATTTTTAAACACTTTAGTCCTAAATTACAAGTCTGCATATAATTTTAAAACCTTCCGTCCCTCTCGGCCGTCCCGTCTCGAATCCCCAACTCTCGCCCTCGGTCTCGCTTCTGCATCCCTATCCCTTCCACATTACCTACTTTTCGTTATTGTTCCCACGCAGTCTTTCCACGAATTCAAAGATATTTGAATCTTGAGTTTGCACTTGTTAAATTTGGTCCTTCAGATAAAATCCCCTCTGGTATAAGAGTTCTTGTTACTTAAATATTTAGGAGAGCCATTTGTGTCACAAATGTTTTTATTTATTAACATTTTTATCACCACTTTTCAATATTTTCAGCATAAGTTTACAAGTGGTGCCAATGTTTAATAATTTATGTATCCCATAGAATGTTTTGCTGGTCTGAACCATAGTCAAGGTAATGTACAGTATGTGTATAGTAAAAAGGTGTATTCAGTAAGGCAAAGTTGAAATACTTTCATTATATTTTCTTCATGGCGTCACATTCCCCCCTCTGAAAATAAGACGCGTAAGAATGAAGCGATTGATTTTCACAATAGGACTCATCTAGGCAGGTAAAGTTTATTAATCCTACTCCCTCGTCTCATTCTATTAAATACGTTTGTAATCTTAATTAAAATTGCAAATCAGTAAAACCTATAGACTCATTTTTGTATGGCTCTGAATTCTTTTAATTGCAATGTTTGATGAAATAATATATTTTTATGTTTATTATCTATTGATACATCTTTCCATCAATAAAGAGGTAAGATAAGGTAAAAGCATTCGGTAAAAGGGAGTGCTGTTTTGCTAAGAAATTGCTGTACAAGCGTGTTATGTTTGTTTTGTTACTAATCAAATAGGTGGCGTTGTTTGTTCTCATACTGCGTTTTGCTCTCGAACGCTATGCAATCTTTTTTCTGGTACGTATCTTATAAGTAGTAATTTTAATCATCCTTTCTTTTAAAAAGTATTTTCAATAATGGCATTATTATAGATTTATTAGTAGAATCAATCAATGGTTATAGTTGTATGAATATCGTAGTGCTAATCACTATATTCAATATATTTTATGTAAAATACAATCTCAACAGATTTGCAATTTCATTATTCTTTGATTATGATTTAACATAAGTTAAAATTATTGTCTTGTTATACAATTACAACGATAGTTGTAAATATTTAACAAAATTATTTTACAATAAGTATTACTCCTCTCTTTATAGTTAAAACATTTAATTTACCATGTGGTTCTCCAGTAAAGTATATTTCACTGAATAAATTGTTACTGAAGATTATAACTATATCAATTATCACACGATAAATCTGTCCTTGATTTAATAATAATAAAGGTATTAGTGTTTGTAATTATTAAAAATATACATCTTCCCAATAGATAAACTTTCTATATTACGAATTCGTAACTTTGTCAGACTATTCTCATTTTGCTTCTAAGAAGATCAAATCTTTTGTAATATCTCCAAAATACTTTACAGATAATTATTAACTTATCAAAAATATAGTTAACGATAATTATTTTATTATAAGAAAGACACAAGCCATTGCTTATTATTTTCAGAACTGTATCTATAATATTGGGTCAATATTAGGCATATTCATACAGTGATATTCACGTAGGTACTACTACTTCTAACTAAAATAAAACGTTTAGGTCAGTCATCCCAATGCCTCGATATGTATGTAATAGTTAATAAAATTTTATTACTATTGAAATATTGATCAAAAGCAATTTGTAAACAATATTTTGGCTAGATTTGATATAAGTCAATCTAAACTTCAGATACTCCTATGGAAACTAATTTAAAATCGGAAAGAAGTTTAAATGATCAAAGTAATGAACTTTTCCTTATCAACAATTAATAGGAAGTTTGATGTATTTTTCTATATTGACCAAACCAGGTATTTCTTCTAGCGTTAGTTATTTGAGTCACTATAATACATTTAAATGTATTATACTGACTACTCTTAGTGCAACTCATTGGTTATACCTAAAAGATTGTTAAAATACCTACAAAATAAAAAATATATGGTCTTGTTTATAATAAAAGTGATTGTAATTGGCATGGTTGTGTTGATACCGATAGGGCGGCATATACTATGGAACTAGATCATCATCACCATCACCATCAACATGTAGATCATATATAGGTTATAACTATTTTTTTTGTGTGTGTAATAAGTAATGGGTCTAAAGCTAACAAAGTTCTTTAAAATTACCTGCAAACCCATTATTTCACAAAAAAACATATAGATGTTCGTCATCATTTTGTCAGCGAATTTGTAGCAATCAATTATGTAAAACTTTAATATGTACCACTTCTGATATGCTTATAGACTTATTAACAAAGTCTTTGTACTAAATAAACATTATAAATTTCTTACGTTGATGGTCATCTCTGAAATTCAAGTTTAATTGGTTTTGCATTGTTTGATTATTTTGTTAAGGGAAGATGCTATTTATAGGTATGTGCATAGCAAAATAAATTTTAGTAAGTAACTATTAGCGCCATCTGTGCCATATAAAAGAAGTCTTTTGAAATAAATGTCAGTCGTTACAAAACTATATATTTGTTTTATTAAACATCAAATGTGGGGCTCCAAGTTGTGCATATAAAGTCAAGTATGGACCCAGAGAAAGTAATGTACTCGTAGAGTATTTTTAATGTGATTGAGTTCCTGAATTATTTTCCAACTCTCTTAATAAAATCTTGTAGTTGTAATAACCTTTCAACTACCTTGTCATGGTTGGTTATTAAATGAAAATTCCTCACCCATAATGATACCGAAGTCATGGATAGCATTTACTCTGCTTAGAATATTATTTTTGACTAAGTATGGGTGAATAATAGATTTTTGATTTATAGTGTGTTACTTTTTTCTATCTTATCTCCCTTATTAATCGAGGAAGTTTTGCAGATTTCGCAAATTATAAAATGTTATCTCATTGCATTTTGTAAGGTCTACCGTAATTAGTTATTCATAATTATTATTATTGCGTCTACTAACGCATTGAATGTATCATGAACCTTTTGATATTTTAAAATATGGAATCGAAAATTATTTGTGACAACAATTCCTACCTGTGATCGTTGATAAGTCATATTACTCTGTCAGCAAAGTAGTTTATATTGTCGTTTGATATTGTAAACAAAGGTGTCGTTAGCACCTGAAACACAGCATTTTGTTATCAAGGTCATAAGTTATAAATTTAGATGATGCAAAGTTTCTTAAGTAAAGTTCTATCTTTCAGTAATTATTCTATCGTTATTTTAGAAGTTTTGATGATTGTAATTTTAAACTCCTAGTTTTGTTTTCATATACCTTCTAATCTCAATAAAATAAAATAACAAAAATAAAGTGTCTTACTTAATTAACGTATTATATACTTTTCCTTCGTTTGCAAGATTCATTGTTAGGTTAAGATACCCTTAAGATCTATGCCAGTGTTTCTATTGTACTTATTCATAATTGTGTAATGAGGGTTTGACCTTTTTTATGTCCTACTCCCTATTATAATTTCACATTAATTTATAGACTTAACTGGATTTCTTCCTCATTTCACTAAAATGTATTTATCTATATTTATATTTTTGTTCCTTAGTTAATGGTATAATATCACGTTTATATTTCACTTAAGAAAATTTAGACAAGCAATGTCAACACTCGTAGAACGATATTTGTAAAATACCCCAAATAGATCAATTATGATAAAACACTGTTTGTAATCTCTCAAAACATATTGATATTTCTATCATCGCTTAGGCATAAATAGTGATTTCATATTTACTCAGATAAGTTCAAGAGGTTTAAAAGGTTTAAAGGTCTAGAATTTAAAGAAAAGTTGTAATTTGCCGCAAAATGGATCAATGGTAACGAAACACTATGTTTGTGTTCTCTCAAAATATATGAATAAGTATTTGTATCATTATTCATACATAAATCATTACGATTTTTATATTATTAAGTTTAATTCAAAGTTTTATAATTAAAAAAAATGGTAATTACAACCATTATTTGGAGTTCAAGATTTTGAATTTCTAAACTGTTCAATCGACTCGCATGACAATTTACTAACAGACCTTCCATTGAAGGGACTAGTTCGTGATACTTTAATAATAATGATTCTCATGCATGCAAATCGTACTTATCTGTCTTCAAGATGAAGACGCAATCTGCCTCAGGAACTGCACTAACCACCCGTTGTTTGCAAACGGACGGACTGTCATAATATTGTCCCGGCTCTCGTGCGGCTGGAATTGTCATAGGAAACTAACTGAGAATTATAATACCCACATAACTTACAACTGCTGTATTGTCAATTTTATAATAATTACTAATCTACATAAATTAATATTTAGTCTTTTATCAAATTTTTATGTAACTCGACCTATTATTTATTTATTTACATTTACTTAATCAAGTTCTTGTTAATGTCTTATTCATAATTTTATTCATTCATAATTGAAAACAATTCTAGTCATTAGTATAGCATAGCATTTTAGTAGGTTAGGTATGTAGTAGGTAGTCTATATTGTCTTGAATTTACCCAAAAGTCACAAAAACATCTTTTGTATAAAGACAATGGGGAAGGTAAAGGTGAACTTTTAGTCATTTCATTCTTTCAAGCTATTTATTTTCAACTGTTAAGGTCATAACTTTGTTGACTTTACTTACTGCGTATGCGTGTGCTTAGAACATGTGATGATTTAAAGTTTTTTTTTTGTAATTATACACTCTCACTCGGGACTCGAACCCGCTAACTAGCACTTACCAGTCGTTGTTTAACGATAAGCAATAAGCTCTTTCATAAAACTTGAGAGCTTCACATTAGATTTAAAGTGATTATTAAAATTTACTCACATTAGATGTAAAGTGATTATAAAAAAAATACTCAATCGTCAATCTGGAACAATATTGTAAAACGCTTGGACTTTAAACTCAAGTGTGAATAATAATTATACTAAAAACTTAACTTATTTTTTTTTCTGCTCTGACACCTCTCATCTCCGAAGCCCGCCGTTGCAGTCGCCACGGTACGAACTGAGACGAAGTTACCACCACGATCAGGAAATAGGTCACAGATGCTCCACGTTTTTGCAGATGTATAATATGGAATAGGTAATAAAAAAGAATGTTATGATTGTTGGTATGATAATAGATAATTTTTGTAGGTTATTATTAAAAATAAAATTATAAGTATCAATTAACACATTAGATTAGAGTTTTCGACAATTTTAACACGTAAAATGAAACCTAGGAAAACAGTTTTACATCAATATCATTTAAGCCCCCCTCAAACATTGGCACTCAAATTGATTTTAATTTTGCCAGACATTGCGTCTTCCTTTTTTTTTATCAAGTTGTCAATCACTTCAAATCTCATGATGTTTACTATTATTTCTAATGTATTATCGATTTTAATGCAAAATAAACATGGTTATTCTAATAAAGCAAAATATAATTGTAACCCTGCACCCAACTACATATAACATTAGAAGAGTATTTTGTAATGAGAACTCTGTCTGACAATAGAAAAAAAATAGGAATCTTTTTTTTTTTAACACGTAAGCAGTTACTAGACAAATAGATAGAAACAGTCAACAAAGGCGTTATGGCTACGGGTTGGGTGTAGTGCAAGTAACACACACAGACAAAGTAAAGTCCGCTGCACGTGTGACACGAACGAAGGGCCGAGACAAAAACTTAAACTTGTATTGTTTTTTTTTTTCTCAAAATAATTTCTAAGGCATATTGTTTCGAGGTTTATTGCTTCCAGTTGTGAGCTCTGGAGCCCTAAGTTGGATTTCAATTTTTATGGTTAAGAATGGCATTAAGTAGAAAACTAAATGGTATTTTTACAACGCCGAAGCCTCGACCGAAACTATTAACAAGTTCTAGCCTTACGCCAGTTCATGTGAAGGAAGAAAGGAAAAGATTTGTCAAAAAATAATAATAGTACCTGCTTCAGTTGATTCAGAGATTGTTGCGCGAGAGTGAATACCTACTCTACGCTCGCGGGATTATTCAGCACTTGCAAAGTACATACTTATAAGTACCCAAATTAATGCCTAATAGAAGACGAAACTAAATTAATATAATAGTGAGTGAGATTAGTTTGAATTAGCTTGGGTGTTCATAAAGTTAAAGTTCTTTACTATTGTTAGTTAGTTAGTTAGAAAAACTAAAACATTTTTATATTCCTTGTAACTAAATAATTGTAGCTAGCTAACAGAACGTACTCATAGGTGACAGCCATATTAGGTAGTCACTAGTTAGATTCAAGATAAGGTTATTGTTATCGTAATACAATTTAATTTACTGTCGAGAATTAAAACTTATGTAAATTAGATTTAAACGTATTTTATTTTATTGCAATAACGTTTACCAATTAATAAGGTATTAATTAAATAAATCTGATAAACACATCATATGCACAAGATCTTAATGAATAAAATATCATACATTTCTTTGTCATCTTACTTAGGTAGGCTATCTTTTGTTGTGTCCGTTCAATGCCCATACGTTGATCGATTATATTTCATTAAACGAAAATCTTTCTTATACCATTTGTTTTGTTAGGTCTGCCATTAAAATGACCACGTGTCTGTTTGATGGCTAAACCAACCTTTTGTATAAAAAGTGACCCTTTTTTGTAAACGGAACGAAGTTTGTGACTATTTCTGAACAACCTCCGGCTAAATGATTTTTTTTTTTCAAAGTGAGTTACGTGTTTAATATGTGATGTCCATTTTTGACCTATCAAAATGTTGATTCAAACAGTTATCGTTCATGAAGATGTAATATAGCTTATAAAATTTCAAAAAATTGCCAACTGGAACGAAAATCGGCAGTAAAGAAATAGAAAGGACTAATAAAATATTGGTACTTAATAATTAGATTTAGTATAGCCTAGAACATATTGATTTCACCACTACATATTTTATAACTGGTCTTAAAAGTATTTTAAAAGCTGTGAATAGTCATTGAATTTTAAAGTAGAAAATGATTTAGAAGTCATGAAAAGTTGTATTTTGATATATACATAAGTACATTAATAAGTTAGAGAGTGATCGTTACGTTATTGACCCCACGTTGCATTTTTTTGTTTTTACTCCCGTTGTTTCAATTTCTATTGAAACATTTAATGACGGGATCCTGGTCACGGCACCAAATTGTGACTGATCAATTTTGACCCAAGGTTCATGGCACGGTTATTTACGAATATTGTATCATGTATTAACACCAGCAACCCCCTCAATGGGGGGCTGAAACAATGCCCCACCTATCTAGATTCTAGACATAATCTAGATTCTAGATGCTATCCGCATTGTTTTGTGATATGCGTCCCAGACTCAAAAATACCTCCACTGGCATAATACAATTAAAGAAAATTAACAAAATTAATTTTTCTAAAAGACGAATTTCAACGGGACTACTACCGTAATGAACTCTCTTATTGTCAATCCAACATCAAGAGTGTCTGTGTTTAGTTCGTATGGTGAATGCAAAAGCGTTTGTTTTCAAACATAGTGTTATTGTGCGGTGTATCTAGGTATATCCCTAAATGAACAATTTATATTGTTCCCCTATACTTCGAATGAAAGAGCCGACCACTGGTCGTTTTCCCTACGATAATCCTAGGCTGAGAAATTACTAGTCTAGTTGACACATCTCAATACCAGTATTGACAAAAGGCAGGTCATTAAAGTAGATTAAATAATCAAATGACACTAACCGAATGGAAATTCATAGTTATCAGAAACTCAACACTAAACACCGACTAAGGATTAAATATTATTAGGTATCTATTTAGAATTATTTTCAAACACTTTAGTCCTAAATTACAAGTCTGCATATAATTTTAAAACCTTCCGTCCCTCTCGGCCGTCCCGTCTCGAATCCCCAACTCTCGCCCTCGGTCTCGCTTCTGCATCCCTATCCCTTCCACATTACCTACTTTTCGTTATTGTTCCCACGCAGTCTTTCCACGAATTCAAAGATATTTGAATCTTGAGTTTGCACTTGTTAAATTTGGTCCTTCAGATAAAATCCCCTCTGGTATAAGAGTTCTTGTTACTTAAATATTTAGGAGAGCCATTTGTGTCACAAATGTTTTTATTTATTAACATTTTTATCACCACTTTTCAATATTTTCAGCATAAGTTTACAAGTGGTGCCAATGTTTAATAATTTATGTATCCCATAGAATGTTTTGCTGGTCTGAACCATAGTCAAGGTAATGTACAGTATGTGTATAGTAAAAAGGTGTATTCAGTAAGGCAAAGTTGAAATACTTTCATTATATTTTCTTCATGGCGTCACAGTATTATCAAGAGATTTATTTTAAACCACATACATTTAAGTAAATGGTAACTTTTATCCTATTTCATTCAAACAGTACTTTTTAACTTTTGTAAACTTTGAAACAAAGAAGCACTTCACTATCACAAACACGCGAGCTAAATACCTCATCATAAATCTATATTGCGCGTCTGAATTAAATTTCCTTTGTAATTGAGTAAAATGGCTTAAATTCTAACTGAACTACTAAAAACAACTCCTGGCACTTTCAACGGCAAATAAAACCACTTAAATAACGTTTCACGAACGAAAATAGTCACAGTTCTATGAGGTAGGTATTTTAAAATAAAATGGCATACGTACCTCTGCTTTGTAATTTGCAATTCAAAATGCATTTTGTTACCAACGTTGTACTACTGAAAGTTGCTTATTTATACCCATCAAAGTACTACGGAGTACGATTCTGGAATTCTTGTGTCTATTTTTGAAAGGTTTTTAAATAATTATGCATTCAATTTAGCTGTCAAACACTCGAATTAATCGTTGCACTGAAAAGTATGCAAATTCTTAAAGAGTCCGCTGTTAAACCTGAAATAATTTTCTAGATTGTATTTTCAGTAGTGTTTCAACTCCTTTTAAAGGTAAAATCTATGATGTTAAATTAACGGTATACTTTTGATGCCCAAGCATTTCATTTTGCGATTGTTCAGAATAAGACTTTAAAGTTTTAACCGCCTCTGTGGTCTTGTGGTTTGCCAACACGTGTAAGACGCAGGCCCCGGGTTCGATTCCCAGGAGGTGTACGATTTGTACTCCGTTTGGTTGGTTTCAAGTCCACCTGGCTAGCTTCCATCATCTAATCTAAATCTTACGCCATGTTGTGTTGCCACACTTAAAGGTAAGATATCCGTTCCTCAGGGGTGAGGATTCCGGGTATAGTGCGCTTACACTTTCGGCCTTATCGTCACTTTAACATCAGGTAAGCACTATCTCATTGTGGATAAAGAAAAAGTGGTTTGCTTTGTAATATACTCACAACATTATTCCCAGATATCAAGAAAAAGGTGTCAAAACTTCGGTAATTGTAAAATTAAGCAAAGTTATAATAAAAAACCCAGTTTGGGAACTTTAAACAATGCGATTGAATCTACCCAACTAACAATTTTACGTCGTACAATGGTCGTACAAACGTTATCTTATTACCACTGGTCGCAAAAGATAGGTCACACTAACGTTATAATAACGTTTGCTCAACCCGAAAAGGGCCCCATTTAAACGACCTACATTGTTGTTTAATGGTCATACAAAAGTCACAAGATTACCACTTTCATCGTACAGTAGTCGCATCAAAACTTTACAACGACTCTTTCGTTATATTGTGGTCATACAGACGTTTTTGAATGACGAAAACGTTGTATATGAGTCAAGTAACAACACTTGTACGACTGATTTTTAATGTTCGTCAGTGACTCGTGTTTGTGGTTATGTTTTGAGATCTGAGTGCAAAATAAATCAATTACAAGGAAATAAATGGTAAGTATTAATTAACTTTCATATCTTGCTAACTATGTCTGTCTCTCATACCGTTTAGTTCGTCTGGGAATTAAAATTTTATGATAATTTACCTATGTAAATACTATTCATATTTTCGTGCCCCTTCATAATTTTGCGTTTGAAACATAAAATCTGTATTAATAAAATTATATTTAATTCTAAAAATGTCAGCCATGTTAATTTTGTCGCACACTAATCTCTATATGACATTTTAAAGACAAAAAGTCATTTTAAGGTTATTTGAAGACCAAGTAAAGCCACCATTTTGTTAAACGTCGTTTAAAAGTCGAAACTTGACTGAAATGCGACTACAAGTCGTACAGACGTTTTAGCTAAAACTTTAATATAACGTCGTATAGTTTAGTCGTGCCGACGACGTTGCTATGACCAGTTTATTAGGACATATTTGTCGCACGACTAAAATGTTAAATTTAAGACGTCTATAGGACCTAGCAGTCATCTCATTACTATTATAAGACTGCTATCCGACTTAAAGTCGTACAAGTCAGATCTTATATGACGTTTTTGCTTGTTGGGTATCAATCTGTAAATCCACTGACAAGAATATCTGGTAATCGTCTAAATGGAATAAGTACTTCCAAATGGAAGTACGTCCATGCTAGCCAGCTATGGGCCGTTGACCATTTTTTTGGACGCACCACCATCGCCGTCACTTCCGTCCAAACAACACTGTCTCGCTAGTGGCTAGTTTTTATGTGTATTGTTTCAATGTACATAATAAAATTAGCATGGAAATCTAAAAGGTAAATAAATGAATGTTAATGTTGGGGCTTGTTTTAAGTCCGCGTAGCTCCGTTTTACTTACTTGCCAGTACATTCCGTCATCTTACGGCTGGCAAATAAGATTATAATGTAATTATAAAATGACAAAAATATTTTAGACTTATTTGTCTAATTTTGTGCAATGAATCTTTAGTGCGCGGAAATATTGGTTACCACAGAAATGCCCAAAATTCACTAGATCTAGGAAGTACCTTCATCTTCCAAAAAGGTTTTCCCCTTCAACGGAGGAAAGGCTACTATAAAAATCTCCTAAAAACAAGGTTAAAAGTATCTTCGGAAGTTTTAAGTAAACATCGGCATAAATTTCCCTTCCGGCCTAATAATCCAATTTGATTTCACGAATCCATTTTGTAAAGACCTCGCAACACCCCTTGTTTATACTGGAATTTCTTTAAGACACGCTAATGGTTACCTAATTGGTTCAGAGCCGTGTACTTTGTGGGATATTGTTTGGGAAAAAATTAACGACGGCAGTTGATTGGTAAATTAGGTTGACTTACTTCTTTTGATGGAGAGATAGCTCCATAAAGGGTGACCCTTTGTTGGATGTTGATAACTAGATTCCCGGCGGCGCTCTTTCCTATTGTTCGAAAGTAGGCCGTTTCAATTAGGGATGCCGCAGTCTCTCTTATTTCTTTGAAAGAAGACGTGCAGATTCAAAGGTATGCGCAAACTTTCATATAACGACTTTATCATAATGGCAACATGTATTCTTGGAAGCTGAATTTTTGTTATTGTGAATACAGTTTTATTTTACGAAATGCACGTGAAATTACGAGTTGGCACTAAGTGCCACTTGTCATCATAACTTTAAATGCGTCGTTATTAATTTAAATGAAATAATATTAATTTTTCATAACCTAGGTTAGTACCATATATTTTACTTTGGTATTGAATTCTATTTGTAAAAACCTAACAAGTTCGTTTTAAGTTTAAATAATGAAAATGAAAATTCTCTTTATTTAAATAAGCTCACATAATAAGCATTTTTAATTTGTCAATTCTTTTACCCTACTCACTACTACCCATTATGACATCTTTTAGCTGACAAGAAATAAAATGGAACGATATTAACAAATATGTAATATCGTTATTACGTTTTATCACTTAAATAAATGCGATAAAGTACTACAATCCAGTCTGAGCTACGGGTGAGCTAATTTTTCTAGTATTTTTATTTAAATTATATTAATTAAGTATCTTACTAAAATGTGCTTAGTTGCTTCTGATACCGACCGTACCTTTGGTTCACCTTGCCATGCTTTGAATGAATGTGGATGCTTGCTCAGCTTTTTTTTCTATAGGAACATATCGTAATGATTACGATTTCACAGGGCAACGATGAGGTAGAGTGCGGGGCAAGGTGAAGCGTGACCGCGCAGGCAAGCCGTACCTAACTTTTCCCTACTGAAAGTGCGGTATCGTAGCACAAAATTTACAAGTAGACAGAATGGCCGCTCGGAATAAAACTCGACATCACTGACCTGTTTTTTTTTCTATTTAACTGGACTGGCTGTCTGTATGATTTGACAGCAAAGTTTTTGTGCCTATTTGAAACGCCTCTAGCGTCTATCTCAGGAACGAATTGGTTGCCATGATGGTCTCTCCAGACACAGACTTTAGTACCATGTCCCTCACGCTATGCTCACGCTACGTCCTACAGCGCCAAAATGGTGGAAATCAAATAGGCACAAGAACAGTTTGACAGCAGCCAGTCTAGTGGAATATATAGAAGACAAGCATAGCCTTCTATATCTTCCAAGCCCTGAAGTTGAGCAGAACGGCAACATCGCATGTGGTCAAGCACATAGTATAACATTATTTTAATAATTATTTATTATTTGTTTTTCCTATATTATCTATGTTTAAACGAGTTGTAAATTGTGATGTAAGATTATTTCGATAAAGATTTTATATTTATTATTATTATTTATTTATTAGAACATAAGGTTTGAGTCAAATTATTTGAACTTTTCGGGGGTCCTTCAGTACGATCAGTATTTTGATCTAAGCCTCTTCTAGCAATAAATTTTACATCATTGGAAAGGTCTTTAAATTTGAATCACTTTATTGTAAAATAATAAACGTCAACTATTAGTACTTTGAGAGTTATAACGCTCTGAACTTGACCAAATTTTTTAACATTAATGACCTAAAACTCCGAAAATACTAACTATTAATAGAAAATATCTTTGCAGCAAATATTTTTCATGTGAAAACCTTTCTAATGATATACCATTCATTGCTAGAGGTGGGGTAGATCAACTCCCATAGACAATGAACCACTTTTATACTTTAATAACCTTTAACTCCAAAAGTATTAACAATTGATATAAAGTATATTGAAAGCGAATATTTGTCTTTAAAAGACCTTTCTAATGATATATCAATTATTGTTAGAGGGCGTGTTAATCCTCTACTCTGCTGAAGAAAATCAACAAAAAAGATGACATCTTTGACGGGCATTTTTTCCTGGTTAACATTGATATTTTTCGTATTGTTTAATATACAAAGCATTTCAATAAAAGAACTAAATTATTTTTATATTTTAAACCTCACAGGATAACTACGAAAAAAAATATCAACCTCTGAAAATTGAAATATTCCCATACATTTAGTATGGAGACCTGCCGACGACATGACCACGAACTGACAGTAACAGACGTTGCCAAACTTATGTTCACGGCTTGGAAATAAAGAAGGCTATGAGACAAGCCATGCTATTAGGTTTGACAACGTCGCATTTCGGTACTATGCGTGAACCGATTTGACACAAAATATCATATGACACAAATAGCAACTAAGACAAATTAAAAAGACGCCGTTTACTAGAAGTCACGGTGCTTTTTTGACCATCTTAAATCAACAGCCTATAGGTTCACGCGCAACGTTGCCAAACCTAATAGCATGGCTTGTCAAAATGCTCGACACTGTCGACAAAAGTCCTGAAGTTATGAATAAAAACTAAATGCAATAAAAGGAGGTTGCATACTCTCAGCTATGCAAATGCAACCTCTACAGATTCGTACAGCCTAAAATTTTAAATTTATTCAGTAGGTAAACAAAACAAAGGTAGCGTTTACGCATACTTTATTTTGTGACCATAGTCTGAATTCAAGACGTCATTTTATTTTGTCTGCATTTGCGCAGACAAAGGATTTCCCTCACTACATGAAAAGATAAACCTATCATACCATAATAGCACTATTTTATTTGTGTAAAATAAGCGTCTATAAATTGTTTGAAGTTAACTTTTATTATTGAAGCGATTTTTAAGCAAAAGCTAAAATGGCTTGGAGCAATATACGGGGATGTCAAACGTCCCGCTTCCGCCCCATTGGCAATACAGGCGACGAAAAATTTCAGCTCATATTTTTAAAAGATTTTAAACGAAACAGCGTCTTCCAAACGGTTAGTAGAGAAAATAATATGTTACGTCAAATTCTGCAGAATGCTATACGTGGGTTTTAGGAAAGATATTTTTAACTATGAAAATTATTTGTCTTGATGTGGTATACGTTTATCATCTGAATTACGGCATCTTTTATAAGATAAATTTATCAAGATAAGTTTTTTCTACATTCAGATAGACTTTTCTTTGATAAAAGTTAATTAATTTTTGCCTGCACAAATTTTATTTTTACACCAGGAAACATATCTTTTAATTATGTACGGCGTAAGTATTAAATAAGGTTAATAAAAAGGTATGATATTACCGGTTGAAATCATTTAACATGGATGAGTACTAAATTCAAGCATTTAAAAACTAAAAAACAGTTCCTGGATCGTCACTAGAAAGCTTTAAACCGAAATATCTATTCCATTCTTAAACATATTGCGCACAGAAATCAATTGTTCTTTTAGTAAAAGACAATGTAAAATATTATAAATTAAAACCACATAATAAATACTACAAATTCGTGCGTCTGCGCAGTTTAAGTTAATGAAAACAGAGGGAGCAGACAATCACGAACAATATTTTTCACCACCGTCGCATGCAATAGCGGCGTAAAATCTGTTTTCTCTCAATGATTTGTCTCTGAAACGTACAGAATCTCAGCTGGGCGCCAGCCAAATGTGCAACACATCCCAAAAGCAAATTACCTTTCACTAAACCCTTATTTCGTTAAGATAAAGTTGAATATTGCTTGTTTTCCTACCGCTTAAATTTGTAAGAGTGAAGCTAAATTCTGTTGGGTTGCTAGACTATCGGGTGGGACTCGAGCACCTCTTGTGATCCTTCTATGAAAATAATATTTTATTACACTCATAATACCCGATACCGACGATAATGGCTGTTTACTTGTTTTTCAGACAATTTTATAGGAGTTCGCGGTTCAGTTGCGACGTAAACAGCAATAGAAGTTTGTTTTGAATAATCAGGGTTGAATGGGGCCTAACCTTTGGATGGTATGAAATTTAAGATTTATTAAAATAATAAGTAGTCTTAAAATATACCTGATGTATCCAATCTGATGTTTACTTAAAGTTTTAAAAGTATTAAAATACTAAACAACTTCCCCTATCATTTTTCAGTTTCACTAGCTGAACAGCCTTAAGGTGCTCCCTCACCGCAGTGTTGTTCTTGATACGGCAATTGCCGTATTCTACGGTAATCCAGATCGAATTTGACTCGAAATACGGCACCATTCAACAACGCTGTCCATACAAATACGGCAATTTTCATTGCTAAAATAGGCTAAAATTCATGATATTTTTCAAATTACGGCAATTTTTTATAATTTTGGGCATTTTACGGCAATTTTTCGATTTTGAATACGGCAATCCTAAATTTGCCAGGAACAACACTGCCTCACCGGGAGCATTCGCGTGTAATGTAACATTATAGATTCGTCTTTGAGAATTACATTACAATAATACCTCCCTGAGTGACGAGCATTCACGTGTAATGTAATATTATAGATTTGTATCAAGATATTACACATTGTATCATTACAAGGTGCGCATTGTAATGCTCGGTTCTCCTCCTTCACTGATGTAATGCTCAAATCTGTAACGTTACATTACACGCGAATGCTCCCGGTGAGGGAGCACTTTTAAATTTTAAGGTGAAAAAAAAAACTTGTATATTCAAGCGTTGACTTAGTGCAAACATACCAAATTATTTCAAAATAAGTTTTTAACATGTGACATAAAAACAATGAATCCTATATAGACTTTAATAGGCGTCTAACGAAACTGTTAACTGAAACTCGATACCACTACAAAATGAACTGTCAGATATTCGTGTTCGGCACTGTTTTCCATTACACACGTCATATAACTTGTGCTTTGCGTCTCCGAACTACCTGAGTTAGGTGTGGGCTGTATTTGTTCGGCAAAGTTTATTGTGTGTTGACCGAAGTAGATATTTTAGGTGATGTTGACGTAGTTATAAGTGGAGGTGAAAGTTTGGATGTGAACTCTTTGGCCAAATACAATGTAATAAGGTATTGTTTTGTTTGTCAGTTTTATGCGTGCTTGTTTCTTCAATATAATAATAGAAGAAAAATAATAGAAGAAAAACACTACTACCCTGCTAAAATGAACTAAACTGGAATGTGCTCATCTAGGCCTTTCATTTGTTACCCATATTATAGTAATTGAAGAAAGTATTTTTGCACATTACAAAATGGCGTCATGCAGCCAACATATTAACTTTCTTCAAAAAATCTATAGCCACTGTCACTCGAAGAGTAAGGATTCTAATTCTAACAGCGAACTAAAATCTATGGAACAAGCATTGCGCTCAAAAAATGGCACCACACGAAAAGTGCAACTAAGTGGACGGAGCTAAAAATGCTGGCATTCAATTATGCAGCATAAAGCGTCTGAGCAATGGTTGATTATTAGCGACCATAATTTGTATACTCATAGATATTTTCTATACTTAAATGAAAAAATATGATACGTTTTTTCTGCGTATTTTTACTGCCTTCTTTGCGTCTTTTACACCATTTGACTACGCGGGACGTCATTTCTAATAAAATTTCTCTTTCTCTCTTTTCTCTACAATACAAACTGTAATTATTGTAAAGAATGTTAACGTTAGTCACCGGGTGCGTGGCCGGCCCGACTAAAGATGAGCGGGTTGTACTTTTTCGGCCCTATGGTGCCATTTTTTAAGCAATATTTGTTTGCAATGGGGAATGTCCGAAAAAAATCAAATTGGCTGAATATTTTTCTATAGGTAGGAACAATCAAGGTACAATCTCCATTCTGCTGTTACTTTCATACATTTGCGAAGTCGAAGAGACTTTGATTTTTTGAAATTTTTTCACGAAACCGAAAATTATGAAAATTTATTCTATTACTAAGGGACCTTATTCCTACCTATAGAAAAATATTCAGCCAATTTGATTTTTTTCGGACATTCCCCATTACACTTCCATAGATTTTAGTTCGCTGAATTCTAACGATAATTCACACATACAAATCTGATCAGGCATTTAGAAGTTATGGTGTAATAAAGAAACAAACATATTTATATACAAACACACGAACCCTGAACACAATACACTTCTTTTTAGGGTTACGTACCCAAAGGGTAAAAACGGGACCCTATTACTAAGACTCCGCTGTCCGTCTGTCCGTCTGTCCGTCTGTCCGTCTGTCTGTCTGTCTGTCACTAGGCTGTATCTCATGAACCCTGGTATCTGCGATCTGTGTTCCGCGTTCTGACCGCTTGTCGTCTGTGCGACACTATAAAGTTACAGACATTACAAAGAACTGGAAACGCAGAACACAGAACTAGGAACTCTTTCTGTCTGAGTGAGGCCGAAGGGTTCATAATCTCAATAATCTGAGTTGTTAAACTAGTCGACGACAACTAGACTAGGTACCTATTGTTCAAATAAACAACTTTTAACTTCTAAAACAACAAAAAGCAAACCTTACACACCTTGTAATTGTTTCTTGGAAAACAACAATTGATGATGATTAACTAAATTAGTAGGTAAGTAAAGGCAAACATTTTTTTTCACATTAAAGTGTAATTATAAAATCACAACCTCCGCTTTAAGGGTGACCCGCATTACATTTGAACACGTAAACCAAGCTATTTGCCATGGGACTCTGTTTTCTACGTTTGTCATTAAACAATTATGTTCGACCACTGAATGTTTTATTTCTCCGGCGTGTTAATGTACAATTAAGTTGTTTCCAGCACTGAGTTTTTCATAGCGTTTCTACATTCAATATTTGTAGGGTAAATAAAATGGGGAAAATGCCCTTTTGCGTGACTTTACTTTTACGTCACCTTTTTTATTTTTCAGTATTTACTTTTATTGGTTGATATTGTGGAACTCTTTGTGAACTCTTTAATTTATCATAATTTAGTAGTAATTTAAATAATGGATTTCCATAATGTATACAAATAGAAAATGATCGATTTTGACATCGAATCAACGATTTAATCAATAGATTTTTCTTTTATTTAAATGCAAAGTAAAAATATGTTTCTACAATAGGCATAAAATAATTATTTATTATCCTTTCTTCCTTACTGATATTATAAATGCGAAAGTCCGTTTGTTTGTTTGTTACGCCTTCACGTCCTAACTACTGAACCGATCATCATGAAATTTTGCATACACGTTGTCAGGGGTACAGAGAAGAACATAGGGTACCTTTCATCCCGAGGGATAGCAAAAAACCTTTCCACGCAGACGAAGTCGCGGGCGGCCGCCAGTTGTAACATAAATGATAAGGACTGCAAGAATAAATATTTAACTATATGTCATAAATATTTTACAATATGTCGTGGACTTTTCAACCGCGTCTCTTTTAATATGTCTAATTTGAGAATGTCTAAAATTTTTGAATACGGCCTAATATAAAGTCGGGAATTCGGTACTTTGAGTTGGCTCTAAATGTTTGAAAGCCCATTTCAGTCGAAATGCAGCTTAATTAAAGTTTAGCCGCGCTGTTGAGAGGGAATGGTCTGCCCTCATAATTTATTCCTGCGGGATATAATTCGGTCGGATTTAGCAACAAAACGCCATCGAAATGTCTCGTATTTGTCGTAGATTCTTAACATTAAATTCCTGGTCTGTTCAAATATTTTCACCGAGAATGGGTTAAGATGAATAAAGCTTTTGCGGACCGGTGCTGATCTATTTCAAAAATCTAATTTCTTTTTAAGGGTTCCGTACCCAAAGGGTAAAAACGGGACCCTATTACTAAGACTCCGCTGTCCGTCTGTCTGTCTGTCTGTCTGTCACCAGGTTGTATCTCATGAACCGTGATAGCTATATAGACAGTTGAAATTTTCACAGATGATGTATTTCTGTTGCCGCTATAACAACAAATACTAAAACAGAACAAAATGAATATTTAAGGGGGGCTCCCATACAACAAACGTGTTTTTTTGCCGTTTTTTGGTAGGGAACCCTTCGTGCGCGAGTCCGACTCGCACTTGGCCGGTTTTATTTTTAGTTCACACCATAGTTGACGTAAAGAGTTTTACTGACATTTTACATGTATTCTGTTTTCTGACTAATTCAATATACTTATTTATCCAATTTGTCTAAAAAGGTGCTAAAATTAAATTTTCCCTTACAAAAAAGATATATCGGGTCATTTTGAACTTACCATCCAAATTTTGAGGATGTGTTCAGTCCATGAATCTGAACAACTTTCTCTAAGGAACACATGGACAAATATGTAAAAAAATCGACTCTCCATACAAATCAAAGAGATCACGTGATCAATTTGGTATGGGATGACAAAAATTTTTGTGGCGAAAGGAGATGTCCCAGCGTTGCCCCAGTTTAATTTTATTTAATTACTTTCTTAATTTAAAAATGCTAATTACATTTTATTTAGGTATCAAGAATTGTTTTATATTTAGAGAAACAATTACAAAAACATTAAGTTATTTTCTGAAGTATTTTGTGAAAAAATGTAAGTAAATAGTACTCTGATGATAAAAAATTGTTATTTAAAGCGTTTTTACTTAAAAATCCCATTTTTTAATTCAGTAAATAATTATCAATCTGATTCTAGAGTAAAATACCTACTCTGACATACTACTTTGATTAAGACGTAATAGACTTTCATTTTTTGAGAATGGTGGGGCAAATGACATAGGCGCGATGACACATGTCTTTTGACATATGTTTCTAAGAGAAAGTTATTTAATTTCATGGACTAGACACATCCTTAAAATTTGGATGCTAAGTTCAAAATGACCCAATATAACTAACAAAGTTAACATCTAATACGAACATAAACGAAAAAAATCAGTAAGTAAATCTTTTGATCAAACTTTTCACTTCGGGTTACTTTCACAAGGATCGTTCGTAGTATTTATTTTTGTAAGATAACGATCCGCATTTTTCACAATTACTTGGACGTTTTCACGTTAATCCATCTTCTTTGTCTCGTCGCTGGATTTCATTTGCCGAACAAATTGCGACATTGGCTTTCTTTGTTTCGACGGTGACTGAATTATCTATTGGTAGAGTAATGAGCTGTATTAAGAGGGAGACTCCGACTTACTAAAGGGAGAATTCAAATTTCTCAGACGCTTTCAGTATATAAACCCATTTTCAGTCAATTTAAAAGAACTTTTTAAGCCGATTAACGTATCAAGATAAAATTGTTAAGTCGCTGTCTCAGAGACGCTTTTGTAAGTTTAAAAAACAAATAAAATCATTTTATTCATTGTTTATATAGTACATGCTACACTATGTATTTAACACTTCATTCTTCTGTATATAAACGTACCTAATACAAATTATTTGGGTTTTCTTAACCTACCAAAAAACATTTTTTAATGCAGCAAAGGCATAACTGCTCTAGATATTAAACTAAAAAAGCAAAACTTTTTTGTTCAAATTAATGAACTGGCATTTAATTTTCTGTTGCACGACTACATTATTTAAAAGCTAGATAAAATCACATTAAGTTTCTTTTGTTCTTCGGATAATATCATGACGTCAGCGGCTATGAACTCACGATGAACTACGCCTTTTGCATGGCAAAGTGGATTATTATGTGCTATTTACGAGTCGACTTGGCAGGCAACTTGGCAGATGACTTTAGTCAATTAGCGCTTTTTATCGATAATCGCTTGTAAAATCTAATCGCAAACATAATTTCAATGAAGTGGCGATTGGATTTTACAAGCGATTGTCGATAAAAAGCGCTAATTGACTAAAATCGCATACCTAGTTGCCTACCAAGTCGACTCATGTAGTTTTAGCATTGACGTTAATTTAATAGAATATTCAGTGTAGAAAGCGATTGCAGAAAGAAAATGAGTTAACAAAAGTGTAAATTTTTTAAAAGCTTAAAAGGAATTTGAAATTTTTCTGAGTCATGCCAAATAAGGAATCCTTACTAATATTATAAATGCTAAAGTATGTTTTCGTGTTTGTTTGTTAAGCCTTCACGTCTAAGCTACTCAACCGATCGTCATTAAATTTTGCATACATGTTGTCAGGGGAACAGAAAAGGACATAGGGTAGCTTTTATCTAGAAAAAAAGTACTGTTCCGGAGGGATAGCAAAACAACTTTTTATGCATTAATGTTCATTTTATGAAACCAAGTTTTTTTCAATGAAACGCCTAAGTATGAGTAATTATATTATTATCTTATATAAAGTATAAGTATTATTGTGTAGATATTCATTATATATTCTGAACTGCATTAGCGAATATCTTTTCCCAAAGGTTGACTGGTGGAGAATACTACTAGCATTAAGTCCGCCTGTTTTACCATTCTGTATTGTTCAATGAAGATAGTTAAAATAAAAAAATAAGAAAATAAAAAATAAGTACCAAAATTTTTACCATGCCATAACTAAGCCACGTAATCGTAAGATCACGTGAAATCATTGATTTGTATTAATATTAAAAAATAAGTTTAATATGACCTATGTTTTTAATAGAAAGTTTTCTCTCTCTCTCTCTCTTCTTCATTAGAATTAGTGTTTCGTAATTTAATTTGGTGATTGCGGATAGAGTTAAGACCATTTAATACCAAAAGTTAGTGTTTGTGCAGATTGGATATTCTACAAAGTACGACAATCATAAATTTGAAGCTCAACGCTACTGAGTACAATAATTAACAGTCTCGCCAAAAGCACAAACAGAACTAACATTATCCCAAAAAATAGTGCACTGCACTAAATTTAACCGGCAAAATTAAATTATCCACTCGCGTTGTACCTATATCATATTACCGTACGTCCGTTCTTTTAATTTCACTGTTTATATTCATAACTCGGACTCGTATCGTCCGGAAGGCTTTGTTTATCTCGTTTAGGACAAATTTGTGGGTAAAAAGTTATGTCCGTGTGCGACTGCAATGGTCTTTTTTTGGTTTTTGTTAGCTTCCGCGATTATGAATGGGCTAATGTTTTTGTTGGGTGGACTCCAAGCTTGATTCTGTGGAAGTTTTTGCTGTCTGCATTTTGCATTAACTTTGATATACTGTCATAGCTAGAGGATACACGTGGAAGTTTAATAAATAGTGTGAGTACGAATATCGATACCGGCTTTGTTAATTTGGAAACCGAATAGATGACTCGAGTTGCGCTTAATTTACTACTACGAGGAGTAGTTACGAGACAGATGGTTTGATTAGTTATGAAGTAAATAAAAATAAAGATTTTTTAAACATTATGAGACATTAAAAAGACTCGTCACCAGCTAATGATGAGCTGCAGACGAGAAGATTTTTAGTATATTATTTAACATAATATACAATTTAAAAGAAGGATAATGAGGAGCTCGATGGCGCAGGTGGACGATTGCAATGATTAAGCGTCTTTCGAAAGGGTCATTCATACGATGGGTGATCAAAAAATTATCAGCTCGAGCTCCTGCTTCGAAAGGCACGTTAAGCGATTAAGGTCCAGGCTGCATTTGCAGTCGTTAACACCCACTAATCCACATTGGACCCGCGTGGTGGGTTACGACCCATCTTTCTTATCCACCCATAAGGAAGGCTTGTGCCCCAGCAGTGGGGATAAAAAAATGGCTGAGGATCATGGTCACAATTTAATATTATTTGCATCATAATAATTATTTTAAAAGCCATTTTCGTTTGTTGAACTTCACACTAGAATTATTTTCAGAACAATATTCCGATCTCGTGGAAAGATTGGGTCAATTATCCCGTCTTCATCTCCCGAGATTTAATTTGTTACAAAGTAGTAGCTCTGCTATACGCTCGCACTATATCGCACGTCTTCAGCGCTATAGGAAGGAAAAAGAAAGCAATAGCTACCCCCTCTCTGCCTCCGACCAGCGCTGCCCGCCACCGCGTCAACCTCATTCTTTGTTGCGCGCGCGCGCAAAATGGGATTGTAATGGGAAAATTTTTACCCCGGGGTATAGATGGAAATTACCCCACTGAAAATGTTAGTCGGTAGAGCGAAGGGGTTATGTGGATTCGCGTGGCTCAGTCATCCATGGAACAATTATGATTTTGGGCGCCGTTAATATCAATGAAAGTTAAAAATTAAAAGATAAATTGTCCACAGATCGAAACAAAGTGAGTTTAATAAATCAAACCAATATTTACGTTGAAACAAACATTTATTTAACACATTGTATAACTAATACCAAGTTAACAACGATTCGCAGAAAATAAGTCATAAAAATATTTAAAACCACATGGGGTATAAATGGTTTAACGAAGAATCCGAAGGGTTAAAATGAAGTCACACATTTTATATTAATACATAATACCTTGAGAACCCATTATAATGTTAAAACCGCACGAAGGGCAAATGGTTTAACAGGGACCCTTAACAGGTTAAAGTGAGACCATACATTTAATACAAAAACAATACCCTTGGGTTCATTATAAAATTAAAACCATATAAAGAAGTAGGGATTTAAACTATAAACCCTTAAAAGTAAAGGTGAGGGCATATCTGTTCGTTTCCAGTTAGTCAGACGGATTAAGAGGCCGGTTCCGCATTTGAAATAAGTTTTCAAACGTCACCAATCTCTCAAGCCGGCTGACCGTCAAGAACCGGACACATATGTACTCACAAAAAAAAAACTTATGCTAAGATACTTATTATTTATCATCTTAACACAAGACAATTATAGTAAAATAGAATTATTTATACATACTGGCTCATGGACCAGAGTTACGCTGAAGTTAAATAAATTTGAAACATGACTATGGGTACATTTATTGGCTGTAGACCTGCTCCGGGTTGAGTCTGAACATGTCATCAAAACACCATTTTGTACTGGATATAAACGTTAATTACTTCACCGGGTACATACTACAGAAACACTGCCGCGATGATAATAAAAGAAAGCTGCGGAATACCTTGGTTAGTTTTATAAATCCATGGTAATGGTACGGTTTAACACGTGTGCTCGTCACGCCGATATTAATGAGACATCATAGCATGGAATTCCCGCTAGGCCACTGCACGGACGACGTTAGATCGAAATGAGCTTAAACCATGACCTTGAAAGATTTCCTGGACCAAACTGGGAACCACTTATATCTTGAAATTTTGAGGTAAACCTGGACACAACCTGAGAGCCCAAATTTGGGCTTTAATTATTACAGGTTATCATCTCGAAAGAAACATGGTACAATATACAATTTGAGCCTTGAGCCCACTTAAAGGGATGCTCAACGCATCATTAAATCAATAGCGAAACCACTAAAAATCGCCAAAAGCCGTGGCTCACATATTATTCAATTCCTGCATCTCTGAATGACACCGGCGAAAAAGTGCTATGGCGGAAATCCACCGAGTTTGCTAGAATTCTCTCGAATGAGTACCATCGACAAAAGACACACCATAGACAATCGCACTCCCTGAACTTACTTACCTTTTGTCTGAATATTAATATTAAAACGTTTAACTAGCATGCGAGACAGGGGTATTTACTTTATTTAATTAAAATAACAAATAGGATTTATTTGATTTTATCACCAAAGTGTAAATTAATTGGTCCGAAACGTTCAATTAGCGGGAATCGGAACGCTAAACGTCACATCTGACAGTTGTCACTTGTCAATTGAAAAGACAGCTATGAGATATGTAAACAAGAAAGTTTATTTGCTTTAATTATTGAAAAGTGCTAAAATTCTTTGTGAATGATATTTTAAAATGAATTCAAGTGAATGCTTTGTGATCAAAGTGGGCGGTATAATCGCCGACATTCGTTAAACTACTGGAAATTGACCCAAATAAAGGTAAACATATCCATGCATTTATCCTACACAAACCATATCAAAAGCTATATGAAAACACTAGGTGTGTTTTGTAAAACCTATCTAAACTCTTACCTACTCTTAATACCTAATGTTCCTTGTCCAACCTACAAGACTATAACGAGAATGCCGCTATAACAAGTACTTTAAAATCAAATGTTGGTTACCCCATAGGTATATAAAAAAAAGGTGTTACAGACGCACGTCGGTCATCACAAAAATATTACTTTTTTGTTTAACTATAGTCTTAAAATCAGTGAAATTATAAACGTGAATTAAAACGGTAAAATACCTTCACTATGCAAGTGATACGAATGTTGAAGGTAGACTCACAATTTATCTTTTCTCTTAGTGATGAAAAGTATGCAAGTTATTTACAAAGGCAAACTGCCTTATATTTGCCTCGAGTCAATACGAGATATTGACCAATGGTACATTTTTCCCGAGCCAATACGTGATATTGGCCAGTGAATTTTTTTTCCCGAGTCAATACGAGATATTGACCAGTGATACTTTTATGCGTTAATACGAGATATTAACCATCATTTTACAATAAACTGCCGAATACTTGCCTCGAGTCGATACGACCTGCTTTTGTGAGTTAATGTCTTAATAACGAATCCTTCGTATATTATGATTGAACTCAACTTACAGGTAAGTTTGTTTAATCATTATTAACCGCTTCATATTTTACAAAATATGAATAGATTTGCTGGTGTTAACTGCAAAATATTTGCTTTGAGTCAATACGACATACTTGCTTTTATGAGATATTTTTTCCCGAGTCAATACGTGATATTGACCAGTGATAAGTACTATTATGAGCTAATACGAGATATTAGCCGTAATTTTATAAAACCTAGATTTGCTGACGTAAACTGCAGATTATTTACTTTAAGTCAATACGAGATACTTCTATGTGTTAATACGACATATTAACCGTTATTTTACAAATATTAATAAGATATTTGCTATCAAAAATGAAGGCCTAATAATCTTTTTCGTGAAACATCAAAATTGTTGTCACTGATACAGGTATGTACAAGTACTTTTAAATGTTTCGGTTTTCTCGAACAACATTATAAAACAAAATTCTGATTCCTTTTTATTTTTTCTTCGAGAAAAATCAGCAATGATGTTGAACATCAAAATACACTCCCACAAGTGTTAAAGGTGCCCTTATGGTCAGTAAAATTAAAAAGAAAAAAAAACGTTACCGGCAAATTCATCTCCGATTCGTTGAAAATGAATCATGCTATTATCATGTATTATGCCACTACTGAAAATCGTTCGAACAGTGTCTTTAAAGACCGTCAGCGCGACGACACCGACTGCTCAGTTCTCTCTAAACTTGGGGTCTGCCACAACAACCACAACCATATCTTGGAACACAAGCAGTTGAGCCGAGGTGACGGACAACAATCAGCAGGGCCAGTTTAACGTGTTTCATCAGCCTTGCGGCACCTACCTGCAGCTTCCAGCTCCAAGGGCTACCCGTGATCACCACCGTCGGTACCGTCGCGCTACCGGATCAGAACAAAAGGTCAAAAAGTCTGTACCTTCTCTGTATTTTTAGCTGGTCAGCTAAAATACGTTCTCGATTCGAGTAAAAACTATCAAACGACCGTTATGTGCTTGAGGTTATTTTCCAATACTAATCCTAAGTATTCAGTTAGTTAAATTAAAAAATAAACAAATATATTTTATTTTCTTTACAATAGAAAATAGAACATGTGGGTACTTTCTGAACATTATATGGAGGATGCTAGAACGACTTAACTCATAACATGTGTCCTGATAATGTCATGGCACAACTATTAGTCCTTGAGAACGGTTGCTTTCACGCACAGCGCAAAAAGTATTGAAGACTAGCGGCCGCCAAGAAAATGTTTCTTGCTATCCCTCAGGAACAATATTTTCCTTTCGGGATTAAAGGTACCGTATGTCTTTCTCTGTAACCCAGACAACGTGTATAAAAATTTCATGATGATCTGTTCAGTGGTTGAGACGTGAGGGTGTAACAAACAAACAAACAAAAGGACTTTTGCATTTTTTATATTAGTAAATATGTTATTAAGTCAATAAACTTCATGAGTTTTGGGTCTTATTCTTTGGCTTTTTCACAGCACTACACAGAATCATCATCTTTACTAGATTTTTAAACCAATAATTTAACCCATTAATTACAGGCTTCAATGCCCTATTAAGATGACACTTATGTCTGGGTATTAATTACCAAAATTTCTCAAATTTTCAAGTATTAGAAACTATAAAAACAATGATTCTAATATTTAAGATCCTCATTAACTATCAAGAAAGTCCCAGCCAAACATGTAAATTCTTTGGCCTTGTATTGAATTTCTAAAATTAGTAGTATATTGACAAATAAGGACAAACAAAATATTTTTAGAAGAAGTTATTAAAATCAAATAAAATACATTTTAGTGACTTTGTCAGATACTTGGGAACTATTACAGGAGTTTGTACTGTGGTAGCATTACTATTTTAACACTTAAAATTTTAATATTGGACAAGCTTAAGGCTTGTACATATTGAGCATTAATGTTTAACTATTTAAAATAATGAATATAATAATTACGTATACATCGTACTATGTACCTTGTCAACTTTGTATTGTATGGTGGAAAAATAATATTTGTTTTTCTGATACGTTTAAATCAATATGATAAACGAATAGTTTTCAATACTTTCTCCATTGCTTTGACAATAAGACTGCGCAGCAGCCGGTCAGAGTGAGACAATATAAGATTTTGCACAAACCAGGAATAATTGCTGCTCATTAATGACCTGGATCTGCTTTTTGTTATAAAATTCTTCGCATGCCGTGCGTATACTAGCACCGATGGGCTGCTACCCGATGGGCGGCGCCTACCACTGCGGCTGTGCTAGATAGAGCTGGGACGCGCACCACGCCGTCTGTCTGCAGGTGCCTATACTGAAGTTTTTGTTGTATATTAATAACACCACTGCCATTTCATAAATGAATCGAATTAGTGGTGTTCATTGCTTGCAATTAAATTAAATTGCTAAATTGCTCGCGAGAAATGGCAGTATTATGATTAACAATAGGCGTAATAACGCCTCCCCAGCTTTATTTTTCCTTACTTATTTTAAAAAAAAACTTATTTTATTGTACATGACAAAGCCAAATGACATAATAACTATCACAGCCATGGTTTCTCAATAAGATAAAATAATAATAAAATAAAATAAAAAATAAAAGTTTTTTATTTCTGCAATTACACAATACATTAAATAAACTTATATTATTAAAGCTACCTAGTAAACATAATAATATACTTGTGACAGGCAACTCCATTCCCTCGTTGAAACCTTAATCAACTTGCTGTTAAAGAAATAGCGATGGTAATAGTCACAACAAACGTTAATTTATTTTTATCTGTTCGCAGAAAGAAACATCATACTCGCTGTCAGTTTTCTCTGGCTGCATATTATAAGGCAAACGTTCCTTAGAAAACAAGTTTCTTTAGTCAAGCGTTAGAAGTGTCTATTGATACCTTGCCTCAGTATTTGAATAATACTGCAAGCAAATCTATATTTTTATTGGAAATAGTGCCAAGAAAGAATATCTTATTTTATATAAAT
This sequence comes from Agriphila tristella, assembly GCA_928269145.1. Classification (NCBI taxonomy): domain Eukaryota; kingdom Metazoa; phylum Arthropoda; class Insecta; order Lepidoptera; family Crambidae; genus Agriphila; species Agriphila tristella. The sequence goes on from OV743433.1 coordinate 4,136,730, forward strand.
TAATGATTTAATAGGATTTCTAAATAACTGCTTTCTAAACGAATCCCAGTATACAATCATTGCTCAGATATCTCCTAATTATTTTAAATCAATATCAGCGGCAATGGTAACCTAAAAAAAAAAATTTTTTTTTTGATTTGTTTGTTACACTACCGTTACATTACCGTTACATTACATTACCGTTAGATACCGTTGGATCTTACAATAGTTTAAGTTTACCTGTTGAACTTACTCCCAAATAACTTACATTTTGAACAATTAAGCACACATTGGTCACCTTGTTAGCCTTGGCTACAAGTGAATGAATACAGATCATGTACTTAATTCAATTAACCAACTCAGTATTGTATTATATTATCTGAGGTAACACAGTAAGATTTGGCGAAATAATATATTATTTAAAATTTAAATGACAGATGTTTAATCACATCTTCTGTAAGTCTCAACTTGTTGAACTTTCCATTCTTTGAGTTTTTATTTCTGTAATAAAATTATTTGTGTTTATTAATAAAAATATCTTAAATATTATCGCCCTTATGAACTAACACAAACCCCCCCCCCCCCCCCCCCCCCAAAAAAAAAACTTATCAATGCTGCCTCGTCACAAACATTCGGCCGATTGATAAAATTTATAATGGAGGAATGTTACACCGACTTTTTTATTAATCTCATTACCTGTTTATCATGTTGTGTGACATGTGGTTACATCGGCGCGGCGGCCAAGTTGCTGCCATTTGTGACGAAAAATTTGTTCAATTACTAGTCTGTGTGTCGAATTTTCTGTGGATGCTATTCGCAATCTGCTGTTTGGACTGGACAATCGACAATATTTGCGAGTTTCCAGGATACGGGCTCTAATTTTGCAGAACCGACATTGTAATAAAACAATTTTTTATCATGTTGCAGTTGCAGTGCAGGAGCACTGACTTATTTTTATCTTATTTAACTAATCCTTATAACAATTTAATGTGTGTTTACTTAACCCTTGTTTATTTATATAAACAAACAAAGGTTCCTCTAATAACAATGATATCTTCTCTAAACATCCTACTTTGTAACAAATTAAATCTCGGGAGATGAAGACGGGATAATTTAATGATCAAACGAACTTACCCTAAGTGAAGTTCGATCTTAATTATCCCGTCTTCATCGAAGAGATTTAAAGTCCCAACCCGCCCTTGCTAGTTGTTTGTTTAACAACCGTATCCCTATAATAGATGGAGATATCAATGTATTTACTTACTACTCCAAACTGAATGAGGTTGACGCGGCGGCGGGCAGCGCTGGTCGGAGGCAGAGAGGGGGTAGCTATTGCTTTCTTTTTCCTTCCTATAGCGCTGAAGACGTGCGATATAGTGCGAGCGTATAGCAGAGCTACTACTTTGTAACAAATTAAATCTCTTCGATGAAGACGGGATAATTAAGATCGAACTTCACTTAGGGTAAGTTCGTTTGATCATTAAAATATTAGCTATACAAAACGATCTGTCCCAAAATCGCCAACTTTAGACAATCGCCGTCTAAAGTCCAGTAGATATACATTTTCTCGGATGCTTCCCAATATACAATGTAAAACGTGATAGAGTCTGCCTAAAATGTCAGTTTACATGAGAAATTATTAAATTATTTATAAAAACGTATACTGGTAACCCTGTTGGTGCTGTCAAAAGATATTTTTTTATTTATTTATTTAGATGGTATTGGTTGGGTGGTTGGGGATTTAGGTGGATAATAAAATTATTTTTGAAATTACCCATGTAAACTGACTTTTTAGACAGACATACAAAGTTCTGCTTACTTTACGTTAAAGTTCAGTCTAGTTTTAAACTGAAACTGAAACCTAACTGAAAATAAATTATGGTAACCTATTTCCAATACATGATAATGAGGTATTTACATGGTGCGACTTGGCAGGAGCTTGTTATCGACAATCGCTTGTAAAATCTAATCGCAAACTTAATTTCATTGAGGTGGCGATTCGATTTTACAAGCGATTGTCGATAAAAAACGCTAATTCACTAAAGTCGCCTGCCAAGTTGCCTGCAAAGTTGACTCGTGTAAATACCACATTACTTATCTAATAGTTAATTAATATACTCTATACTTGTAGCCATTAGTTACAATACATTTTTGAGTACTTCTTTCCACGAATTAAAATTAATATTCCACAATTCGGCATTCATTAAAATTTCAATGACACTGTAAAGCGAATATTATCGAAGATATTTCAAAGCTCTGAAACGACCAGTTAGCGCTTACGCTGAATTTGGTTAAACCGGACAAATTGAAGGGTGAAGGCTTTCATTAAAATTGTTCAACCACAACGATTTATAAGATTGTAACTGGGATTCGCGAAATAAAACTAATTAAAAGGAAGTCCTTTTGCAGCGGCTGCGCGGGATGTTGAGGACAGCATTATAATTTATTTGCTTTATACTTACAAGTTAAGTCATTAAAACCCTTGGATTTGGGCTATTCTGTGACTTTATGCCTACTACCACGACGCTTTTGCAAAGTTCAGCGTTGTTGATAAATATGGCTAAATTAAAACTTAAATTGATGTTGGGATAGATTTCATTAACAAGCATAAAAAAAGATGCAAAAAGTCTAGAATGGGCATATTAATAATGTACTCTTAAGTGCTTTAGAGGAGGAGAGAAGCTCGATGGCGCAGTGGTTTAGCGCCTGGCCCAGCGATTGCGGAGGTTAAGCAAGTTTCGCAAGGGTCAGCCATGGGATGGGTGACCAAAAATTTATTATCTTGAGCTTCTCCGTGCTTCGGAAGGCATGTTAAGCCGTTGGTCCCGGGTGCATTTGCAGTCGTTAACACCCACCAATCTGCATTGGGCCCGCGTGGTGGGTTATGGCCCATCCTCCTTATCTACCCATAAGGAAGGTCTATGTCCCAGCCACAGCAAAGATAATGAGCAGTAGGGACATCAACATGGCTGATGGTCAAGTGCCTTTTAACGTAAAAGTTTGTAAAACGGCTGAAAGGGTTTAGATAAAATTTAGCACACAAATAGTCAGCTTGGATTAAAACATACTTCTTAACGTGGTCATGCTATGTCTAATGTCTCACTCATACTAAGATCCCACTTCGTTAAAAAGTAAATTCAAATAGTGTACACTGAAAAATAATATAGCACAAAGTTATTACACTATAGAAGAATATAATAGCACAGTATATTGCTCACCGAAGCTATTTGTTTTAAAAGCCGATGTATCAGTTAAACAGTCGACTTGGGACCGAGGGGCGCGTGAATGGCGTACATGCATCATGGTAGCTGCACAGTAATGCCTACCTATTTATAGACTGAATAGATGGCAGTTTAAAAAACAAAATGCTTTTTTGTTGGCTACAAAACCCACTACAATATTAGTGTTTGTTGCAAAAAAAAGTGATTAAAAGTCTGTACCTATAAAATTGTCGTTTTGCATGGAGAATTTTGAACAAGTTGCATTTTTCATACTAAGATTTTCTTATTTTATTTTACAATGGACCGTGAGGGCTAATGCTACGAAACTTTTATGTACAAATGAGCTAACTTATGCTATTAATGTTAAGCGAAAAAAAAAATTGGCTAAGTCACAATAAATAAAGTGGTAGTTATTACTACCAAAAAAGGAGTCACTTTGAATTTATTTTTTAATGTTGTCGACGACCTCCATCCGTGGTCGAGTGGTTCGCACGCCGGTTTTCAAGGCGTCACCATCTCTTGAGGTCCCGGGTTCGATCCCCGGCTGAGTCGAAGTAGAAAATGAACTTTTCAATATTGTCTCAGGTCTGGGTGTGTGTCATACTACTGTTGTTTCTGATTTCCATAACACAAGTGCTATAGCTACTTACTTAGGGATTGGAGCAATGTATGTGATGTTGTCAATTTTTATTTATTTATTAATGTTAAGAAAACTATAAGGTTTTTTTTGTTATTGCTAGTTGTCTATAATGATTATAATTAGATTAAATATCAAGCAATTTATGAATATTTTAAATCATAGAAGTGACGAGGTTCTCTATTAGTAAAAAAAAATCGGCAATATCAAAGGTTAAGACCATTATTAATTTTGTTAAGAAAAAAATATTAACACTAGTCAGCTACGCCGACCAAAATGGGAAAGGTTTGTAAAATCAACGGTTATTTTTTACATAAATTAATAGATCATTAAAAACATAGTAACAAAGAACCAATTTGGATATCTCACGGCTTTGATCACAGAATTCGCAAACGTTAATTTATTGCTAATGATTACTGTGGTGAAATATTCTCATTCTCATTTCCGCAACAGTTAAAACCTTGTGACGATAAAATAAACGGGCGAATGAAATAAATACCGCCCGCCCCTTAATAACCGGCACAATAATTCACATTACCGCTGATATGGTAGATTTTCCATAGCGTATTACGGTACGATTTTTGCTGAGCCAGTTTGGCACGCATATATGACACAATGTTGTATATAACATAATAAGTGCGTTTGGTAAAACCCTTATAATTCCAAATATGGTAGAAAGGGTACCGAATATAAGTAAAACCCCGGAAAAATGTTATAGATATGTAGCCTGAAAATCACCACTTGACCAAAGAATTTAAACCACTTGACTAAAAAAAAAAATTGTTTCTTTTTATGAAAAAATGCATAGGGCATCCCTAGACCGAGATACATAGTTTATTGTTTTTGATCATAACTGTGTGAAGGATTATCAACAAGAAGTATCTTTGTTGATAATCCTAATAAATCTGCGTCTAGGGTTGCCACTGTGCTGTTTTCTATACAAACAAAAAATATTTGCCATATGGTGGTTTATTCCTTAATTTCAATATTTTTCGGGGGTTGTACGCCTATTAGTAACCCATCTGCAATATTATAATATAATAGTAGGAGTTTATATGCTTTTAACTTTGGTCTGTTATTTCTTAATTAAGAAGATTGTAATGAATGTCTGGAAAAGTGAATTTTTGGGGCAGTTTCCTTTGAAACAGGAGTCAACGTTGATGTAACCCAGTTTTTGTTATGATACGATACACAAAATTGATACACTTTTTGAATTTTTATAACTTTTCCCCGAAATCGTATTAGCTTCTAATGTAATTTCATTCGCCGTTGAATTTCATATAACGTGTGATACAAATAAATAACAAACCTCAGAAAAAAATGTGTTTTTACCAAATCTTTTTATGGGATATCAAAGCCATCTCCTGCGGATATAGCCTCTTTGATTAATGCCGCATAATACGAATGGGTGGACCTATTAAGGATCTAGAAAATATAGAAGCGATAAAATCCATATAAAAATTCTTCATTCTTGTAGCTTGGTGAGTCAAAATTACAAATGTCTATGTATGTAGTCATATAAGCCCGGCAAATTGTAAAAAAATACTTACTTACCTACAATTTTTTTGTGAATCGCGAATCTCTATAGATATGTACTTACATATATAACTACGCAGCTATCATTTAATGGTGTTGAAAAAATATAACCATGATTCAAAACACCTTCTCCTTAACAATTTGAGCCAGTCCCGTAAGAATATTAGCTCTTTCTATTATATATTTCTTTTTTGATTATGAAGAAATTAAAATACCTTGTTGTTCCTTCATTAATTCTTTTTACTTCTTGTAACATTTATTTATTGTAAAACACTTATTTGAAATGTCCTGAAAGATAGAGAATAAGCAATTTATTATTTAAATTTAATTGTTTTAAAACAGAGACTTAAAAAAACACATTTAATCAGGTCTTTATACAAATACCTAATCAAGAGTTTAAAAAAAAAGCTTAAAGTTGGGACACATGTCGTGTTTTTCATTTGGATTGATACGGCTTATAATGACACTTTTAAAATAATATTATAATACCCTTAATTTGGGTATTATAATTTATCTATTTGAAGTTATAAGCTTTGCAATCGGTAACACTTATTATGCTTTATACTGTGAATAAATTCACGCTTTTCTCCCAGAGGGAAGGGTAATATTTCTCCCGTTTTTTCATTCTTCAACAACTTTCGAGATAAAAGAAAACATTGCTACGTAGTTAGACCTAGAAAATTGTTTCAGACAAAAACTAACATTGCAAGTTAATAACGGAGATAGAGACCGAGGCCATATCCATATTTTATTCGGCGGAGCCGAGTCCAGGGGCCATAATTTATCGTCCTATCGCAGAAGTCCACTCAGTCCGATGATCCCCGTTACATATCGGTTGCTATTCCTCTCCCAGGCTCATTTACTAAAGGGTTGGCCGACGTTGATACGCGGTTTTAAAGCCTATGTAATTGACCATAAAGGTTTTTCTATTTGCAGTTAATGTGGAAGACGGGTGGCGTCTTGTGATAGTTTTGATCTCAGAACGTAACTAGTTTTTACATTTTAATCATATTATGAAATATGTTTATTGCGACAAAAATGTCTTGCAGTCATACAATAACACTAGAAATGGTCGATTTGAGTTATGTTTGTAAATAATTTTGTTGGTTATATTATATTTTTCTTATATTTACTTATAAGGCTGTCAAACCATTATTCAAGTTATTTATTCCGTGTTAACTCGATTAATTGCGACTGACACGCATGTCTGTGTGGATTATCAAACTATAAATTTGCATCACCAACAATCTGCTAACGGGGTCTGACTAAGGTCTTTACGAAATTGAAGTTGATTGAATAACGAAAATGAAAAAATACTTATTGCAACAATCACAATTAAGTTAGTGACGAATCGTTTAAATTTCTGTAATTTGAAAATATTGTTAACAATAGAGAAATATTCATACAAGGTGCATTTTTAACCACTCTCCAAATTTTAAGGACGTGTTCAGTCCATGAAACTGAAACCTTTCTCCATGAAACATGTTTCGGAATACGCCAAAAAATGTTGGTCATCCCATACTAAATTGATCACGTGATCACTTTGATTTGTATGAAAAGTCATTTTTTTTTAACATATTTGACCCTATGTTTCTCAGAGAAAGTTGTTCAGTTTCATGGAATGAACACATCCTTAAAATTTGAAGAGTGGTTACAAATGCACCTTGTATAACTAACTGTTCGTTCTTTAACTCAAACTGAATGTTGCCAACTACGACTTTCAAACAATATTTTCCCCCCAAACACGCAACTGTGGCCATAAAGCAAAATGCAATTCAATCCTGGCCAGCCACTGTTGGTGGTGTCAATCCACAGCACAGCAGCCAGTCTCGTCCCCTAATCGCCGCTTTGCCAATCACAATGGGGTCACCAGGAAATGAATTCGCGTGTTCGTTGCCAAACCTGACCGAGTGCGTTTGGAGAGGTTTCAAGTGTTGACACACTGCCCTTACCTTACTAAACGAATTTGAGTCTTACTGTGCAGAAAATAAAGATTGTGTAACAGCAGATTGTTAAACAATACTGCAGCTAGAAATATATTCACACTGCGCTCTACTAAAAGGTTTTTTTGCTGTCGTAAACTCTGAAATCAAATGATTTAAACTTTTGAATTTCTAATCCCTTTTGATTCAAAAACAGGGTTTAGTTTTACAATAAAAGTGTTTATTATATACGACTACGTCCCTTATAAAATGCGAATGAAGGGCAATTCTCTTAAGTAATACAACATTTAAGCTCCCGTAAAAACGTTAACAATCACGACGGAACCTATAAAAGCGTCAAATCATGCAATAGAATATTTATGAGGTCGTTTTGTTAATGAGTTAATAACGAGTTATTGTTAATAGTTGACGTAAAGTGGAGCTTTTCGGTAAAAGTAACCATTTGTGGCTTTTGATTGCTAAATTATGGGGTTAGTGCACAACTGCTGAGATATATTTAGCAAGGGTCTTACAAATAAATTATGCCATTAGCTTAAAATATTTTTTAGTTTCATCCCGTTCGATTGAGTAAGCATTATTTTACTACATGTTGCATTTCAAAACTCGGTTCATCATCAGTGATCAAAAAGAAAGATTAAAAAAGGCTAAATTCTATTTTAAATACTATATCGTTCATACTTTTTTCCATTTTCCAAATCTTGAATTAATGATTGTGTGAACTAAACATACTCAATCTCAAAAAAAATCGAATTGTGCTTTTTCTAAAAGGATTTTACGAAAAAACAGTCAGTTTAATTTCTTGTTTATTTTGGACCCCCATTACACGTAGTCGGATATGTAGGTACGAGTATTTTGGCTGGGAACTAAACAGTAATAATCAGCTTTAACTTAAACAATATCTTCAGACAATGTCATGATTTCTTGTTTAATAAATCCCTTTGCCAAGTTAATGGTGAAGTTAACCTGTCATCCTCTGTTAGGATTGAGAAGTTCGGTTCGGCCCTTGCAACAAAATTGCTAAGCCGGCCCTCTTTAATTATTTAAAATTAATGGATCGACATCAACTAACCAATTAGTTTACTTTTAGGGTTACCTACTAAATAAATTGAGGCTATCTGTTGTTGAAACGATTCTCGTTATAAAGTTAAGGAAGAATTTTCTGAAAGCCTATAAGTGGATAGATAATGCAAAGTGTTGTTTCTTTATCTACATAAATTGGTACCACCTCAAGGAAAATATGCAACCTTTAATCTTTCTTCAATTTTAAGATTAACACATTATCATACCACCCACTTGAAATGATTAAAAATGTTGATACACATAATTTTATTAACATTAACAATCTTCAAAAAATATCTACTAAAATTAAATGCTAAGTTAATTTTTTAAAATTAAGAGAGAAAATTAAATACGACTGTGCTGTAGTTTTAAATAGTCAATAAACAAACAAATCAACATTGCACCACCTATAAAATCTGGCCAAGAAGTCACTCACCTCACATTCCTTTTTGGGCCCTAAAACAACCTCGATAAAACATTCACATACACAAAGAAGTTTGCTCGACCGAATTCCGGGGAGGGTGAATGTGGAATTTATTGGACACCTTCCGTTTCAATTTGCGAGTGTCGGCGAGACGGTGTCATTCCACTGGGACGGCCCGGGACGTCCCGGTTTAAAGGTTGGCACACACGTCACTAGTTGCAAGATATTGCGCAAATAGACATCGGCTGTGTTGTTGTGATCGACTGCTATTAACAACATAATGTTTTTTTTCATATAAAAAATTGTAAGTATAAGCATTTGATTCAAAGCTCACAATTCAAATTTCAATGTTTTTTGAGGAGTTCCAAATAAGCAACTGCAACAAGAGACCGACATACGAGGATGAAAAAATGATAATAATAATAATGATGACAAGTATGACTCTATGAAAGCGTAAAACCTAAACTCTTTTATCTTTCAATTTAATTATTCCTAATACGTAAAATGGCGACGATTTTCAATAAAATTAACGATTTCCGTTAAAATTAAAAACGATTCAATAATCGTTTTTACAGCTGTCCTTACTACAGTGAACAAAATTTTCTTTATAAAATGTAGTAAACACGTTTTAATTTTTAAAACGTAAATATTTTACGTACGGATAGTAAAAAAGACAACTTTTTACGTGTGAAACAAGCTCAAGAAGCAGCCTTACCGTCCGCAAATGTATGCGTAATGTTGTCGAAGTGCTCCTGACGGCGTTTCACGCACAGTTATTTTGGGATGGCACTGTTAATTTGTCACATGCGACAAATGCGGCGTCTGGGCTCCGATCAATGTCCCTTTCGATGGTAATTGCTGTCAAATGAGTGAAAGTCGACGAATACACACGTATTTACAATTTTTAGGGTGCCGTAGTCAAGACAAGAAACAATAGGGATGGTGACTAAATTTTGAGCCGCTTTAATTTTATAGGTTGACACGTAAATAATACGAAAGAAAACACTTAATTTCAATAAAAAAATCATTTTCCTACCTAAAGGATATGTTATAATAAACAAACCAATGTCAAACATCAATCAAACTGTCAGCAGCAAACACTATGATGACAAACATGATGATAACCTTTATTTTCATGGAAAGAATATAAAATTCTTAGATGACACTATTTGTATGACAGACATTTTGAGCAATATAATAGGTCTTTACCTATGAAATTGCCGTATTGCAGTAGGTACAGACTTTTTTAAACAAAAAAAAGTTTTGATTGGCTATGAATTCTAAATTCAAATTAATTTTGTTTTAAAAATATGACATTCTATTTACAAAATCAGTCTTTTGTTTATTGATAAGCGTTATATTTTCATTACATTTCAACATTTTTCCTCATAATGGATACTTCGAAATTTCGTGTAATTATGGAATATGAGTTCTGTCGTGGCACCAACGCGGCACAAACGACACGTAAAATCAACGACGTTTACGGAGAGAACTGTACAAACGAACGTACAACCCGTTATTGGTTTGCTCGGTTCCGTTCTGGGAATTTTGACTTGAAAAATGAACCTCGTGGTCGTCCGGAAACTTTGGTCAACAATGATGAATTAAAGGCGATTGTGGAAGCAGATGAATCGCAATCTACAGCTGAGCTGGCAGCAGCTTTTGATGTTAGCATCAAAACAATATTGGTCCATTTGGGACAGATTGGCAAGATAAAAAAGCTTGATAGATGGGTGCCCCACTGCTACTTCACGACAACGCACGACCCCATACTGCACAACAGACCGTCTCTAAGCTGCATGAGTTGGGTTTGGAAGCTCTCCCTCATCCGCCATACTCACCAGATCTTGCGCCTACCGACTATTACTTTTTCCAAAATTTGGACAACTTTTTAGCGGGAAAAAAATTCAATTCCCGAGAGGCAGTACAAAACGCCTTTGAAGAGTTTGTTGTCTCCCGTCCAGCTGATTTTTTCAAGAAGGGCATCCATAAACTGCCACAGCGTTGGCAAAGATGCATTGATTGCAGGGGTGATTACTTTGAATAAAAGAAATAAATAAGTTCGAAAAAAAAATACTTTAACTTTTTTCAAACAAAACGGCAATTTCATAGGTAAAGACCTAATATTAAACATCGTATTTCTTATAATTTGTATTAAATTAATTGCTGTTTGTTAGTCTGGCCTGGCCACTCAAAAACAGCTTGACCGATTGGAATAATTATTTTTTTGTATTTTTCGCAGTACTGGGGTAATTTAGAAACAAAAAAGGAAAAACCTAAAGGAACAGCTAAATAATAAAAATCAACATTGGCATTTTAATTTCGTTACTTTTGACAGCTATCTTTTGATAAAGACGTTTAGTTACTTTTGAAAAACATGTCAGAACAAAGTCCGTCAATGTCACTCTCACAGGCTAATATCATTTTATTTCGTTTCGTAATGTCAAACCACAGATTTTTTTTTTTACCTGTGCATAGGAATTGTGTTCCCTAGTGCCTAAGACATTTTTATTTCTTGCATGATATCGTTGTTTTTTTTTTTTTTGTAATCTCAAAAAGGTGTCTCAAATAAGTATCCATTTTTGTCATTGTATATTTAATATGTGTTCCAATCGCTCCTCTGGCCCTGTCAGAATATCAGTGCTTCTGGTCATTCTGTACATCGAAGAATGACCCAGAAGTTAATTTTGCTGAGGCAGGGCCCATTAGCTTCACACTTTCTGTTTTTATATTGTAGAATAAATATGTATTTATCTCTTCTTGTTTGTATCTTGTTTCATTGTATACTGTTTTATTTTATTTTGTGTGTTGTTAATAAACGTTTCTTTCTTTCTTTCTTTCTTTCTAGTTAAACAGAGGTTTGTTAAGGTTAGAGAAGAGAGGTTTTGCTTGTTAGTCAACCAGTTGTCAGTCATGTCTTTGGTCAGCAGTTTTGAAGTGACATTTAGTTGTCAATTAGTCGTTATGCCGCATGCACGAACGATTTCAAACGAATGATTCAAAAATAGAGCCCCTGAGTACGAGTACGTAACGCCCTGCTCAAGTTGTAAAAACGAACTGAGTAGAAGACTGGGTTTTACTGCAGGTGTTTGATGTTAGGCATAAAACTGGCATAAGTTGGTCAAAGTTCAGTATCATATGGAAACATAGCCCAAGTAATTGCTTGCCAAAGCTTGCCTTACTTTGCCCAAGGTGGCAACTCATCCGCTTATTTTGACTTAATTTTTGTAGTAGGTTAGCAGTAGCAAGTTTTTCTTCATAATGCTGATAACGTATAGGTATGAACTGAATTGGTTAAGATCGGTAGAAGCTACAATTAAAGCAAAATTACTGGCGAGTTGTGGGCCATTTTGCCTATAAGCCTATGGCATCTTGGCATTGCCAAGGTGTCATTCGTACTCATTTTATAAGATAAAACCATAACTGACATAATAATATCATGTAATTTTGGTTACGTTTACCAAAAGTATATTTTGGTACCTACGCTTAGCTTTTTTGAATTTTCTGAGTCTCAACTTCAAAATACGAAAAGCTAATTAAATTGTGGGACAATAAAATATTTTATTGTCTTGCAACTTTGTTTAGACGGTTTTTTTTTGCGTGCGTTGTTACTGCGAATAATTTATATTTTGCATGACGATAGTAAATACTATACAAAAAGCCTTCAAAAGGCCTATTTCTAAGGCTAAATGGAAATTTCTTTATCCCGAGAATTCTTGTTCACTCTGCCAGCACCCTTCTGGTGGAATGAAAAATGAATGTTATAATTTCATATAAGGTTTTCCTTATATGACGTGTTGTAAATTTTATGGTGGATTGATATTGCGCTGGGTTATATGAAGAAAATAATAATAATGCCATTTATAGATAAACACACATTACATTCATTACCCTCAATAGATAATTATTTTGCATGTAGGTGAGCCTACTTATTACAGCACCCCAAAATCGTAGGTACTCATTTTAAAATTATTTTTCATATTTAATGTGTAGACCTGCATGAACACAGATAAATGTAAAATGCACTAATGGTGTTTATTTTGAATAAATATTAATTGAACTTGATAATTTTTAGGTATTTTTATTATGGTTAACAACGTCTATTATATCTTTCTTTGGCCTTAAAATGGCCACAATCACATAAGTGATTTTATCTACACTCACAACGTAATGTTCCAAATATGAATTCAAAAAAGGTAATATAAATACCTACTTTATATTCGTGGATAGGTAAAATTAAAAAATAAACTCATTACGATGCAGTCAACTGCATCATAAAATAACTTTTTTTCTCATTACGATACAGGGCAAATCCAAAAAGAAGGCAGTGCCGTAACATTAAAAAAAACTTCTAACGGAATGCGCGCCATTTCTAAAGCATTACAAATAAAGTTTTGATTTCAATTTTTACATTTTGTTATACTTAACTTACTGAATTTTGTAGGTTTTTTTATTCTTGCTTTAAAATGTGAAAAAAAAAAAAACTCTGCCCGATATTTAGATGCACCTAAGGAAATGACTTATTACAAGGTAGGTACCTAGCTAATACAAACAAAGTCTCTCTCTCTCTTTTCTAACGTTGATCTTTTATTTAGTAGGTTCAATCCCAAATTTATGAGTGTAGATAAAGTAGTGTATGAAACTGCACATAACTAGGTATTAAAACACTCGTGTGATACTATTAAAAACCTCGCCTACGGCTCGGTTTTTAAACACACACTCGTGTTTTAATACCCATCTTTATGTGTCAGTTTCATAAACTACTATTATGAAACTGACACATAAAAAGGGGTATTAAAACACGAGTGTGTGTTTAAAAACCGAGCCGTAGGCGAGGTTTTTAATAGTATCACACGAGTGTTTTAATACCTAGTTATGTGCAGTTTCATACACTACTTTATCTACACTCATACATTTGGGATTGAACCTACTAAATAAAAGATCAACGTTAGAAAAGAGAGAGAGAGACTTTGTTTGTATTAGCTAGGTACCTACCTTGTAATCAGTCAATTCCTTAGCTGCATCTAAACTAAAATATCGGGCAGAGTAAATTTTTCTTCACATTTTAAACAAGAATAGAAAAAAACCTACGAAATTAAGTAAGTATAACAAAATGTAAAAATTGAAATCAAAACTTTATCTGAAATGCTTGGCGCGCATTCCATTAGAAAAAAAAAATGAGATCAGTCATTGCATTTCAACAAACTAATCACACTAAGTCATCGATTACCATAGAGTGCATTTTAATCATGAAAAATATGTGGGAAAAATATAGTTGTTTTATTTAATGTTACGGCACTGCCTTCTTTTTGGATTTGCCCTGTATCGTAATGAGAAAAAAAGTTATTTTATCTACACTCACAACGTAATGTTCCAAATATGAATTCAAAAAGGGTAATATAAATACGTACTTTATTTTCGTGGATAGGTAAAATTAAAAAATAAACTCATTACGATGCAGTCAACTGCATCATAAAATAACTTTTTTTCTCATTACGATACAGGGCAAATCCAAGAAGAAGGCAGTGCTGTGAAATAAAAAAAAAACTACGATATTTTCCCATATACTTTTGATGATTAAAATGCGCTCTATGGTGATCGATGAATTAGTGCGATTAGTTTGCAGGAATGCACCCATCTTATGTTTTAATTTTCTAATGGAATGCGCGCCATTTTCAGAGCATTACAAAAAACTATTGATTTCAATTTCTACATTTTGTTGTTCTGAATTTCGCAGGTTTTTCTTTATTCTTGCTTTAAAATGTGAAAAAATTGAATCTGCCCGATATTTTAGTTGTAACTATAAGGAAATGACTTATTACAAGGTAGGTACTATGGGCAACAGCGACGCTTAACCAGTTTGCAACAAAATTCGTGTGCGCGCGTATCGCCCCTACACGAACTAAACGTATGGTTGTGACGGCGCGGCGTGCAAGCGATTTTGACCTTAGCAGTGGTTAAGCGTCGCTGTTGCCCATGGTACCTAGCTAATACAAAGTCTCTCTCTCTTTTCTAACGTTGATCTTTCATTTAGTAGGTTCAATCCCAAATGTATGAGTGTAGATAAAGTAGTGTATGAAACTGCACATAACTAGGTATTAAAACACTCGTGTGATACTATTAAAAACCTCGCCTACGGCTCGGTTTTTAAACACACACTCGTGTTTTAATACCCCTCTTTATGTATCAGTTTCATAAACTACTATTAAATCGAAGTTCTAGCCTCTTTCGAGTTTTCAATGCTTCGCACAAATGAAGTTTGCCCATCGAAACTAGATGTAGAGCAAACAAGTGTAGGTTAAACAGGATTGGAACGGACTGGACGAACCATCTGGATTTCGTGATTGATAGGTTTTACATCGGCTCTGAATGGTAAACACATTTCGTTACTGTTATTCGTAATTTCGTATTGCTTCGTTCGAATGATGTTTATGCGAATATTGTTTTTAGTACTACGTTTTGCTTTTCAATTGTTTTAGTGCAGCCTTTGTTTACATTTTAGCTTTGTTTTAGCTATTTCGTTCGAGTGAATAAACTGTACGAATTGATGAAACAAGTATAGGTACCTAGTGATTTCTGTTTGATGTAAATAATATTTGGTTTTATGAAGGTTTCGAACTATTATATTTAAACCTTTTCGTTGTTATAATGTTTGTGATAGGTACTTTCTAAATTATTTTTTATAAGTATAGGAATACAATTGTTTTTGATGAAATGATTACGTATTGAAATGGTTAGCATATAAGGCTTTTATCTTGGTAGTTCATATATGAACTTAGTGAACGTGTAGAACTTAGAGGTCAATAAAATTGCTCACTGGAAAATACATAAAGAAGACCAAGATGCCACTATCTGACATAATATAAGGATTATATGACTTAGAACCACAGTCATAGTCTGCAATTACTGCGTCGGACGGAGCAGCGTTGCACTCCCATCCCAGTGATATATGACTTGACCATGTGTCAGGCTAGGCCCACTCCGCGGTTTAGGTACGAAGCTACAAGTAGCCGGCGGGTCCGTCCGGACGGACTAATTTCAGAGGCTGCCGCGTGCAGGCTGGGTCGCACGTTAACAGTTCGATTTTGATAATCACTTCACTCGCCGCGTTCGCATATTGCCGCCTCGGTCGTTCGTTCTCACGTTTGTGATATAAAACCAAAATGAAGGCTTATTACATCGCAATGGGCTGCCTTAATACTAATAATAAAAAGAAACCGAACCTCACGTTTTTCACACTTCCAAAAGTTCCAAACGACATCGAAACGTAAGAATAGTGCTTGTCTACTACCCAGTTAGTATTTAGTATGCGTTACGTAGTACTGCGTACTTGTCTTATTTGCTAAATAATCTTCACCCAACTATTTATTGAAATAATAATTTATAGATTACGAGTAGGTAGGTACTTACTTACCTACTTTCAAAATAAAGTAAATTATTAAGGACAATTTGATTTCGTAAAAAAGCAAATTGCCTCAAAGTTAGCATGTATAGTTTGACGTGGCGTTACGTTAACTGTACCTAGCCTAGTTTTTTGAAACGTATTTAAGTACCTACTCATTTTATTTCACAAACACATAACTTGTAATAAATTAAGTACTTACCTATTATTTAATTTATTATTTATAAGAAGAAACCCTAAAGTCGTTAGAAGAGATAAGGGCTTCGCGATAGAAAGAGAGGTAACTTCTAGGTGAATATAACTGTAGGTAAGGGAGCGGTGTGCGACCCGAATTGCACTTTATTGTGTATGGGATATAGTCGCTACTTATTTAAATGACTTTGCGGAGTGGATCTTCTGTACTTGTACTATTATGTATTCTGTGCATGTGTGTGAAACTTAGGTACCTACCTACCTAACTAGACCATCAGACATTTTTAATGGCCCCATTGCTGGGTCAGAGCACCTTATGGGTGGATAAAAAGGAGGAGGACCTATTTAAATTATTTTATTTTATTTCATCATCATCATCAGCCTATCATCGTCCTCTGCTGAACATAGGCTTCTCCGAGTGCACGCCACTGAGCACAATCCGCGGCTATACTCATCCAGTTTATGCCAGCCACCTTGCAAAGATCGTCGCTCCACCTTGTCTGAGAGCGTCTCACACTACGTTTGCCCATTCGAGGTCTCCACTCAAGAACTCGTCTGTCCCAGCGGCCATCGGTTCTACGGCTAATATGGCTAGCCCACTGCCACTTCAGCTTGCTAATCCGGTGGGCTATGTCGATGACTTTAGTTCTCTGTCGGATCACCTCGAGAACTAAAGTCATCGACATAGCCCACCGGATTAGCATCTGTTTCATTTCTATTTTATTTATTATAGTACATCTACATCAAGAATGACAAGTTTATTTGAAATCACTGTCAACAGATAACGTGGCATTATCAAAATCCAGAAATAACTTATTATTTTACAATAATTACCCCTTTTAGGGTTCCGTAGCCAAATGGCAAATAGGGAACGCTTATAGATTCGTCGTGTCTTTCTGTCTGTTCGTCCGTATGTCACAGTCACTTTATTCCAAAACTATTAGGTTTACACTATTGAAACTAGGTAGGAAGATATATTATGTGAACCGCTTTACGATTTTTACACAAATATAAAAAAAAATAAAGATTAAGGGGGGCTCTTCATAGATACATGGAACTGAAACAGATTTTTTTTTTTCATCTAACCTATACGTTTGGGGTGTCTATAGGTAGGTCTTTAAAAATTACATTGAGGTTTTTAAAACTATTTTTTCTCAAATTTAAACGGTTAAATGGATATACACTTTTAAAGTGGTAAAATGTGTGGCTCCCCCCCCCCCCCCCTATAACTTAAAATAAGAAACACACAGACACATGTGTCTGTGCGTGTCGAGTGCGTGTCGGGCCACGGCCCGACACGCACTTATAGGTATATTCCACATCGCGATTTTTTTAAACAATGCTGCCTTCGAAATATCCAGCGCCTGCAATACATATTGAGAGCTAAAAATAAGTAAGTACCAAAAAAGTTTGCCTTTCTTCATTAATACCTAACCAATTTTTTCAACATTACAATAATACATAGCTTCAAAGGGTTGCGGTCTAATTCCATAGACTATTATCATGGGTAAAAGCTAGTGTATTATAAGTCTTCTTTATAGCGAAGCCATTTGTCTTTCTGACCATTTATTTACGTCTTAGTGGTCGCTATATTTTACTGAGAGCGTATAGGACCGGTCCTTTGCAGGAACTGAAAAGGATACGGACACCATTAATATTTGATGACCGTATGCTATGTAAATTAGGTCGTACAGATTCCATTTTTCCATAATTGTTATTATCTAAGAACTCTTATTCGTTCACATTTTTAATGTCTGCATATACCTAGTATAACTCCTTACACTAGGTAAGTATATGCAGACATTAAAAAAAATATTAATTAGATCTCTACCTAAGTACCTACTCGTATAAACAAACTACAGTATGCGTTATAGTACTTACCTATTTATTTTTATTAATTGCAATTTCATCATACGAATAAATCATTTCTAATCATAATAATGTGCTGCCATATTGTCAAAAAGTTCTTGTTACTCCTAGATATAAAACTCAAATGAGGGCTTTTCACAATGACAAAAAACTGTGGGCTCGATAAATGGCGTTGAAAAAAATAGGTGACAATCATAGCGAAAAATGTTCTAAGTCTATGGTGACAATGTGATTTTTTTACTAAGCTTCGAAGAGTATCAACACCATCTAGTGATTTAAATAGTTACTATTTTTAGGGTTCGACGAGTATCAACACCATCTAGTGAGGCAAATAGTTACTATTTTTATTTTTTAAATGTCACTTTGGAAAGCCCTCATTGGCTAACCCCTTTTTAATATACTATATCTATGTTGGCTAATCATATTTGCTTTACTTCGTAAATCCATGATGCAAGGCAAATCACCTTTAACCTAAAATATGCTACGGCATGGATTGGAGTGATTATGATCACAAAGAAGTACCAAGATGATCTATCGCGATAATTGAAGTGATTGAGAGCAATTTTGATGTCAATTTTAATTGGTACTTGTTTAATTCAACATGAATAAAAGTGTCAATTACTTAGCACACAAACAATTCCATTTTGCGGATATCAAAGGTGTCAGTTAACAATTTACATGCAAAATGTTTGATATTACCGAATCTAAGATAGAGCTGTAAAAGAATAAGATAATTCAATGGAGAAGTTTCATGATTTTAAAAAACCTTTATTTAACTTATAATTAAGACCTATATCAGTGAAAAAATGAAATCCGTCAATAAATGACAGAGCAATAAATAATTTAAGTTGATGAATTTTTGCGCGACCCCAATGACCCGATTGTAAGGGCGTGACGTCACCACACCTATCGCTTGTATGGCAGTGGTGCGGCCGCTCGAGATGTTCCGCAGATGACGTCACGCCACTCCCGCCTGGACATGTCACCGCTGGAAAGTATGACACGCCCGATGAGCAAAATTATCTTAAAAGCGTAACTTTCACGTCTTGTATTTTTTTCATTTTTAGAGATAATCCTTTCACAGTTGCGTATAATTTGGTCTTAATTAGAATAATAGCGAATAATAAAAAAATATAGGAAAATTCTCTATTTAAAAACTACGTCAAGAGTCACATCACAGCTCAAAATCTTCTATTAAAGATCGACCACGTCATTTACAAAGCCTACTTGCAACCCTCACATCATTTAACTTTCACGATATAACAAACTAAAAGCTCTCGGTGAAAGCAAATTTAATAAGGGTATCGCGAACTACGTAAACAGGGACAACATTTGTCTAACAATGGAGTAGAGTTATTGTCTCGTGTAATATTTGCAGCTATTGTGCCGTAGAAACATCTAGGGATTGCCCTTTTGAACTCCAACAATAATCAATCTTTTAAGTTTATAATCTGTCATGGACGCACTGTGTCGACTTTTGGAACTATTAACTATATGGGAAGCATCGCAGGGTTAAATACGTCATATGCAGCTTCCCCTCGGTGCCCGGGAAGGTTGCCCCGAGCCTTTCAGGTTGAGAGCGAAAAAAGAAATAAGTACTTAAAATGCAACCTTGTGTTCAAGGAGTTTAGTTTTTTAATAACTTCGAAGTTTGTAGCATTAATTATCCTCACTGTAGTGTAGAACATTTATTAAAGTTACCGATTACTGATAAGATAACATCTTTATCGAGTAAGCTTGATTACTTAAATCTGCTGAAAAAAAAATAACGACTGCCCTTCCAAAATGAAACAAAAAATTAATAATTAGTGTCATTGCGGTCGGAGGACCATTTTGTGGAAAAAAAAATTGATCAAATAGATCCCGGCTCCGACTACAATGACACTTTAACTTTTTAGTTTATTCTTGGCAGGGCACTCGTGTTTTTTTAAATACTTATTTATTTATTTTTATTTCACTCATTTTAGTGATAACTTTTATAGCTTTGAAATGTGTTGATCAAGGTCTATAAAAGAAGACTTTTTTTCACATTTGAAAGTTAGCCTGGTACAAATACAGATAACTAATGATTTTTTTAAATAAAATATAGCCAGTGTCACTCGGGATGATGTAAGGATTCTAACGATGTCCCATACATCTAAATCCGTTAGAAGTTATAGTGGAATAAAGAAACTGACATACCCACAAGCATACATGAACCCTGAACACATTATACAATCTCTGTTTTTTTGGGACAGTTGTGTTTATGCAAATATTGTATTTAAACAAGCACACAGCATAACCACCCTTTACTTTTGCTGCTCAAGTCCATTAGGAACTCAGTTTAACACAATTGATTAAAGGAATAAGCATTGATGTAGTTTAATTGGAGGAAATGTCAAGGCCGTCTTTAACCTATTTGAGGCCTTGGGCACATTAGGATAATGGGGCCCCTATGACCTTGACTTGAGTTACCATCAAAGTAAGAGAGGATACCTGTATATGAGGCACAGAATGCCAGATTTTTTTAGAAAAATGCTTGTCTAGGTATAGCAAAAATCGGCCGCAAAGCGCGATTATTAGTCAGTTTCATTCACTAATCTTGTAATATTACCTGATTTTAGTGAAAAAAACGGCCGCACAGTGCGATTTTTAGTAGTTTTCATTCAATAATCTCGTTATTTTGCCTATCTATAGTAAAAAAACGGCCGCGCAGCGCGATTTTTAGTTAGTTTCATCAAATAATCTCGTTATTTTACCTGTCTATAGTAAAAAAAATGGCCGCGCAGCGCGACTTTTAGTCAGTTTTATCAAATAATCTCGTAATTATGCCTGTTTAAAGTAAAGAAAACGGCCGCGCAGCGCGATTTTAATAAGAACATAATTATTGTATGATCCACTAAAGTAACTTTTTTAGAATTTAAGGGTTAGTGATTGAAAATCTATGTGGTTTGAAGAGGTATCTACTCTTAGATTTATTATTTTTTTCGTAATATAATAAGCATCCTTTATCATTAAGCGATCTGGCAAGAAACAAGGGGCCCCTATCAATCGCGGGGCCCTGGGCAAGTGCCCAGAGTGCCCAGTGGGTAAGGTGGGCCTGGGAAATGTTCCCAACAAGAAAAATAAAGGATGAACGCAAGTACAGCGAAGCATTTTGTAATAAAGAACAATGTACAAAAGCAGCAGAAAATCAGTGTCAGTTGAAGGCTAGGCGGTGCAATGGCTTAGGTTTATTTTAGTGTTATTGCGGTATCATTCAAGCCACCACCTGCGCTTATTCTGTTAGTGTAAACGTACGGGGCGCTGTTGTGACGATCTTTTGTAATGTTTCTATAGTAAACAGTAGTTTGGTCGCAATGATAAACTATAGTACTCTCGACGACCCCCGTTACTCTCGACGGGAATGAACGAGATCGAATTCACATCAGGGTCAAATAAATGTCAAAAATCTGTTATTTTGGTACATTGAAGAGGTTTGCCATGGTTTCCATTGTACCGTTTTGACGTTTACTCAATACCAATTCGATGTCAGATTCTCTTTCGCGTTCAGAAGTATAATCCCCAGATATTATGTTGACTTTACTGGTATATGATAAGAAGCCATCAATGAAAGAATTCGCCAATATATTTAATTCTTTGAAGTGTTTTTTTTTTAGAAACGGACATAGAGAAATATGAAGACTCGTAATTACCTATGCGTAATTTGTTTTAATAGTTATAGTAAGAGATTTAAAATTGCTTCTCTGTTCCATGCTTACATGTTCGGCTTCCTCTACTCTCCTCCCGTGTGTTAACAGTAAAGCCGGCTCCAGCTTGTGAGCATCTTTTGCAGTGTCCCACGCACTACAAACGTAAACCAGGGATTTTTGCGGCCTCCAAAGCAACGTACGGTCACGGAATAAAGTGTATTTATAGCAGTAACACAGCTTTACAATGTCCGTTTCAACGTGCACCAAACTTATTTTATGTGGTACACGGTAACACAGGCCCGTATCTATAAACAGCACTCAACGATCTTAAGATCATACTTGAGATGCTGTCCTTATAGGAACAGAATCTCAGGTATTAATCTCAAGATAGCTCTCAACGTTGAGAGCAATTTATTTGGAAATATAGGCCTTAGTAGACATGTCGATGGCTTTTGGGGCAGCACGGCAATACAAGATGTCTTTTTTGATTCTCTATGTTGCCCGCCATAATGTTACATCGGTGTACCATAAGCAAGGTTCCAAGAAGCAGCAAGTCACGAGTGCGGCGTGGTCGTATCAAACTGCTGTGTCACGCCTTTCCACTCGTTCCATCCGCCACCAAGCGTTGGGAATTATAACAAGAAAGGGCACAATTGAGATACTGCGTTGCCTATAAATATATTGTGGTACTTCACACTCCTCACATGGTTGTTTGCCATGGAACTTTTGAGAAATAAAAGCGCGAAGGCTTCTCATACCTGCATTATTGTTCATCCCAAGGGATAATATATACTCTTAAACGGATGGAGTGGTAAACGGTTTAAACTTTTGAAATGGCTGCAGTTGTTCCCAAATCGACCTTATCCCCGTTTCTATCGATTTATTCTGCAGGGAATTTCAGTACTGTTTTAACTTTTCTCGATACTTTTTTCTCGAGGTTCATAAAATTGAATAAGATATTTGACATAATCAGCTATGCAAGTCAAAAGATACTCGTTCTGATACTCTAAATAAATTACTGAAAAGTTTTATCAATAATGACGTCAGCATAAGAATTTCACTTCTTATTCGCAAAATCAAGACTGCTGAAGTTAATAAAAAGTTATTTTAGAAAATCTTGGACGTGTTTACAATGGCACATTCCCACGCATCTTTTGCTTCGCACAACAGCCTTTCAGTTGCTAATTCAAAACAGCCAAAAAGGATTCCAGTTTTGAAGAACTAATTACGGCGCAGGATCGGTTTTATTCGAGTTGTGCAAGTCGAGTGGGACGTCAGCACAGCAACACAGAGATTCTCAAGCGAACAGATATACACCCCTTTTTCAAGAACAATACTCAAACGGCCCTCGTCTTTGCGAACGCACTACTTTTAAATAGAGCTCTGTGATTGGTTCGTTTGTTTTACGCATTACGTGTGATTGGTTCGTTTGTTTTACGCATTACGTTTGATTGGTAGTTGGGACGTTGTGCGTCCGAACCAGTGTGTGACTTCATAGTAATGTAATGTTTGTGAATACGGGTTTATAATTACATCGGCACATTACTACTTGTGTGGTTTCCAGTCCAGGCAAAATTCAGAACAGTTAAGTATATTTTTTTAGAAGAATCATCAGATCTAATTACTTTTTGACTGATTTTTACCTGACTTCCTTAGAAAACGTCATTTTATGCTCTTTTCATGCATGCTCTTTTTATGCAATTTATTTGGAAATTTATTATTTATTTGGGGCAGCACGGCAAAAGATGTCTTTTTTGATTCTCTATGTTGCCCGCCATAATGTAACATCGGTGTACCATAAGCAAGGTTCCAAGAGCAGCAAGTCACGAGTGCGGCGTGGTCGTATCAAACTACTGTGTCACGCCTTTCCACTCGTTCCATCCGCCGCCGAGCGTTGGGAATTATAACAAGAAAGGGCATAATTGAGATACTGCGTTGCCTATAAATATATTGTGGTACTTCACACTCCTCACATGGTTGTTTGCCATGGAACTTTTGAGAAATAAAAGCGCGAAGGCTTCTCATACCTGCTGTATGGTTCATACAATATTAATTGATATGATAGTAAAATGATAGTGATGAATTCGGGGATGATAAATCAAACTGCCCGTGTAGAATGCCGTAATTTCACTAACTTTATTTCGTCATATAATTGATACCCGCGTTGCGATCCAGTACATAAAATAGCGACGTAAGCATACGTATTATTTCGTAAATATGTATATAAAAATAATTGTACGGTTCCGTACACCTGCATTATTGTTCATCCCAAGGGATAATATATAGGTACTCTTAAACGGATGGAGTGGTGAACGGTTTAAACTTTTGAAATGGCTGCAGTTGTTCCCAGATCGACCTTATCCCCGTTTCTATCGATTTATTCTGCAGGGAATTTCAGTACTGTTTTAACTTTTCTCGATACTTTTTTCTCGAGGTTCATAAAATTGAATAAGATATTTGACATAATCAGCTATGCAAGCCAAAAGATACTCGTTCTGATACTCTAAATAAATTACTGAAAAGTTTTTATCAATAATGACGTCAGCATAAGAATTTCACTTCTTATTCGCAAAATCAAGACTGCTGAAGTTAATAAAAAGTTATTTTAGAAAATCTTGGACGTGTTTACAATGGCACATTCCCACGCATCTTTTGCTTCGCACAACAGCCTTTCAGTTGCTAATTCGAAACAGCCAAAAAGGATTCCAGTTTTGAAGAACTAATTACGGCGCAGGATCGGTTTTATTCGAGTTGTGCAAGTCGAGTGGGACGTCAGCACAGCAACACAGAGATTCTCAAGCGAACAGATATACACCCCTTTTTCAAGAACAATACTCAAACGGCCCTCGTCTTTGCGAACGCACTACTTTTAAATAGAGCTCTGTGATTGGTTCGTTTGTTTTACGCATTACGTGTGATTGGTTCGTTTGTTTTACGCATTACGTTTGATTGGTAGTTGGGACGTTGTGCGTCCGAACCAGTGTGTGACTTCATAGTAATGTAATGTTTGTGAATACGGGTTTATAATTACATCGGCACATTACTACTTGTGTGGTTTCCAGTCCAGGCAAAATTCAGAACAGTTAAGTATATTTTTTTAGAAGAATCATCAGATCTAATTACTTTTTGACTGATTTTTACCTGACTTCCTTAGAAAACGTCATTTTATGCTCTTTTCGTATGATGTTTTGGCATATAGAATCTGCCCTGCTCGGATGTTTTAAAAGCTTTGTTTGCAGTGGTAGTATTACTTTTATGTTTGAGGATTGTAGCTAATAAAAGAAACTGTTTTTGATTTTATTATTGACTTTATTTTGCAATGAAACAGTACTATTAATATTTTAAACTTTTAATGTTGATGCGCACATTTTGTGAGCTATGTATGTCTCTGTTCGATTAATAGCTTCTACGGCAGCGAATGGGATTTTTAGAGGGTAGGTCCTTAATAAGCGCTCTCGGGTACAAAACAGACTACAGCCAAGCATTTCGGCTCACGCTCACAAGCCCTGTTGTCTTTGATATCTGAACCGGATTCGGATAAATGTCGACATTTTAAAATCAGAGTGGAGTTTATCCTGCGGCTTCGTCATCATCAACGTTTGTCAAGTACTTTTTGGTAACTACTCATCAGATTTTACAAAGCCATTTGGGAAACTGAAATTACAGAGCAGAAAAATGAAAGCTATAATAAAAGGTCGCATAACGAGACTTAAAGCTAGACCTAGACAGTTATGATTTTGTACTGACAGTTTTTAAAGTTTTGAAGTGCTTCTTAATAGAGATAATAAAAATTATAGGATACGAGTCTCTGTTGCTAACAGATTCATATAATGTGTGTAAGTAGGTGACTAATGTTTATTAAAATTCACTCGTTTGTGCTAGATTTATTATATAAATTTTCCATTCCTAAACGTATTGAAAACATAAAAAAAATCCTCAAAATTCGGAATTTCCAGATATTGTCGGGAGGAGTTTGCTATCCCAAAACATTGTTACTAGGTAGGAATTCTATGAGTAAATCTACCATCATTAAAAATTCATATCCTATTGTATCACCCCTGCTTCGCTCCCCTAACTGCCTCCTAATCATGTGTTTGAGAGCGGGCACTTATGAAGTGGCTTTTTAAACATCAAAGTCGACGCCTTCCTCTAACCCCAAAGAGGGATCTCGAAAATTAATTATTAGTACCCCAAAGGAAGAAATTTATGGCTTCTGGTTCCTTTCTGTCACGTCTTTATAAATAGCAGCCTTTGAAGCTGTGGCTGCTGTACAAAAACTCTGGAAGTGGTTGATTAATAATTTGTATTTTTTATTTATTATAATTTTACTTTATGGGTTTGTGTTGAACATCTCTGTACGTAAAAAACTTGTATTATTTGAGTAAGGAAATGCCTTAACAGCTATTGAAGAGTTTCTTGTAGGGAAATCTAGTACTACTATCTAGTCTCTACTCTGACAATTCATTGATCCTCAAAGAAGGTATTCTTTGAGGTTCAATGAATTGTCAATTTTAATAAAAAATAATGATGGTTTCTAAAATCGTTTAGGAGAAATATAATATTGTTATTTAAAATACCTACATAAGTACAAGCACAGAACAGACAAAAATACTAGCGTGTGCAAGTGACTGCGTTAATATTTATTTGTAAACTACAAAATAAAATAAAATAAAATAATGTAAAACAACAATTTTATTCAAAATTATACGCTCTCATTGTTGATACCTACTTCATATCTTTTGAAATAAATCAGACATTCTAAGACCCGACAGCTAGTGTATTATTTCGATTCGAGGTAGTAGAAAGTGTACTGTTTTTATTTAAATTATTAATAACATTTGCTAAAGACTTATTCCATTGGAGAAGAATTCTATTTCTTCTTTCATCATCTACGTAAACGTTTTTCATAGCTTCGTCGAGTGAAGACGGCCTGCTATCATTGCGTGCCTCTCGAACTAAAACAATAACAACTTTATTAAAATTTTCAAAATAAATACCTATTAATCATAGAAATTGAATCAGTAATGAAAGAAAAAGAAAGCTTGATCATTTCATCCTCATTTGGCAGTAAAGGAACAACGCAAATTTCTACTGGAACCTGCAAAAGTCAACTGAGGCATTTTGCACTATCGTTTTAACTAGGAGGACAACATTTAGTGTTCAATATACTAAATTGCACTAAACTCTTTCTAGTCAAGATCAGTAGGTATCAAAATTGAATCGTTACTTCTGATGTCCTATTTGATGGAAATTGAAAATTTACTTAAAATAACGCTCACCACTTCTCAAGATAATTTTGTTCATAATATCAGACCACTCACGTGACACAATATCAATCATAGTCTTGTTCCCATACCAGACGTCCATTGCCGAATTTGGTACCCATTTTGTAGGCCGATAGTCCCTCCGAGGGGGTTTTTCTTCCGGTCTCAATTTAGGTTTACGTGCATCTCCTTCTATCACTATCACGATTAATATGAACGTTAGAATCGTTTTAAAAGTCTTCGATTCGTACATTGTGTGTGACGACGAACAAATGAACGACGATTCTGTAGAATCAGGTAGTTAAATGATGCATTTGTTTAAATATTTAGTGTATAACGTTGTTGTGACACAAATGTTGCTCAAGACAAACTTTGAGAAACAGTTCAGTGGACTATTGTTCTGCCATTGACGTCTGTTTATAAACTTTTCACGTCTGTTTTGCAGTAAGATACTCAATCTTCCGATTGCGGTACCATCAACAAGCTTTTATAAAATGGTTTTTTTCATATCTATTGATTTTTAGGTTTCCAGACGTTTCGGGACTGAAGCCCTTTCTGAGTCTAAATACGAGGGTGGTTTGATAAGTCCATGACTTTGAAAAGAAGAAATTCTTTTATTTCATAATTTATTTTTTTTATCTTAAAAAGGTACTCCTTAAGGAAGTCTTAAGGAAGAATCTTTACACATTTTTTTTTTCAAATTCGGCTAAAGATTATTACTTTTTGAAACAAAAAGCTCAAGCGACTTCTAACTTTTCTTAATGAACCTGTCGATCCTCTCGGCAGCACTCATGGCATCAAAACTCATCCAAGGAAGATGCGAATCCTTTCTATTCTCTAGATTCAACCCACTGAGATTATTTCACCTACCAAATATGAATAAATGTCTTGGCGGGCAAAGATTTTCATCAAGCCAAAAGGTGGTGTCTGAAATGGGCCCTCTTTTCAGTTACCAGTTTTCAGGCGATGGAAGAAAAAAATAATGGGTTAGAGAGAGAGAGTGAGAAACTTCGTAGGACTGAATACGCAGAGCTACAATAAGATTATGTAGAGAAATAAAACAAAATATTCCGAAAGAAGTGTTTCTTCATTACAAAGTCATGGACTTATCAATCCACCCTCGTACAATATCAGAAGAAGTGATTCTAGGAGTCCAGAAACAAAACTATTTTCTTATATTTAAGTCTGCCCTACAGTACTCTATTACACAACAAAGTTAGCTAAAGAGCGTAAGTATTATTAGCCAACAGCCAATACAATAATAATAATATGTGAGCAGAAGTATCGGTTTCCGATTTGTCCAATGGAACCAGAAGTCATGGAGGTGGCATTATTCCAAAGACTAGGTGATCTTTCCCTTTAATTATATTTGAATTTAAAGAATTTAAATAATAGTAGTCAGCCAATATTTAGGGCTGTACATTATACTGTCCAACTTTCCATTAGATACAATATAGAAAAAGACCAAAAATCATTTTGTCAGCATACTTTGCTACCATCATTTTACATCAGTCTTATACCTTGGACTGGAAATAAGAAAGAATTTAACCAGACCGAGTACAAATTGTACCCCCCTGGGAATTGAACCCGGGATTCCTGCGTCTTACATGGGTGGGCAAACCAATTAACCACAAAGGCCGTTAAAAGTAATGTTAAAGTCATAATCCTGTTTCAGTTGTGTTCGGTTTTGGGTTTAAAAAACAAGAACTGTGTCAAAAAGTATTACAATTAAAATACAATTCAAACACGATTATGATGATAACAATAGCAGACTTGGGCCCGTGAGATGAAAGCCAAGCATTGACCCGTTGTGGATAAAAATGAAAATTTTAACAATCAATGTTGAGAAATCATTTGTGACATTTCTACTAAGACTACCATGACCATTGTGCAAACATAATTGACTGGTATATGAAAGCTAAATGGAATGACTTTAATGGCCTTTATAATTAAAAGCACGAAAGAGCTTTAATAGGTTCTTCAAACAAAACAGTTTATTCGTCCGTACAGAAGATTAGTTTCTATACACGTTCCTACCATCTTATTATATTTCCCTGAACAAAGCTTCGAGTTTCCTTCTTTTGTCGAGACGCCAAATGTAACATCCGCATTCATCCTCTCACATCCGAAGCTGGACTCAACAAGAATACAATAGCGTTTGTTCTACCCCATTTTCCACTATCATATATTTTCTTCCATTATTCAATAGCTTACACAGATGCAGTGTCTAAGTAATGTGGGGTAAAGGAAAATATGCTAACGGGATTGCTTTGATTTTCATAAGTGGTAGGGAAATCTTTATGTTTATTATTAGGTAAGGTATACAATATATCTGCAGGCCTATTACAAAAAAAGTATCGCGATAAGCGTACGATGTTCGTCCCACTCCGTGGCACTATTGACTGGCAAATAAGATTCAAAATCAAGTGATTTGAATGACGAATTGCGTCCGACTATCGTGATTCTTTTTTGTAATTAGCCCTCTGGTTCTTATATTTTCACATGCTAACTTAAAAAACAATATCTGGGCGACCGAGCTTTGCTCGGTTATTACTATTTATTGTCATATGGTGGTGTTAAGGTAATAATCTACATTGTTATCTCAAACATCAACTACATTTTTTTAAACTTGTCTAAAAAAAATAAAAATTGAAAAAAAAAATATAAACTTGAACATATACAAAAATACAAAAGTAAGTCACAGAGCGGGATTCGAACCCGTAACACTCAATTCTTGCTGTCCGCGTCTTAATCCGCTGGACCAGACGGACAGTGGCCGGCAGGACGAAATTAGCGATCATATTTTGAGTCGAAAGAAAAACGCATGAAAACTCCAAAACACGCGTTTTCGATTATTTACCCCCGAAAACCCCCATATACCTACCAAATTTCAGCGAAATTGTTAGAGCCGTTCGGTTTCCGAGATCACAGAAAAAAATGTATGTACAAGAATTACTCGTTTAAAGGTACCTATAAGATTCATTCTTTATTTTAATTCAGCCGTATGATGGAATTTAAAAACACAGTATGTTTAAAGAATAATTATTTATTTTGCATTGATAAAAACTTTACTATTAAAACAGAGCGCTTCAAAACTATTTGTTATTTAGCTACTTGTTGCTTTTTCTTTGTTCCCTTACCTGAAAAAGAAACATTTTCGATTTTAAAATAAAATGTAAGTAATTCATTTTATGTTTTTTACATTGCTGAAATGTGCTTATAATTATAATGTATATTAATTCAAATAAAACTATTAAGTTTGGTATAAATTTAAAGTAACATACTAAGTACTAATTAAACAAGTTCATGGTTTCACTCAGCAGAAAGAAAATAGGGTAATATTTTCATAAGAAAAAGGTAAGACCGTAAATTATGAAAAAGTTTATCCGAACGTTGCAGGAAGTGATGATAAACGATTCATTGTGACGTAATTCCATTTCTTTATCAAAAAGGACACATATTGAAGAACATTACAGCTTATATTACCTGTTTCACAAGAATATAACATATTGAAAAGAATTCACAAATGGAAAAGTTACTGAAGTAAACTTTATGAGAATCTTTTGACTACCTGAGTGGTGCAGTAATCAACATGCCAGTCTACCATGCATTGTATATAATTTAAGAAGTATATAAGTTGTCTAGCACCCATATTATACAAGCATTGCTTAGTTTGGGCTAGATAGCGCTATGTGAAATTGTCCAAGTATTTATTTATTTAATACCTACTTCACAAAATTGCTCAAAAGGTCATGTGATCTAACAAAGATGGATTAGTCATTTATTGTTAGATTAGCAGCTTTAAAGTTATCTGAAAAATAATACCACCGATGAAATTAGTAAACCTAATACACCTTAGTACTATTATATATTCTGTGCTATTACTCCCAAAGTCATTATGTGCTAGAGCCATTACAACTAGGTAGGTATCAGTGGCGAAGGGTCGATACAAGCCGATTCCCATCGGCTTACCTTTGGAAATCCCACCCCAAAGATCGACTATGCAGATCATAACATTTTTCATCATTTTTGTAGAGCGGCTTACCTTCGCCATAATTTCACCCCTCGCCACTGGTAGGTATATATGAATTTAACTTAAAAAAAAATGTTCTTTCCTATCAAAGGACTGCTGGTAGTTTTTTGTAACATAAAAGCTGTTCTTGTACAATTGTTCTATTCATTTCTCTTCTATTAAAAACTATGAGTGTACCTACAAAAAGCGCATTAAAATCGGCCCATTAAATTGGGAGCTACGTTGCCTTAGACATACACAAACACTTTTATTACCTCTTATTGCGTCGGGCGGGGGTTAAAAAATAAATAAGGATACAAATAAAAAAGTGAACCAACCTCTAAAATCAACAATTTTATCTATCGCAGTCGACCCGAAATTCCACAGCTCTCTCGCAACCAAGCTCATGAGAGTTCTATTCGAGTAAATGAAATCCATTGCTTTCCCGACCAAGGCATCCGAAGTGCTATAATTGTCATTTTCTAGTTTTTTAAACTCTTCTTTTAGCTGTTCCTTTGTTTTGAAAGAATCGATTCTCTCGACTTCGAGAATTAGTATCGATAATACAGTAAGGAGTAATACGAGTCGTGGTAGCATCGTGGCAGTACAAAGTTGAATGCGTTGATGTGATTACTATTTTTCATTGTTTGTTTCTTTGAAATCTTTTTCTTAGAAACGAATAAAGTGGAAGACAGAATGAATAGAGGTTTCGCGAATGAAAAAGAATGAGACTCAATAGATGGAGTTTGTCAGTTATTTTTTCATATAAACTTCACGATACCTATTATTTTATTAAAATAATTATTTGGCATGTTATTTCTCTCTATTTCAATGAAAAAACGCTTACAACGACAACATCTTCTTTCCTTAAATTTAATTAAAAAATGTTTTAGCTATATTCATTATAAAAGCTGCAAGGAAAATCAACTTCTTGTGGAGTAATTCAAATTTTTTTTTTATAATTGGTTTATATTTTTTACTTCTCATTTGAATTTATCCACTACGGCAATGGGTTTTGAAAAATAAAGTGCCGTTTTTATTTAAAATAACGAACATTATTAACAATTATTTAAACCTATATAATTTAAAGGAACAAGTTAAAGATTAATTGCCAAAATCTTGATAAAATTTGACAAGAAGCTTTATAAAGTTTAATTCCAGTAGCAGTAAGTAGATATAAGTCAAATTACTGTCGTTCTCATTACATTTAATTATACGTCGTTGGCAAAGTCGCGTCACATTTAATCCACCCACATTTGATTTAACGACAATTTTAATTATATGATGTTTGAACACACTCCATACCCTTAAATCTAATATTACTTAGATATCGAATAATTATGTCGCGATTTTGTTTGCGTGGACAATGTTTTTTTACCCCTAATGAAAAGTGATTTTTTTCTTAATGAAAGATACATCCTTTTTTGAACCCCTGACAATGTATATGCAAAATTACATTATGATCGGTTGAGTAGTTAAGACGTGAAAGATGAACAAACATCTATGTCATTTCTGGATTGTAAAAAATATTTTCAAGTTTTTTTTTATATTAGATATAACTTTTTATGGATCACAGCGCGTATATTGTAATAATTCAGTTGTTATTTTAGAATAAATAATTTTAATTTATTGGTTTTTTGGGTTCCCGACATTTCGACACCTTTCTAGGGGCCGTGGTCACGGGATGACTGACAATTATATATTGTCTCAGGTCTGGGTGTCTTGTCACCACCACCATGGCATCAAATTTTAGAACTAATATATCACAAAAAGAAGGATCGCGTTTATTAATTCAGAGACGGGCAGAAGGAGCATGAGGTTTCTTCACATTTTTTTATGGATATAAAAACTGAGAACCTGCAATCTTGTCGCTACCTATACTTATTTCAGAAGTTTAAATTAAAATTAATGTCATACAACACATTTATTGATAAGTGTGAACACATCTGAATTTTCCATTAAAACGGTTCCTTTGGATTCTTAGTTCTTTAACGAAGTATCATCAGTCAGTGTTCAGTGTCAGTATAACTTTAAACAAGTACCTACTAAACTACATATTAGCCCATATGGGCCGATGTCCGATGATGACGATGCATTATCGTACATTGCCGGTTTTGTAACAAATGCTTCAAAGAGGTTCTTTCAAAAGCATCAATGTGGAAGCCCCGTGTGCAGTTTACTGTGCATGTAAATTTTCCATACATTATGTACCCTACTCAGCAAGAAATAACTTTAATTAAGATGAGGGTGCCACTTTGAGGCATATAGTGGCCTTAAAGAACACAAGTGACTTCCACAACAACACATACTACAACTTAATTGAAAGTTACTTCTTTATTACGTTTTATTAAAAGAAATGTATCGGATTTTAAAACCTAATACATCACAATAAAAGAGTTAAAACGATTCCCACAATAACTCATAAAAACAAAACACGTACCTACATACCTCGTAAAAGTGAACAAAAAATATATGACACGCATAAAACACTTCAACTGTGCAAGATAAGCTATTTTTGTCATAAAGATCGAACTGAAAGTTTATGCAAATGTTTATGGTGTACGGAAACGATACGCCGCCGATAACATAAAAAAGTATATTTTAGACAGTTGGTCCGCTTTCGAAAACTACCTAGGTACCGTCAATTGTTGTATGGAATTCGTTGGTAAAGAAAGAAGAAAACGCCGGCCAAGTGCAAGTCGGACCTGCGCACCAAGGGTTCCGTACCAAAAAACAGCAAAAAAAACAACACGTTTTTTGTATGGGAGCCCCAATAAATATTTATTTTATTCTGTTTTTAGTTATTTTTATAGCGACAACAGAAATACATCATCTGTGAACATTTCAACTGTCTAGATATCATGGTTCATGAGAAGCCTGGTGACAGACTGACAGACGGACAGTGGAGACGGACGTTTTTACCCTTTGGGCAGGGAACCCTAAAAAGGGCCTGCAATTTTTTTGACAATTTGCGTTTGATCATATTTTCTAAATTCAAATTGGCTGGCGCAATGGAAACTGAATTTTTTAAATGCCACCTACTTAAAATAATCTGGTTAGCCTAGGAATAGATTGCCTGTATGAAATGAATAATAGTGTGTAATGATGGAAAACCGCAATTTGTTCAGAGCTGCTCTTCTGTAAATTTATATTTTGGGGGTTATCGTGGGATTATTGTGGCTTTAAAAAAATTGCAACCGAAAATTGTGAAACAGGCAAATGGAATCGCATTCCCATGTTCCCTGGTCGAATTTGGGGATGCCACCCCCAGGGCCTTGACTCGAACGTGACAAGTAGGGAAACACTTATAGCGTAAAGAATTCCGTTGAAAATTTTCATACTTTAGGAGCAGCCGTGGAATTTTATTATGCAAATTTCGACGGATGTAGAATGGATTATGATGTTTTCACCAATCTCTAAAGTGGACGGTTCGAGATGCTTGAATAAAGAACGGCGGGAAGTAATAAGTGGGGCTTGTTTGGTACAGACAGCAAGGAATGTTGCTTAACACTTTAGTACTTTGTCATAACAACTTTTTTGGGAGATGGCTTACAATTAGACATAATATGACAACGTACAGTCAGCAATGAAAGTCGCTTAACGCTTAGGTACTTTGTCATAGCAACCTTTTTAACAGGTGTCTCGTGGTTTTAAACAGTAGTAAAAAAAGTTACGATGACAAAGTACTAAAATGTATAATAACTTTCGTTGCTGACCGTACTAAATTATTAAGCGACTTTTGTTGCTGACCGTACAATCGGCCGCTCGTAATTAAAATCGTTATTTAGCTTTCAATGAAAGAAATTTGTCAATAGATGAGAAAATTAATTAAAGGTAGGTGAGTACTTATTCAATTTCTATTCACCAAAAATCCTTTTCAACGTTATTAGATATTCAGTTTATTAATGAATTTTTTAAGTGAATGATAGCGATAATTACGATCTGAACACGTATCGAGATAAATGTTGATGTTTTATATTTTTATGTATGAATTGTCACTAAAACAATGCTTCAAAATTATTTATTTAGAGAATGCTTTTAAATGGTAAAAAAGTTTTCATAATAAAAACATTTCTATCATCTTTATTTGCTTCGTAAAGTTCCAATTCCACAACATCATTCCACAGTAAATCCCGTAATACTTGGTCCCGAGTGTGGACTATCAGTGTCTCCCAGGCACACCTCCGTGAAGATTTGAAAGGATTGCGCATGGACCTCGCGGAGACAGAATTATAAAACTTAATGACAGACTTGTGAGGGTTTTACGTCATTATATATCTTTTTTATAAAACGCTTTGAACTAAGTAAAAATAAGTTTGCGTTATTCTACATATAATTTTTTAGATAATGCTTTGAATTAGGTACAAATAAGGTTTCATAAAAATAGTTTTTTTTTCAACAAGTGAGCAAAATTATTTTTGCTGCGAGTGCTGATATATATCACAAACTAGCGAAGAGTACAGTGAGTGATTTGAAAGCACAAGGCATAAAAAATCTCTGATGTATTTCACATCTACCAGCGAGAAAACTCGCAGAAAAATCGTTTTTTGCTGCGAGCGTGAGGAAAAGTGTTCGAAATTACATTTACTCACGCTCACAGCAAAATTAAATTTGCAAGCTTTTACGTGCCAAAAGCTTCATTTGAAGAAACATTTCAACCTTTACACAATTATCAATTTTTATTTTCTTCGTAAAATTTTCTAGATAAATAACGCTTTGAAACTATTTCAAAGCGTTATTTATCTAAAAAAAATTAATATTACAAAAAAGATTTTTTGCCCAATAAGTGAAAAATTTTTTTTAGCACTGACTTTAAATCACAAACTAGCCAAGTACACAGAGTGATATAAACGCACGAGACAAAAAAAATGCTCTCATGTTAAACTTACAACTTTTCACTTCTACCAGCGAGAAAACTCGCGTGAGGTAAAGTGATTCAATATTCCTTTTACTCACGCTTACAGCAAAAACCAATTTCGCTGCGAGTTTTTACGTACCAAAAGTTCCCTTTGAAAAAACATTTCTATCATTTTTATTTGCTTCGTAAAGTTCCTGCGCTCCGTGTAGATTTGAAAGGATTGCGCGCCGACCTCGCGGAGACAGCATTATAAAACTAAAAGACAGATTTGCCAAATCTGCCGCTGACAGCTTGATATTTATGGCATGGGAGTTGGTTTTGCGTTATTCTATTATTAGTTAATGGAATTAGGGAAATAGTTGGCATATAAAATAATGATAAAACCGTATGCAGATGAAGTTGATACCACAATAATTTTTCATTTCGTCTCAATAAAGATATAAGTTAAAATTTAAAACACTGGGGATAGAAACACCAACTACAAAATTTATAAAGTAATCAGAAAATTTCCATGGTCTGTATTTTCAGTATCTAGGTAAAGTTTGGAGTACTCTCAGCAATTATTTAATTTTAGTCCTTTGGGAAGAAAATGAGGTGTAGCAGCTATGTTTTGCTTAGGTTAACGTAGATAACAGGTAAGTATAGGTATTACTACTTAATTACTACTTATTATGCATACTCGACATATAAGACCTTTATAGTGGTAGATGCTACCATATACCTAATGCGAAAAGCTTTTTAAGGTAGATATTTAAAAGACCAAAAGATTTATAGTGACATAAAACTGGGTCAATGGGCTTTTCCAAGATACTAAATATTAATGTCCACTCCACTTTTGATGTAAATTATATATCTATCTGTCTCGCTACTTAATTGTAATTCAGAAAGGAATATTCAAGATCAGGTGTTGAAATATTCAAATAGTCGGCACACTCCGGGGCGTTAAGTAGCGGAGATCGGCGGGTGTCGCGGAACGATAAGGCGTGTTTACTGTATAGCCACAGTTTAAACAGCAACAGTATTACATCTTCATAAACACCGGGTGAAAGTAAGCCGATAATAAAGAATCACGGTATACTTCGGTACTCAATGGTTGCCAATGATGAAGTGTCCTTTGACAGACGTTCATTCCAAATGTGTCCCAGACCGGTATGTGTGGCGGCGGAGACGGCCACCTTTGTTCGCTATACCGCGCGCGCGCACTAACTTATTAAAAAAAGCACCATTAACTCGAGCATTGAGAATGCTAAACAACATGTCTGATACCGTGGACATATTCGGTTGCTCACTGGACGCATTCACAAAGACGGCATTATTTGTTATAATAATAGTTAATTTTAAAGATAAGTAATTATAAGTCTACACTATCGCATTAGGTTAAGAGCCTGTAATGACAGATGTAAGTTGGAAAATAAATAATAATAATAAATAATAATAATAATAAAATATAAGTGCGTCCTGGGGTTTTACTTATATAAAAAATAAGTCAACGATGTGACTATACTTCTATTTGGACGCAACATGCTGTACCTTCTATTTTAGTCTAAATCTGGAGGTACGTCCATTTGGAATGGACGTCTGCCAAATGGATGTTTCGTCAATGGTGATCATTACGTGGACAAGGGTGGCGTGTGTGAGACGAATTATCTGTGTAAATTTGAACTCGAAAGATCGACTGAAAAGTTTAGGGTACGGAGGTCATGGCAGCTGTAGGTATTATTTTAAGGACTTTGGACTAGATTTGATACTGTTACACAGAATACTGTGGTATAAATAACCACGGTTGCTTATTTCCCTCTACCCTATTTACTGCTCCAGATATTTTTTATCGGACGAAAGCAGAAGTCTTAATCTTCACATCGGCCTTTGTCGATATTCAAATTTCTTTCACGTTTTAGTTGGGTTGTTATTTTTAATTTTGGCAAGGAAAACTGTAATAATATTTTTTTGCGATTCAAACATGAACATGCAGCGAGCATGAACAAAGTTTACTTCCAAGAGATTGAGGTTGAGACTAGATACAAAAGCAGTTAATTTTACAATATAATTATGTTACATGTACAAAAAATATGCAAATAGATCGGATACTACTTTAAATTCAAAGAATCAAATATAAAAAACAGCATTTCGTGTAGTGATCTCAAGATAGCTTTCTACTTTGAGAGCGGCTTACGAGTATAAATACGGACCAAGAATACAAACGGGCGCCATGTCACAATAATATTATGTCGCCACTTATCAGAGTATCGCAGAAATAATATGTATTTAAAAAAAAATAACACTACTCTTTCGATGCGAAACAATAACTACCAAAATCCAAAATTAGTTCAATTCAGAACATTACCAATAAATGCCAGCTATAGAAAGACTATCATAAAATTCAATTAACATCTGGAAAAGAAAGTGTAATCACTAAAAATAAGGTCACGATTGCCAGCATTATCACCGAAGGGCGAAAGGCTCTGCTATCGATTCCAATAAATGCCTCTCTTTATTTCAGGCAGTGAAAAAAAAGAAATTACAGCGAACAGCTGAAATTCTCATTAAAATTCCATTACGACGTCGTCGGCTCGATTATGCCTATGGATTTTCAAGGGGAAAATTATTTTTTTTAACAACCTGTATTTTGGGGGGAAATGCAGTGATCGTTTTTGTCACAAACGTGAGGTGACTGCTTTGGAGCAATTTGCGAGGAGAAAAATAAGAGATCAACCTTTAGGCTATCCAAAAAAGCCAATCGAAATACTTAGAGGAAAATCTTTTAAAACTCACATTATTTTGTATTATAAGAAACAAATATTTGTAGATTTAATACTCTGTCTTACTACTTCATTAGGTAAGTGGCATTGCTGTGTACTTCGCTACTTACAGTATAATTACTTATAATTTAAGTTATTTTCTGGAAACAAAAAAAAAAAAATTAATTGATGATACTAACAAAGAATGAAGAGTATATTCGCAAATAGGATTGGAACTCAATAAAACGAATAAAAATTGCAGCCTAAACTCCAACTATAATATATTTATAATACAATATATTTAAAATCATTAAAAAATGATTTTAAATATTCAAAATATTATAGTTGGAGTTTGGGCTGCAATTTTTATTTTAACAACATTGACAAAAGCTAACGCATAAAATCCACAGCAAAAGCAATGTATAAATTGGAAAAAAAGTCCATTTAAAATTTTGTCTTCAATATTGTGCCACTTCGTTGTCACGATTTTTAAAGCGAGAGTGTTCTGAAATTCACCTGTCAATTTATAGTAGATTGTACAACAAGTGCATAAAACGCATCATTTTACGTATATATCCACCCGAGCCGCAGGCGAGGGTGGATAGTCAAGTCGAGGGTAAAATGGGTTTTATGTACGAGTTATACACTCTGCTTTTCACTTCGATTGTGAGGAAATTAAACAACAATAGTGTACAAATTAAAAAAAAAAAATTCTCAAATTTTAGTGACAAATTATATATTTTTGGAATGTGCTCATCAAGACCTTTCATTTGATACCCATATTCAAAAATTGAAAAAAAAATTTTTTTTCTTTCTTAATTTTTTGTGACATAATATATATTTTTGGAATGTCCTCATCAAGGCCTTTCATTTGATACCCATATTAAAAAAATGAAAAAAAAACTATTTTTTTTACAAAAAAAATATAATTTTGGAATGTGCTTATCAAGGCCTTTCATTTGATACCCATTTTCAAAATATGAAAAAAAAACTATTTTTTTGTAAAAAAAATATAATTTTGGAATGTGCTCATCAAGGCCTTTCATTTGATACCCATATTCAAAAAAAATTAAAAAAAAAATATCATTGACCTTTCAATAAAATTGATACCCATTTAAAAAAATAAAAAAGTATTATAACACAACAAAAAATAAAGAAACAATGAAAGAACAAGTTAATTCAACGAAGTTAAATTGCGTGTGTGGCTGTTTACCTGACAACCTTTGTCTTAAAGTCTGAGACTTAGACGAAGATTTTACTTTATGCACTAGAGCATAAAAAGCGATTTTATGCAGCCTATACCCAACATAAAGACCAACTTTACGAGCATGAGAAGTGAAAACATATTTTTTTCATAATGATTTAACTTTTATGCTTGTGAAGATCGGTAAGAAATATTTTTATTTGAACAAGCTTACCAATGCAACTTTTTGTTTCAAAAATGTAGCTCAATTAAGAAACAAAAATGAGGAGCATTTTTCATGATTATTTATGACTAGAGTCTGCCCGCGGCTCCGCCCGCAAGGACGAAACTATACTATGAGAAACAATATATTCTTTCAAAACCACAGTGATAACACTAAATAGTTAAACTGTTTATGCTCTGAAAAGATTTTAATGCATAAATTGTTATTTACATAATAAATAATGTACAGGTTAGTTACAGAATATTAACATAGTATTTAGAGATTATTTACAAATAAGTAACAATTAATTTACAGAAAATGAACAGTTTAGGACCTACAGTACATGACCTCTACCATAGACGCAATTCTCCACCAAGCCTTGGTCCTTCCTACCTTCTCGGTGTATGCGGACTAAATCTTGGGAGAGTGTTTTCCTCGTTTGCACTAATTTTATAACTCTCCACAAATTCTGTTTCCGTCCATTCTTTTTGGCTATATCTGGATCTAGGCTCCACAAAACGGTACTTCGCGTCGCGCTAATCTCTAAAATAATTCAGACCTATTCATACGATTCTGATGATGTGCCAGATCCGCGCAAACT
The DNA here is from genome assembly GCA_928269145.1 of Agriphila tristella. Classification (NCBI taxonomy): domain Eukaryota; kingdom Metazoa; phylum Arthropoda; class Insecta; order Lepidoptera; family Crambidae; genus Agriphila; species Agriphila tristella. The sequence goes on from OV743433.1 coordinate 4,177,542, forward strand.
CGTGCAGTGCTTCCCAGTTTTCACGGCAACAGATGGGGTTCTGGTTATTAACGGGTCCAGTTTCTGGGTCTTGGTCTAATTCAGCATAATGCGTCTAGCTTCGTCGTACAGCAAACAATCTCACAGTGTGTGATCTTGGCTAGCTTGGTTATTCCGGTGTCACACTTCCGAAGTCGCTGCCTGATACACCCATGTCCGGTCAGTAGTTGAGAGACGATGGAATCTAGTTCAATCTCCGGAGAGCCTCACTGCGATATCAAGAATGAATCTATGGAGTTCGCAACCGCCTTCGCTATAGTCCCATCGTTCTTGCCAAAAAGCGACGGCTTCCTCTCTAATGGTTCTTCTTAGTTCTCGGCACTCCCTGGGAGCCAGGAGGCTCCCCTACTCTGCAAATGGTACCGCGCGAAAATTCTCAAGTCCAGCAAGGAAAACTCTAGCAAGCACAGGTAACGCCGTGGAACTACCCGTCCTATAAGCTTTCGTCAATAAAATAAGTGCCAAGCTCTCTTTACAATAAAAACTGAGGAGCATCGGTACCATACGGTTGCAGCGTAGCACAGACTTCCTTGCAGCTTCCCTTAGATTATTGATATGTCTCAATAATCTAAGCAGCTTCCTTGGTATAAATTCTGAGCGAACGGAATCGAATTCCCCATTTGGTTCATAGCACTTTCGCCGATAATTTGCGCATCGTAACTTCTTATCGTATATAAACACAGTTGAAATTATTAAATTTTAATTGACACTGATGGCAATATTTAATCGACGAAATAAAAACGTGATTTCTCTCTCATTATTTTATATTATTGTTATATACCTTTTCCATACCATAATCTCTTTGGTGTTGTTTTGGATTTGTCATCGGTCTGTCACTCGAATAAATGACTATGCTTTCAATAAGTCGTGTATTTAAAATTGGCGACGAGATAATTATTTATAATGGCTAATACCGACCTCAGTAAATATAAAAAATCGCGAAGTTGTATGCGCGGTTTACTTACAAGAAAGGAAAACCAATTACTCAACGTAAGTACACTACAAGATTACGAAATTTCAAACGAGATACAAAATGTTACAGAATTACAAAAAAAGTACGAAGAATGCCAGACAAATATAGAATACCTCACAGAAGAAGCGCATTTAGAGGCAGAAGTAGAAAATAGATTCGAATTTCAAGTTACAGTTACAAAGGTACTGAACATGCTACACAGGATGAAAAGGTCAATAATTACATCAAATAATGTAGATAACACAAATTCAAGTGACTCAACTGTCCGTGTTCCTAAAATGATTCAATTCCAACCATTTCAAAACAGTTCAGAGACATTCAAAAACTTCATCCGGAGATTAGAGTTGTACATGGACCTTAGTCAAGTGAGCGATTCAAATAAAAAGACCCAGATTTTACTTGCTATGCTGACCCCTGATCTTCATGAGAAAGCTTATGATTTGTGTGCTCCGGAAGACCCTAAAGGTATGAACTTCAAAGATTTAACCAAGATTATTGACGATTTCATTGATCCCGTGCCAGGACCGTACGCATTACAACATAAATTTGTCTCACGCGTTCAAAACTATGATGAAACTGTGCCTGTCTATGCGGCCACTTTAAGAAAACTTACAACCAACTGCGGATTCCAATGTCTAAATTGCCAGAAGTCGATTGCTGATAACTTTTTATGTCTACAATTGATTAGAGGACTTAGAGACAGCGACATAAGAACAAAACTTCTGCAAAATAAGACTATTTCAACATTTACAGACATTGTACAAACTGCTACCATCCTAGAAATGGGAAAAACCGATAACGCTACTATTTCCCTCAGGAACATATCATCAATCGAATCCACTAATCAAATGTCAACCTCATTAAGAAGAAATTCAAACGCACAAGCAGAACGGAAACCAAATACATTCACACAGCCACGTCCACTCACTTCGACTTTTATTAAGTTGAAACAATTACGAGGGAAGTGTTTCCGCTGCGGAAAGGAAGACCACATGGCCAATAAATGCGAAATGATCAACGAAACCTGCTATAGTTGTCATAAGAAGGGCCATCTGGCTAGAGTGTGCTTACAGCGTACACAAGATACGAATCAGCTAGATGAACCACCATCAGATGAAGATAGTTCAGCAGAAATTAATTTAATTAAATCGGAATCTACAGACAAATACATGATTACACTCGAAATCGAGGACAAGCCTTTAAAAATGGAATTTGATACTGGTGCAGCATTAACCTCAATTTCATTGGACACATACAAGAAACTCAATATTAGAAATAAAATATATAAAACAGAAGTTACAATGAGGACATACACTAACGAATTAATCAAACCGGTAGGAGTAGCTTACGTAAGAGCGAAATACAAGAATCAAAGCTTTTTCGGAAAAATGTACATAATAGATAAGGCTGTCGATCCAATTTTCGGTAGAAGCTGGATGAAGAACCTAAAATTAGAATTAGCAAACATTAATGCAGTACAAATAGAAAAACAACCGAAATTAGATGAATTAATGAAAGAATACGAATCTACAGTTTTTATGGCATCATTAGGAAAGATTCCAAACTTTCATGGACACCTGTCTCTGAAAGAGAATACTCAACCCATATTCATTAAACCAAGAAGAGTCCCATACGCCTTGAAAAAGAAAGTTGATGATGAAATAGAAAGACTATGCACAGAAGGAGTAATAACTAAGGTAGAGCATTCCGAATGGGGAACCCCTATAGTGCCTATAGTTAAACCTAATGGCAGTATTCGCTTGTGTGCTGATTACAAAGTTACGTTAAATAAAGTCATTAAGGACGAACAATACCCTATACCCATTATTGAAGATATTTTTGCTGAAATGAATGGTGGAGAAATTTTCTGTACGTTAGACATCACACAAGCATACTTAAATATGGTAATGGATGAAGAGAGTGCACTCCTCCAAACACTTAGTACACATCGAGGCACATTCAAAGTCAACAGGCTTATGTTTGGAGTGAAAGTTGCTCCAAGTTTATGGCAGAAATACATGGATAGATTACTTCAAGGAATTGACGGAGTAAAATGCTTCTTTGATGACATTATTATTCAAGGAGCTACAGAAGAGATATTATTACTTCGATTACGAACAGTTCTGGAAAAGCTTAAAGAATCAAATTTACGAGTTAATAAAGATAAGTGTAATTTTTTTCAAAGGAGCATTAATTATCTAGGACATACTATAGATAGGGATGGCTTACATAAGAATAAAGAGAAAACCAATGCAATTATAAATACCGCCAAACCAAAAAATATAACTGAATTGAGAACTTTTCTGGGTATGGCCAACTATTACAATAAGTTTATCCCACAATTGGCTACACTTACACACCCATTAAACAACTTACTAAGGAAAGGCCAGATTTTCAATTGGAATGAACAGTGTGACATTAGTTTCAATAAAATCAAAAAGGAAATTGCTAGTGAAAAGATACTAACGCATTTTGACCCTAAAAAGATACTGATACTGGCAACGGACGCGAGCCCTGTTGGACTCGGGGCAATTCTTTCGCATAGACTAAAGGATGGATCAGAGAGACCAATAGCATTTGCGTCTAGAACGCTGACAGATTGCGAAAAGAAATACAGTCAAATTGATAAAGAGGCTACAGCAATATTTTGGGGACTCAAGAAATTCTTCCATTATTGTTACGGAAGAAAATTTATTTTAATCACAGACCATAAGCCCCTTACAGTAATATTCCACCCGCATAAGACGCTGCCCACTATGAGTACCATGAGACTTTTTCATTACGCACATTTTCTCTCTGGATTCGATTACGATATTGAGTATAAAACTTCAGCAGCCAATAGCAACGCCGACTACTTGTCAAGATTTCCAGTAGAAAAGGTATCAACAAAAAGTGACCAACATTCTATATTTCAACTAAGTCAAATACACACCCTATCGATCACAGATACAAAAATTGCTCAAGAAACTGCTAAAGACTCAGAATTGGCGCCGATTCTCAACGCCTTGCGAATAGGCCGGTCAATGAAAAGTCATGGTTACGTAGACTCCGAGTTGACCTTACAAGACAACTGTTTATTTAAAGGATATCGAATAATGATTCCGAATTCTCTACGGGAGAGTGTATTGGACGAATTACATGCTGGCCATATTGGAATGCATAAAATGAAACTCCTTGCCCGTAGCTACGTTTATTGGAAAGGCATCGATAAGGATATCGAAGATAAGGTAAAAACATGTAGAGCTTGCCGTTTACAACAAAATGATCCAGTAAAAGCGCCATTGCATCATTGGGAGGAAGCAATCGAGCCATGGCAGAGAATTCATATTGACTTTGCCGGGCCTATACACGGATACCAACTTTTTATTATTGTCGATGCATTTACGAAATGGGTGGAGGTGATACCCACGAAAACAATGACGAGTTCCTGGTGCATAAGTAAAATGAAAGAACTTTTCTCGGCATTTGGACTGCCATACATACTGGTTTCGGATAATGGACGCCAGTTTACATCGACGGAGTTTGAGACATTTCTGAAAGATCATGGAATCACTCATCGCACCTCGGCTCCATATCATCCTGCTACAAACGGCCAAGCCGAACGTTTTGTACAAACGATTAAGAAATCTTTAAGAAGGATGGAGGACCAACCCGGGAACTTGCACGACAAATTAGAGACAGTAAAAATTCAATTACGTCGAACTCCAAACGCTTCGGGATTCGACGCGTATTCGCTCATGTTTGGAAGAGATATAAGAACCAAATTGCATGTTATGTTCAAGAAACGTGTTTTTTTTGAGCAGGGGGCATCAACACACGCAGGGCAATACACTGGAAGACAATTTAAGGAGGGGGAGAGGGTTCAAGCAAGGTGTTACTCAAACCCTAATCGCAAATGGGAATTCGGCACCGTGACCCGCCGGCTGGGACGCCTACATTACACGATCGCCATGGATGGAGGTGAAGTCTGGCGCCGTCACGTTAACCAGATGCTACCGGCTAAGCTGGTGCAACCTCACCGAGAAAATTAAGGGGGGGAACTTGTTATATACCTTTTCCATACCATAATCTCTTTGGTGTTGTTTTGGATTTGTCATCGGTCTGTCACTCGAATAAATGACTATGCTTTCAATAAGTCGTGTATTTAAAAATTATTAAAATAATAATTTTGCATGCTCTAATGACAATCACATGACAATTGAGATGACAATCAGAGAAAATATAAGTCAGTCAGTGGTAACTAAGCAACCCTGCGAAAATAATATAACTTATATTATTACGAAAATTTGCGAATTTATTTTGCTTAATATTTCAAAATTTCTACACCCAATATCATATTTTCTTGGGTTTTTCGCGATTCCCGGCTTCAAGGAATCGAATTACACACAAATTCCCGAGAAATATTGTGCCGTTTAAGAGAAACGTGTCAAGAAAGTTTCGTAGAGCGCCATCTCGCTTTTTGTGTCGTTCTGGTTTAACGATTTTATATATTAGATAATATAGTATTATTTGCATTCCATCGTATTCAACTTTTCGATTCGGAAATCTTTCGGTTGTTAATTACGTAGCAGATCATTTATATTGATTAATAGGTTCTGATAGGTACCTATTATGCATATTATACTAAAGTACATTATTTTACTCAAATCCCGCTAGGATTTATTGCAGGATTCACAGTATTGGAAGTTAATGAATCATTTTAAATTACGATTTGTCCCTAGCGTATATTAAATCTGTTTTCAGTACTGGCTATCCGACAGCACAAATGTCATAAATATGGACCAACAGTAAACAAGTAGGTGGGGAAAACTGCGGAAAACAAAACTGTAAATCTCATGTAAACATCTTTTGATAAAGTTGCTAAGAAATAGTGACAATCTAAAAGACTGACTTATACACGGTAGTACTTATATCTATTCTGTGCTTATACATAGAGTGATTCTAATTTGCTTTCGATAGAAATCATTTAGTTGTGTTTGACATAATAATGGTTCTGTATTTCCACGGCTTTGCTTAAACTACCAATATAAGAAAAGAAATAAGCACGTATAAAAATTACTAAATAACAAAACCAGTCTTTGAGCTAAAAAAAATAGAAGCACGATTTTACACTGTACAGCTTTCTCAAATTTAATTTCCATTTTACAGTGGCTTGAGGTTCTTAGTTATGTAGGTGCTTAAGAGATGTTGTTTCATTATTCATTTTATGTTTTTTTTAATAAAACCTCTGTGTCTAAATCCCCTCGAATCCTTTATGAAAGGTAAATAAAACAACCCTAAGAAAAAGATGCTAATGCAAGGGCCGAACTAATAAACCTCCTTTTCTTATTACATACAAGCGTATTTCAAACAAAGGCCTATTCAAATAGGAGACCTTGGATTTGGGCCTAGTAATCACGGGACCAATCGCTTTGATTGACCTTTATGCAAATTGCGAATTTGCTCAGGAGCTGGCAGGTTGGTTAATTGAATAATTAACCTGCCCAGCGCACTTCTGTATTTAAATAATCGTGTTTATTTTCGGACGGTTTGTTTCGCTGACTTTTTCACTTTCTTCTGTTTTTCCTCTCGCATAAACAACGTTGTTTTGGTGGATTACAAACGAGACTAATTAATTTTTCGCAATTTTACAATGACGAGCACGTAATTGAACCAATGGAAATAACATATCAGTTTTAACCTATATGAAACAAAAATAATTAATGAACATCTTATAGGTAGTTGAAAAAGTTTGTGGCCTTTTTGAAGCATGAATTTTGCGTGTTATATTTATGGCAATACTAAATCTAGGCGGGAATGTAATATACTTGTAATGTTAATGGAGAAAAATCATTGTAGAATACTATTGCAAAAAATGGTTCAGCAAATACAGATCTTGTAATTTTGATGATAAAGATGTTTCTCGCTGTGGTATCTTTATCATTTTTAGCACAAAAGGGCGCGAATTTTTCCGACTACCTAATATATATTATTAAAACGGCTAAACGGATTTAGATAAGGCATATATAGTTTTAAACATAGGATCGTAGTCAAAGTTTCCCTAGGGATTCTTCGAATGTCCAAGTAGACGAAGTCACAGGCGAAAGCTAATATAATACATAAAGACGGCGGTACACGCTCTCAAAAGTACAAGGCAAATTCACATTATTTCGACCGTAACCAATAGTTCTATTAGAAACGTCAATTACGTTAATCTATTTCGTACATTAACTGGGTCGGCTCTAAATGCATATAAGTCTTCCGTAGAGTAATGGCAGCAAATTAATATAAACAGAGCCTGCTAGACCGAACACTTTATGGTGGTGATAAATCAAGCTGTGATTCCTGAAATTATTTATTAGGCCGCCATCTTTTTGTTGCTGTAATTTCTGCCAGAAACGTGGTTATTTGCGTGAAAGTTATGGATTTGAAACTATGAGCGTTTAATGCTTGATTTGTGTTTATTGGTTTGGTTACTTTATCTCAATGCAGTACTTTCTTTTCATAATAATAACAGATATTTTGGAAAACTACTTGCTTTGTTGCGTAATAAATGTACAAAACTTTATCCATTCTGACAATAATACTGTAGCCTTGTGTTACGGTTTTTTAAATGAATTGTTGTCAAATACAATGTATTTTTTGTACTTCCATGCCAATATTTGTGCAGCTAAAATTTTTCGGATATCTGTTTTTAGTTTAGGTTTTGTTCATTTTTTGTTAGTCTACCTACTCTGCATGTTCGTTATTAATTTGTTTTTAAAAATCTTTTGTTTTGTATTTATTAGTGCTTAACTATTATAAATCAGAGTAAAATGAACAAACGGAGATTATATAGCCATTGCTCTTGTTTCTTCTTCTCGATATTACCTGCCGTATCTAATGACGTTGTTTCAAAGGTTCAAAAAGGTTTATAAATTAAGTCTGTTTTCTTTTTTTTTAATTTAACTCTTCTAAGCTGATTAGAAAACTCGAATGTGTAGCAATCTATTTGGCAATCACAGGCTGTTTCACACTCAGTTTATTAGAACCCTTCCCCTTTTATTCAGTGTCATTCATAGTATCGCGAAATTTAATTAGTCCCCCGATATTTAGAATGATAATTGAAGATTGCCATGGAATTTCATCGTGAGGGGAGCTTATCATAGTCAAAATGAAACAGCATGAATTTGAGATCGTAATTATTATGGCTTTACACGACTGCCCAAAAAGAAGAGTGTTAAGTGTTCTGGCTTCATGTTGTAGATTTTAATGGAATAATTGATTCCATTATAACTTTTCAATTCCTGAACAGATTTCAGATGTGTAAGGTACTGCTAGAATCCTTACGTCACCCCAAATGGCACTGGCTATAGAATTTTTGAAAAAAGTCAAATGTCGGATGCATGGCGCCATTTGTAATGTGAAATAATATTTGTTCTCCAATTATTATAATATGAGTATAAAATGAAAAGGCCTTGATGAGTAGATTCCTATACTTTAATTTGTCACTAATGTGTATTAAAAAAAGACTGTCCTACCAATAACTAAAAAGTCGATTAAATAATAAAAGATCATTGCAGTCGGGGGACCGCTTTGATTAAAAATAGTTCCACATAATGGCCACGCGACTGCAATGGCATTTGTTGTTCGTTTTGGCAGGTCAGGCGTGTTTTTAATTTATTTTTATCATGGGGTCAGAGATCCAAAACACCCAGAGAGACCCAAGCATTCCACTAAATTCCTTGACAAGTCCTTCTCAATTCAAGCTGCCTGACTGTGAAATGCATTGCTGGAGGAAATAAAACGTGCACTAGACAGGCTTTGGAAAAATTTAAACGGCTAGTCAAAGAACATTGACTGTCACCGTCGCTATAAAAATACAAATACAAATACAATTTTATTGCGAATTAAACTGTACACGAAAGAACTTAAATACGTCGGCCTTTTCAGAAGCAGCAATTTTAACGGGACTCCTAGATTTAAAAAAAGTAATATATTATATTCTTAAGTTTAAAAAAAGAAGAGCAAAGAGTATTATCTATCTATACTCATAATAAAACTGTAACAGGACCAATCTGTACATTGAAACTATTTTGAAATTTTTTTGGAGTGTGTTCTATAATCGATACTGAAGCAAAAACTGTGATTTGTTTCATTTGTGTCTGTCTGTCTGTCTGTATCACGGGCTCTATGGACTCCAAAACTACTAAATGAATTCAAATGAAACTTGGCATGATTAGAGTTTATATTACGAGGAAGGTCAACTTATACTTTTTATCACATTTATGGTTGGCACACAGATAATTTAAAACAGATGCGTATTTTATCCCGGTCAAAGGTTCTCTCTAGAGATTTTCCGAATGTCCTCGGACGAAGACGCGGGCGAAAGCTATACAAGGCTATTTTTAGTTAATACAAAACCTCTCGTGGGGTTGATCAGACCATCAAACTGAACAACTTTCATTATGGGACCAACCTCGAAATCACAAAAAAAAAAATTCACAGATTTTACAGTCCCCGCAAGAATCGGAGCATTGAAAATGAACACAAAAATTTACGAAAAACCAAAATCAAATCAAATGCGAAGTCCTATTTTATTTTTAAAGTTACCTAGCTAATTATTTTTAGGATTGTGACACTCGGCTTCGCCTCATGTCACAAAAGCGCCCGCTGACTGCCTCGACGCGGCCGAAATAATATAAACCAATTTTCAAAATTCCAACGAATGCACTTCTCGTTCGCTTCTGTATCTTTTAACACTATTACCATGACGATCGGTCAATAATCATAGAAGCTACATCACTTTTTATATAAGGAAACAGCCGTTTTTCTACAATTCCAAATCTAAAGGGACCACCTACAGGTCACAATTATAAACAGATTTTAAAAATTATTTCGCCATTTGATAGTTCAACTAATACCCTAGGACCCTTTTTTTCATTTTTTCTTAAGTCGGTTTTTTTTCCGAAATATTTACAATTTAGTAAACAAACATCCCCCAAAAAACCCGGAATTTTTAGAATTTCGCAAAATTCCAAAAAAGTTACCAGTAGATTTTCAAAATTCAAACATTCACACGTGTCTCGATAAATTTCTCAACTTTAAGTACTATTTTTATTTCGATCCTCCCAATATCCTTGGAGATATGGCCAAAAATACGTCTCAGGCGATTTGCATCTGATAACCATTTTCAATGGTAAAATCAGCTGTTCCATACAAAAGTACATCGAAATGTATGAAACAGCTGTTTTTTTTGCGATTTCAAAGTTGGTCCCATAATGAAAGTTGTTCAGTTTGATGGTCTGATCAACACCACGAGAGGTTTTGTTTTAACTAAAAATAACATTGTATAGTTACTTAATAAAATCTTAAACTTAAAATCATAATTGTGAGGCATCATCATGGTATATTAGTGGGTATGGCAAGTGAAAATATGGGTTCTCCTACTGTACTTCCGGTAACTACGACCAAGGTGCTAATATTGCTTTTTATTGTTTGGACAAATTCGCAATTAACTTTGTGTTAATTACTTTTTAGTCTTGACAGGTTTGAATGACAATACTCATTAGAAGGGAGTGACGGACGACGCAAAAAAGTCTTGTAAACTGTATGTATAGGAGTAAATTTTCTAAGAAAGTTCTAGATCTCACACGTGTAAAGAAACCAGGATGATAATTAATAGCAGCTGATTCACCATTATACGAGTAGATACTAGTTAAATACTTTAATCTTATAAAGTTTTTTTTATTTAAATGCCGTTAATAATAAATGTATCGTAAATTGCCTTTAAATGTTGAGTGTAAACAGCCGATTATATGTTTTTGTTTCCGCTTGAAGATTCCTTTAAGACATGCTGCCATTTGTCTTAAAATCTATAGTATTTACTTTACATTGTAAACACAATAAAAATACATATTATTATTTTTCAATCTATAGCTTTTATGTAGATTAACAATACCAACTTGAACGTTGCCATCGTTGCCATGCCCAATTATCGCTGGTTATATAAGCAAGCATCATCAAAAACGTAGACCAGACAAAATTTATAATTAGCACCTCAAAATTTTTCAAAGTAAAAAAAAACTCTCGAGTTCAGGTCTCGATTCCAGCGTAACTGCCTACTCCAAGGCGTAAAAGCGAATCACACCGTTTGAAGTCTTAGTGGAGTCATGGAAGGGCCTTTGAAATCTCGTCAGACGCACTTGCCGAGAGCCACTCAAAACATCAAAGGCCAGGCCTAGATAGGCCGGTGCAGCTTTTTAAGATTGCCAGATGGAATTCGCATGAGAATCAGGATGGTCTCCATCGCCTTGTACGTGCGACGCATGTTGGATAATGGTCACAAATTTTTGATCGTCTTTTGTTTTTTAGGCTCGTATAAACGAAAAATATTCATTGTAAAGCCATAATTTTTATGCCGACAATAATGGGGAGGCGAAGGCAAAGTGAATTACAGATGGCGCTTAGTCTTTGGAATAATTGTCAGTTTGAGCTTATATTGTCTTGACTGTGTATAACGTGATTTTACTTTCTTAGATTGTATTTTTTTTCCGGTTTTGCGGACAAACAATGTATTCTATGCTAACTTTAGCTCATATAAAAGAAGAATTACGGAAAAGAAAAGCCAAAACAACAGGCAAGAAAGTTTATAGCAACTTACAAAAAATTGCTAACAAGCATTACATTTCTTTAAATTTCGTGTAAGATTTACAAGTAATCTGTTTATTTCAGATTAGAAGCATATGATTTAAATTTTAACAAAGCAACTGAGTTTGAATTTCCGTGTTTATAGTTGCCTGATGATGCCTTCTGTGCAATAGTAATTTCAGGTTTCTGTACTGGAATTTCTGTACCATCCAAAATTACACGAACCGTTTTATCATATTTATTTTATTATTCTAAGTTTCTTGAATGACTCTGGCATATAAAATTCTATTAATTCTCTGTTTGGCCCCAATATTGGGCTTATTCCATATTTGATATACCTATCAAATTCATCCAAGTTATAAATATGTTAGAAACTGCTGAGGTTGAAATATTAAAGAACAAAGCTGTTATAATTCAAATGTTGTTTTATTTTGGCGAAGCTTCATCAAATTCATGAAACATTCCTTTTGATTTATAATGTTTCTCAGGCTCAGCAAAGGAGAAAATCGAGGAAAAAGCATATTTTTTTTGATATTTTTTTGCCCTTTATTTTTTTTGTTACTGGGAAATCGATGAACTCCAATATTTTACAAGTTACATGCATAACAATGCGGCATTTTCTCAGTATAAAATTAAAAAGTGCAATACTCCAAGAGATTTCCATATGTTTTGACAGTTTCTTTGAGGCGGCTCGGTACCAACGACAAGACGCCACCTATCGGGATAAAATTGGGCTTTTCCTCCCCATTGCGATGTAATCAATAAAGATTTTTTTACCAATTGTTTCTTTGTTTTGAAATATAGTATCCTATTAAACAAACAGTGAATATTACTTAATACTTACATAGTTAGGTTAGGTATGTGTAAAATAATACAAACACATTGTTAAACTTTCATTTACTTTTCACAAAATTTGCTATTTAAAGTTTACGAGAAAAGAACAAAAACGAAATACATGTCATTTTTATTGATTCACACTTTGAATTCTTTGTTCTTATATTTAAGATCTTGTATCAAGTATCTTCCATTTGAAATGGCACTTGTTCCAAGCTGTCATGTTTTCCTTGCATCCCCAAAAATTCAAAGAGGTCACGCGCACACCGAGTGGCCCTCAACATGAAAGGAAAAACCTGCCAACACTGCATAGCAAAGACGAAACATGCTTTGACAAGTCGACCCTTGAAGATAAGAACCTTTAAAAGTAATCTATACGAAAATAAAAAGCGGTTAAGTGCGAGTCGATTTTCGCAAGTTTCCGTTGTACGAAAAGGAATACAAAAACGTGTATGAAACATTTACGTTTATAACTGATTAGAGAAAAAGAAGCGTATTTATAATTATGGATAATGTAATACATAACACAGAACAATTAGATTCATATAAAACTATTGATGTAAACCAGTAATTATTTATTGTAATTTTCTGCTTGTTTCTAGCTAGCATACAGTACTTATAATTACTAATAATAATTATTATTTTTTAGATACCTAAGTATACGTAGAACACGAACGTTTCTTTTTGAGCCTATAATTATACATACAAAAATGAGTAAAATATAAGGAAATGTCACATCTCATAACATCATCTTCATTTCCATTAAACTTTATTTAACATATTCCCCAATATCCTATTCTTCATTTAAAAAGGCGTGAATTATTTTACTAAAATAAAATTCTAAAAATATTTCGGCTTAAAGCAAAGCAATTCAGCCGAGCTTGATTACACTAGTGTTGGCGCTGAATGGATCAGAAATGCATTTAGCAGTTACGTCTGCGACCACCTTAAGACCTATTGCTGGGTAAATTAGTTACTCAACTTGGACTACGGTAATCCTTGGGAGAAATTCTAAGATGGAGTCATTAGTTAAGTGTTTTATCACTTTGCAATTTTTGGTGGTAAGGCAAAGTAATAAAACCTATTTAGATTTATGAAACAGAAGTTAATAGATCAAACTTTATCGTTACTGACAATGATAACAGGAAGTAGAAAAATAATGCGAAAATTAAAAAGTTTTTATTTTAGTTATTTGGTACTACAAACTTGACAATATTCAATGCATCAAATAAAAAAATTGTTTAAAAACAAAAAAACCGACTTCAAAATACCTGAAAATAAAAACAAAAACAGCTTCAAAATTAAATACCTCTACAAAGCAAGAAATAATTTTCAAATCACTAGATACCTACGCATATCACTGTAATAAAACACGTCTATTGAAGTCGGGTGGGGCTGGAGGACAACTTCTTTTTTTAGTCTAAGAGCCCCACCCGACTTCATAAGACGTGTTTTATTACAGTGATATGCGTAGGTATCTAGTGATTTGAAAATTATTTCTTGCTTTGTAGAGGTATTTAATTTTGAAGCTGTTTTTGTTTTTATTTTCAGGTTTTTTGAAGTCGGTTTTTTTGTTTTTAAACAATTTTTTATTTTATTATTTTTAGTGTAATCACTATACGGTTCCTATTTGATTTTGAGGAGTTCCCTTGTGTGTCTTTAAAATCCAAGGTCCAATAACAATTAAATCAAAATGGTATCATCTCTAAAGTATCCTCTTTCAAACAAAAAAAGAATCATCTAAATCGGTACATAAACAAAGAAGATATGGTCGATCATCCGTATAAGTTCACAAAATAGTAACAAAAAACGACAGTATTTTCAGGTTTTCCTGAAAAGTACTGAACCGATTTCAAAATTTTTAAAAATGGAACCAACTTGGGATCAAACCTTATCTAATAACGTTTGAATCATTTCAATAGGCTCAGCCATCTTCGAGTAATCGGTGTACATACAAAAAACAAAAAAAAAAAACGGGTCGAATTGAGTACCTCCCTCCTTTTGAAGTCAATAGAAAAATATTGAACATTTCTCAACCTGCAGTTACTGAACATGATTACATAGTCACAAGACGCTCTTGAAAATTTCACAAAACAGGAAAATACAGTAACAGACTTGTTTAAGCAAATGCGAGTATTTACGACAGAGATTTTATTTTTAACGCCTAGCTTAATGGATCTGCCGTCAACGACGTTTTAACGTCACAAATTAACTTACCGACGAACAAAAATCAGCGAACACTTTTGAAAGGGCACCCAGTGTAAATTAAATTACGGCACGAGATCCAATTTACTTCCTCATTCGAAAAAGAATGTATATTTTTCACCGATACCCGAAAATCTGTGTGTTTCCAAACGAATAAATAGTAACTTTGTTATGTAAGACGCAAGGGTTAGTTTCGCTGGGATCCGTTAAGGCTATAATCGGGTTTCAATATGCAAACTTTGTGTGTGTACTTGCCAAAGGATTTGTAGTACTAAACCTCTGATTCGGAGGTGACAGGAAGAGTAATGATGACGGTGACGTATCGAGTGTAGCACAAACAAGAGACAAGGCAATCTTTCAGAGGAATTTTTGAGTTTATGTCGCATATGGTATTGATGAATCGACCCAATGGAAGCTTTTTGTCTTTGAAAAGTCGTAAATCACGAGTTATAAACAAACAAATGCCGGATTTTTTATTTTGATAAATATGTTTTGTTTTTCCTTGTGTCATTGATTTTTTTTTTGTAAAGAATAAGAGCAGCTATTGAACGAGTGTAATTCTTGTGTAGTCATAAAGTTAAATCTGGCTGAAATCCTTACAGTAGTAATACAAACAAACAAACGGATTTTCCCATTTATAATATTAATTATAAATGGGAAAATCCGTTTGTTTCTTTGTTTCGCCTTCACGTCCTAACTACTGAACCGATCATCATGAAATTTTGCATACACATTGTCAGGGGTACAAAAAAGGACATAGGGTACCTTTCATCTAAAAAAAACGTGTAGTTCCCGAAGGATAGTGAAAAACCTTTCCACGCAGATGAAGTCGCGGGTGGCCGCAAGGAAACATATAAATCGTGTTCGTTCTTCTAAAATATAACTGTTGATTTTATGTTAAAACTAGAAAAAAAAAACAATTTGTCACCAATAGCTTCTCAAACAGGACTCGAAACTGCAATCTTAAATATTGAGTCCCATCTTAACCTTAAAAACCTTCGTCCGTACCTTAAAAATTGAGTTCCGTCTGAAAAGCTTCTGGTGACGAGTCTGTTTTTTTCTAGTATCACTAATAAACTTCTAAACTACAACAAAATGTCAAGCTTTATACGAAAAACCGCGCATTACGAAATGGTGTCGTGTTTCAGAATTGACTGAAGTTCTTTCTATCGCACCAGCAAACGGCAGACTTTGAAGAACTTCAGTTCTTTGTGACATTGTGCGAGGCGAGACGCTATTCAAGTGGCTTTAGTACATCAAAGGGGTCCCCCTCTTTGAAGTTTGACGGATCTAGGCATTTATGTTGCATAGGACACAAAGGTAAGAGTATTTTCTTCTTAGAAAGTGATGCAGAAAAGCGGGAAAATAATACATAATTTGAAGAACTAGTTTCAAATAGTAGTAGATGTACAAAAGGCGTTATAATTACTCAGGCGTTATAATAAATAAAACAGTACACTTGCTCATATGGGCTCCATTCTGCATTTCACAATAATTTCACTTAAAGCTCCTTTTATAATATACTAGCGATCCGCCCTCGCTTTGCTTTGGTGTAGTGTAGAATTTGACATTATAAACCTTCCTCTTAAATCACTCTATCTATTAAAAAATAACGCATCCTAATCCGTTGCGTAGTTTTAAAGATCTAAGTACTCTATACATAGGGACATACAGCGGGAAGCAACTTTGTTTTATACTATGTAGTGAAACATTTTGTCGATAATTCTCATAATACGTAATAGTACAGTTACGCCGGTCATATGTCACACTAGAAATCGCTAAAATCGCAAGCTAACGGCTAGTTCTGGTTTTTTGATATGTTGTTGGGACCACTACCGTAGTACAGTAGTCCGTAGTACATTTAAATTACGAAAGAGGTTACCGAGGTTACCGCCGTTGTGATATAGTTATTTATTACGAAATTATAGATACTTTAACCCAAGTTTTACAGATCGCAACCCGCCGTAACCTATATTTGTATATCTCCAAAAATGATTATTTTTATTTTTCGAGGTTTACCACATGGTTTAGCTATTGTCGTGTTCTACAGCTTTATTTGATTGCCACTAATAATAGTAAGACAATTTTATATGTGGCAATCAAACAAAGCTTTAGAACAAGACAATAGCTAAACCATATGGTAAACCTGGAAAAATAAAAAATAAATAATTTTGGGAGATATACTAATATAGGTTACGGCGGGTTGCGATCTGTAAAACTTGGGTTAAAGTATCTATAATTTCGTAATAAATAACTATATCACAACGGCGAACGGTAACCTTTTTGGTAATTTAAATGTACTACGGGCTACTGTGCTATAACTAAATATAGAAGAATAATAAAACATTAATCATCATTGTACTCACAAATAAGTTGAAAATGTTAATTCCAACCTTTCTCCCCGCACTCAAATTACACAACTCCGTTACCCCCCCAAATCAATGTTTCTCTGCTTCGCTTTCAAAACCGCCATTGCCAATCTGGATCCAATCTTGTCAATATTGTATCGATGCGATACTCAAAACGTAGAAGCAAACCTGTAATCTACCAATTACAAATTCAAGTCCCATCGTATCCAATTAACTTTCATATTGATCAGATGCGGGATCGATTCTCTCAGTTATTTCTGCTGCCAATTTTATAAAAATGTCAAGTGGGCTGGATCCAAGGTGGATTGGGTCCCCTTTACTGTTTTTATTCATCTGTGTCCGTCCTGATTCCAATTTGCATATATTTTATTACTGAGTAATATGGGTTCGTTATGATTTTTTTTTTGATTTAAAAACTTGTTTGTTTCCGCAACTTCAACGGTAAATAACTTTATGTTTTTCATTAGGATTCCGTACCCAAAGGGTTATAACGGGACCCTATTACTAAGACTGTCCATCTGTCTGCCTGTCTGTCACCAGGCTACCTCATGAACCGTGATAGCGAATTTTCACAGATGATGTATTTCTGTTACCGCTATTACAACAAATACTAAAAACAGAATAAAATAAATATTTAAGTAGGGCTCCCATACAACAAACTTAATTTTTTGGAGTTTTTTTGGAACGAAACCCTTCGTGCGCGAGTTCGGATCGCACTTGGCCAGTTTTTTGTATTTACTTTACTACTTTGATTAATGTTTTAGACTCCATTATATAAATGATGGTATCTGTGTCATTACCAAAAATAAATTAGTAACTTTAATGCTGAGCACACAGCTAATTCTTAGGAGGAACGAACTTTTCAGTACAAAAGTGTTACATTGAAAGTGGTAGCCCACTAGCAAATATCAGAACATCAGTGTTGTGACGTGAACCTGCAGTGAGGCACAACAACCTATAAATACTGGAAGAGGCTTTGTAAGTAAAATATTTAGTACATAATCGACGCTTGAGTAAGTGTACATATTAAATAAGTATTAAGTAGAAAAAACAGTGTCATAATTGAACATTATAAAAATTGCATTGTGAAACTTAATCTTAACAATAATCATGTATAAGATTTACATGTCTGCATGTCAGAAACAGGTGACTTATTCTAGAACTAAATGTCTTAAATCTTTACCGATTGTTTAGGCGACGACTAGCGCCATCTATCTGAGCGTAGCAAAAAACACCAAGACCGGTGTGAAGATCGAATAGACGACCGACCGCGTGAAGGAAGTGCGGATGACGTCACGCGGCGGAGCGAGCATTACTTCACTCTTTTTTTTGATCATCGACTAAGCTAACCGTTTTTTTCCATAATTTTGTATATTCGTTTTCAAAAATAAACGTTTCTTGTAAATTCTACAAAAATATACGATTCATTGAATACTCCCGCAACCTAAAGTAGACAAACCGTAGAAGCTGCAACATTTTGGACCTCCGAAGCCGAATCCTATACGTGAAGATCAGCGACCAGAGGGTGGACTGGAGGAGAAAACGGCAGAGATCAGATAACGTCGGTCATCCTTTCTAATCCTCTCCATCATCTTCGATTTGTGTTTAATATCGTGCTTTTTTTCTGCTTTAGAGTTGCAAATCCGTTACTACGTTCGTCACCATCCTGAGTGCCGCGCACCCCAGTTTCAAACTGTAAGTACCTTTACCTCTTCATAAAGTGCCAAATGAGTGACGACGAATCTAAAGTAGCTGCTAGTGTAACTAAGGTTGCAACAAGGCCAAAATCTCCGCGTTTATTGGCGCCAAAAATGTGTGACCTTAACGACCTTAAGAAACAACGCGGTGTGCTTAAGTGTAGATTAACGAATTTTGAAAAGTACATTAGTAAATTAGACGTTAATAGTTTGGATTCAGTCAATAAAACTCAATTAAACGTGCGAACTGAATTATTAGTTACATTATTTGCGGAATTTAATGCCATTCAGACTAAAATTGAACAAGATTCTGATGATAATGACTTGATTTCTCAATTAGATTATAGGGAAACGTTCGAAACTCAGTATAGTTCGTTATTAGCTACAGCGCAGTGTATGGTGAAGCAGTGTGAGCCAGAATTACCAACTAATTCGTCAAGTGGTTCATGTTGTAAGCCGTTAGCAATTAAATTACCGGATTTAAAATTACCCGCCTTTTCGGGATTATACGACCAGTGGATAGAATTTAGAAGTTCATATGTGTCCATGATTCATAATCGCAAAGACTTGGATTCTATTCAAAAGTTTCATTATTTAAAGTCGTCCCTTACCGGTTCTGCGTTAGAAGTGATTAGCGCTTTAGAATTCACAGCTTCCAATTACGGTCACGCATGGGAGTTACTCGAAAAGAGATATCACAATAATCGTTTACTTGTACAGAACCATGTAAAGTCGTTATTTAATGCTCCGACACTAAATAGTGAATCTCCATTTCAGATAAGAAAGTTAATTGATTCTTTTCTACGTAATTTACGCGCTTTGAACTCGTTAAATGAACCCACTGATTCGTGGGATACATTAGTCATTTATTTAATCGTTTCTAAGCTCGACCCGGTTACAGCTCGCGAATGGGAGTGTTATAAGGGCAATCTATTAGATAACTTGAATAATTCTCAATCATTAAAGGTAGAAAACATTCTTACTTTCCTCAGAAATAGGGCGGATATGTTGGAAACAATTAAGTCCAACAACAGTAAAAATTATAGTTTGAATTCGAAACCGAACTACGAGCCAAAGACTAATGTTGATTTTAAAAGGCATTTAAATACGCAACGTACGAATACTTACGTTTCTGCGGGTAGTAAAAATACAGTTCATAAAAATAATAAGCATAGTCATAGTCTATCATGTCCCTTATGCGGCAATAATCATGCGCTTTATTCGTGTGCTAGTTTTCTTAATTTATCACTTCAAGATAGGATAAAGTTAGTTACAAGCAAAAACTTATGTCACAATTGTATTCGTTCTACTAATCACACGTCAACCGATTGTGTATTCGGTCCTTGTAAATTGTGTCATCAGAAACATAATTCGTTGTTACACTTTGATCAGAAGGTGAATCATGATGGTATACGAACGCAAAGCTCCTCCCTAGCTGTAGAAAATAATACGTTGCCACAGCAGTCATCTGCCTTGCATACGTTGAAGGACAGTGGCTGTGAATATTTATATTGTGAGGGGGGTAGCAGCGCGAAAACTATTTTGCTGTCGACCGCGCTAGTGGAAATTGCCGGTTCCGATAACAAATATCACACGGTCCGGACTCTTTTAGATAATGGCAGCCAAAATACTTTTATTACGGAAAGATTATGTAATCGTTTAGGCGTTAAGAAAGTACAGTCCACCATACGTGTTTGTGGTGTAGGGCAACTGGTGTCCCAGTCAAGCTACACTTGCAAAGTAAATTATGCGTTCAAAATTATGCGATTATAATACGCAGTTGCATTGTTTGGTTTTGGCTAATATCACTTCAAAGTTACCTTTGATAAACGTTAATAGTGATTCCATACGTATACCTAGCGATGTTCAACTTGCCGATCCTTCGTTTCATATTTCATCGGAAATCGATTTATTAATAGGCGTAGACGTTTTTTGGAATTTGTTATGCGACGGAAAAATTAAATTAAAGAGCGGTCCGTACTTATTGCAAACTAAATTAGGGTGGATAATAGCCGGACCTATTTATTGTAAACGTAATTTTTATACGAATAGCACGACGGACGTGCAATATAATTTCTCTCAGATAGATTCTCAATTACGTAAATTTTGGGAGCTAGAAGAAATAAAAAACGATATTCCTGTTATGACGAAAGAGGAATTATTTTGTGAAGAATTATTTTTAAATACCACTAAACGTTTAGAAAATGGTAGATTCTCAGTTAGAATACCGTTTAAGGAATCGCCCGAGATATTAGGAGATTCGTATACGATGGCTAAAAATAGATTTTTGTCTTTAGAGCGGAAACTTGAGCGTGCACCGCAATATCGTAAATTGTATACTGATTTTATGCGTGAATACGAAAGCTTAGGTCATATGACACTTTTACAAAATAACGATAATATCGAGAATTTAAAAAAGCCGTACTATATATTGCCACATCATGGTGTATATAAAGAAGATAGTGTCACGACTAAACTAAGAGTTGTTTTCGATGCTAGTGCAGCGACCACTAGTCACAAGTCATTAAATGACATCCAACATATAGGGTTGTCACTTCAAAACGATATATTTTCAATTTTACTTAGATTTAGGCAATATCAATACGTAGCGTGCGCTGATATTGAAAAGATGTATCGGCAAATTGAAATACAAGTCGATCAGCGTAACTTACAACTTATATTATGGAGGGAAAGTAGGGACGATCCGATTCAAATTTATCGTTTAAACACGGTAACCTATGGCTGCGCCTCGGCCCCCTACCTTAGTATTCGCTGCTTGAAGCAATTAGCTCGTGAGTGTGATAATGTCGTCATTGCTCGCGTCATAGATGAACATTTTTTCGTTGATGACTTAAATTACGGGAATGATAGTTTCGATGATTTACAGGAAATTTGTAGTGAAACAGCCAAGGTATTGCAAAGTGCTTGTTTTCCCCTTAGAAAATGGGTTTTTAATCATGATGTGTCATCACATACCTCTAAAGATTTATGCATTGGTGACCATTGTCAATCCAAAACGTTAGGTTTAGGGTGGTTCAATACGAGTGATGAGTTGCACTTCACAACAAAAATAAAACAAGACGAACCAGTTATCACAAAACGTATGATGTTATCTGTCATTTCTCAAATCTATGATCCCTTAGGGTTGTTAGCTCCAGCAATGGTTACAGCAAAAATATTATTACAAAGATTATGGCAAGCGAAGGTAGGCTGGGATGACGACGCGATTCCGTCTAATATTAAATCGGTTTGGCATAATTTTATGTCTAATTTATGCCATATTTCAGATATTCGTATACCGCGTTGTGTTGTAGAAAATAAAGCGATACAAAAGGAATTACATATTTTTACAGATGCATCGCAAGATGCATATGGAGCTTGTGCATATATTCGTTCGTATATCAATCATGAATCTCCGTGCGTTAGATTACTGTGTGCTAAAAGTAAAGTGGCACCAATAAAAACAGTAAGCACACCAAAACTCGAGCTTTGTTCAGCCCTGGTGGGGGCAAATTTGTATGATAAAATAATTAAATCACTACGTTTAACATTCGATAAAGTATATTTCTGGACTGATTCTACAATTGTTTTGGGCTGGCTACGGATGTCGCCACACATGTTAAAAACTTTTGTGCAAAACAGAGTTGTGCAAATAAACGAATTAACTGGTGATACGATTTGGCGTCACATTCGTGGTACCGAAAATCCCGCTGATTTATTAACTAGAGGTGTCAACCTTGGTACGTTAAAGGTTGACAGCCCTAGACACCTTTGGTGGCACGGTCCAACATTTTTGCATGAACAAAGTTCAAGTTGGCCTCAAAATAGCGATAATTCTGTTTGTAGTGAACTACCAGAATTAAAAAATAATATAGTAACGTTAACTTCACATAATTCGAATAACTTAATTGATTTTAATAGATTTTCGTCATTCAATAAACTGAAGCGTGTTTGCGCGTACGTACTTCGGTTTGTTTATAACTCCCGATGCAGTCAGCGAGTGCGAGCGCCATCGCCACTAGAAAAAATAACCGGTTCGTTATCAGTGGACGAGCTATGTCAGGCTGAACGCACGCTTGTTAAATGCGTTCAAATGCAATCGTTTACTGACATTTATAACGACTTGAACAAAGGTTTGCGTTGTGATAAAGGTTCACAGTATAAGCGTGTCTCGGGTTTAAATGTGTTTTTGGATAATGACAAGATAATTAGAGTAGGCGGTAGATTGTGTAATTCAGATTTTAGTTACGATAAAAAACATCCGATATTGTTGTGCAGTAAGCATCTTTTTTCGAGACTTCTGTGTGAATATGAACATAAGCGATTATGTCATGCGGGACCGCAGCTGTTAGTGGCTTCTATACGTGAACAGTGGTGGGTGCTAGGTGCTAGAAATTTAGCCAGGCAAGTAGTACATAATTGTGTAGTGTGCACTCGCATGAAGGGTAAGACATTAACACCTGTGATGGGTAATTTACCTTCAGAACGTTTAGAACCCAGTTTCCCCTTCATGCGATGTGGCGCCGATAACGCGGGACCTTTTTTCATTTTAAACTGAAAAGGCAGAGGGTCTAAATTAATTAAATGTTATATTTGTATATTTATATGTTTCACTACTAGAGCTATTCACTTAGAATTGGTTGGTGGTTTATCAACACAAGAATACATACTGAGTTTAAAGCGTTTTATTTCACGACGAGGCAAGCCTTGTCAAATATTCTCTGATAATGGGAGAAATTTCGTAGGGGCTGAAAGAGAACTTTCAGCTATTTTTGAAAATCAACAACAAATTGTAGATTTTGCTAGCGAAAACAATATTCGTTTTTCATTCATTCCACCATACGCTCCTCATTTTGGCAGTTTATGGGAGGCGGGGGTAAAGTCGTGCAAATATCATTTGAGACGAGTAATCGGAAATGCAAAACTAACGTACGAGGAGTTCAGCACGGTATTGCCGCAAATCGAAGCCGTCCTGAACTCCCGTCCAATGTCCCCTCTTTCCTCAGATCCGCATGACTATCTTCCCCTTACGCCAGCTCATTTCCTCATCGGCCGACCGTTGACTTCGCTGGGCTGCCAGGACGTGACAGCGACGGCGCCTGCGCGCCTGGGGCGATACGAGCGGCTGGAGCAGTTGCGGCAGCATTTCTGGGGGAGATGGTCAAAGGAATACGTATCGGAACTACAGAGACGAACAAAATGGACAGAAAACAAGGACGCTCTCCCACTGGATAGCCTTGTTTTGATAAAGGAGGATAACCTTCCCCCTTTACGTTGGAGAATGGGTAGAATTGTTCGCCTGTTCACAGGAAAGGATGGTGTCTCAAGGGTTGCTGAAATTCGTACAGCTGCGGGCACGATTCAGCGGGCCTGTTCGAAGATCTGTCCACTTCTTGCGCCGCCGGCGCAGACCGAAGCGTGATGCGGCAAGCAGCAGCGTTGTATTGGAAGACAGGGTCATTCCAAGGCGGCCGGCATGTTTAGGCGACGACTAGCGCCATCTATCTGAGCGTAGCAAAAAACACCAAGACCGGTGTGAAGATCGAATAGACGACCGACCGGCGTGAAGGAAGTGCGGATGACGTCACGCGGCGGAGCGAGCATTACTTCACTCTTTTTTTTGATCATCGACTAAGCTAACCGTTTTTTTCCATAATTTTGTATATTCGTTTTCAAAAATAAACGTTTCTTGTAAATTCTACAAAAATATACGATTCATTGAATACTCCCGCAACCTAAAGTAGACAAACCGTAGAAGCTGAAACACCGATGTACTGGCTAAAAAACATGCTTTACACAACCTTATTTTCCTAACGCTATAGTAATGATACTTAATCATTATTTTAACACCTCGAAATAATAAGAAAACCGACTTATGCTCGTCTGTCCAACAGCCACCCCGTCACCGGGTGTCATCACTTAACCAAATTTTACTTCTATTACCTTATAGCGTGGTCAATAATAATAATAATAATAAATAAATATTTGACAACATCACATACATTGCTCCAATTCCAAAGTAAGTAGCTATAGCACTTGTGTTATGGAAATCAGAAACAACGGTGGTATGACACACACCCAGACCTGAGACAATATTGAAAAGTTCATTTTCTACATTGACCCAGCCGAGGATCGAACCCGGGACCTCAAGAGATGGTGACACCTTGAAAACCGGCGTGCAAACCACTCGACCTCGGAGGTCGTCAAGTAGGTACCCTTTATGGAAAAATAATAATATTTCACAATAAAATGCAAAACAGTAAAGTAAAGTAAGTAAGTAAGTTTTTTTTACCCCTAAAAGACATCTGTCAAGCGAGACCGGTCGCTAGGTGATTTTTAATTAGATAATCAGCATGGCGTACTTAAAAAATATGAACTTGACTCCCACGTCTAATTTAACTGTCAGCCACTTCCATTAAAACTTTATAGCAAAGAAAAAGCACAAGAAAAATGAGGCGAAGCTGCTACAGCAGAAGTCACTATTTCTAACACCACTGCTTTTACCATAATGGATGTTCGTAGCCATTATTCCATGTTCATGTTTCACGTAACTGTTATTTTTCAAATTAGCCTTCAGTCTTTAGAGAAAGGTTTTAAATCATTAGCCAAAGGCAAGCTATATAATGCTTCTTTAGATGTGTCTCCACACAGTGTCTTTCCTGTTCCCTTTCACTTTCATCTGACGCATGCCTCAAGGCATTTAATAGCGCACGTTGATCGTGCTCTTTCGCTTTCCTCTTGCGCTTTTAACAGAGGCTGAATTCAGCGCATGCAATAGCGCATGCATTGGAGCGGAAAGTTTCAAGAATAGCGACCGCGCACCGGAAGACGCTGGATATGGGCAGCCTAGGACCGATCGTCGTGGAGATCGTTGGGGAGACCTATACCCAGCAGTGGGTGTCGAGCGGCTGATATGATGATGATGATGATGATAAACAGCGCATGCCCTGTCTTCCGAAAAAATCGTCAATTTTATATGGCAGAAAGTTGAACATGAAAGCGCATGGTTTGGAGGCAATCAATATTGCATACGTTTGACGCAAATTGAATTTAAAGTTGGAGTGAGTCGGTGAAGACAGACCATTTCACCCATTTGTCATCTTTAGACAGTCTGTAATTAAAAATAGAATGACATTTGTAAAGAAACTGTTATTTTAGATTTAAAAGTAGTATTAGCACGGCAGAGGTTTTAATTGCGAACACGGATTTATTACGAAAAATAAAAGAAAGCAAAATATTGGAGTTGCGTTTATAGCCATCCCTGAAATCGAAGCGGTTTCTCGTGTTTGGGCCTCCCAAAGATTTCAGGAAAAAGTTATTGTGTGTGAGGACAGTTACTGTGTGAGGAGAAAAAGTTATATTTTATTTTAGACGGTAATTTCTGATCTGATAAAGGTACTTTGCACCTTCATTTATCAGCCACAGAATAAAAATACGTCAGACAGTCTGTTGTGGATGACAGTTAGTAATGTAGGAGGTGTCAACGTATCATTAAGGCGACTAGCTATCTGAAATGATCGTTTTTGGAGGCGAACTGCTTTTAAATTAGCCGGCAAAAAATTCCACAAAAATATATTTTACGCCTTGATATATGGCCTATAATCGGTACATATGAAAAGTTTGAGGCATATTAAATACTGTGCAAAAATAATTTTTGAAAAGAGGCTGTTTTCAACTTTAATTTCCGAACTACTCCTAAACTACAAGAGATATGTCTATGGTTATTATTACACCACAATGGCAATTCATTTCTCTTGAAACGGTACATAGGGTTTTTAAAAATAATCATTAGTTTTGCTAAAAATTTTTTTTTTCAATTTCACAACAAATTTCCACGCAGGGGCGATGAGAATCAGTCGGACGCTGACGCTCGAAGGGGAAGGCCGCGCTCTGCGCTGCCGCCATCCACGTGGTTACGCGAAATAAAAAATCTATTGCTAAGGTGCCCACACTGCTATTGAATGCGTTACACGTTTCCTTAGTGCAAGTCACGTAACTTTGTGTGCGAAAAGACGCTTTTTGTGATGCTTTATAAAAATATTTTGGTTAGAAGTTTGTCTTAAGTTTTCCTTGAATAATTATTGTCCCTTACTACTACTTTTCTTTGCAAAAGGACACTTTTTGTGATTGAACAATTAATTGGTTTAGTCTATAAATGCCAGATTCTACAAATGCCAACTTAGTTTAAAACGCCAGATTCTACAAATTTTATATTTATTTTTCTTTCCTTCGTTAAAAATAAAGGTTATTATATGATTTAAAAAATCTTTATTGTTTTTTTTATTAACATTTCGACAAAAAAATTCTTACTCACGCGAGGTACGGGATTGGAAGGAGAACACTGTGTTACAGAGGCGAAATTTTTTTTAATCATAGATGTTGACCTTTTCCATATTTCTGTGATCGAAAAAATTATCAAAAAAGTTTTTTTTAGCATAGAAAATGTAGTAATGTATGATTGGTGAAAGAAGTGGAATGGAACGGATGTATTTTTTTTCACGGTTTCAGAGTTGGACCTATAGTAGAAGTTGTTCAGTTTGAGAGTCCCTATCTACCATATTCGGCATAAGAGGTTATTTTGTAACACGTTGTATAAATGAAAAAAAGAAAAGTCAAGAACAATAAAAACCTTTTTGTTCACAAACATTAAGACTTTTATGACACAACTAAGTCAATTAGTTAGTATTATGTAAAAGCTATTTAGCTAAGTAAAGTTAGTAAACAAGAACACGGCAAGAAACAACCGAATTTCAAACGTCAATAAGGTCGAAAATCGCTTGCACCTGTTTTTTTTACTACAGATCACTAGACAAACTTTTCCTAACTTCACTTGTTTTTCCGACATTCGTTTGTTCTTCCGAAATCGTATAATTCAAATATAGACAGTTCAAAGCCCGAAAAGTATGAAAGAAAATTCATTAGTTTACTGCTTTATTTTATTTAAGACTAAAATGCAACGTATTAATAAATAACATTTTTGTATAGCGCGCGATCTGTCTAACGAACGACGTGTGACATAACGTAACGTGTTACGAGATCCAACGTGCTGCATTTAACGCGCCAGCCAGCCGCCCGCACGCTTCCTGATAAATAGCGCGTTATAACATAGCGTAACTATTTAATAGCTTGCTAGAAATCAATAGCACATAATATAGTCTGTAGCGTGCTATTGCTTTACAGGCGTTTTGAACAACTCTAAGATAAATATAGAAAAGCAATAAAAGAGAATTCTTGTCTGGGATTGCACTTACGTTGTTCATCAGTCCTCTTTCCCTCTCTCATACACACCTCTCCCTGTTACTCATCCTTCCGTTCCATTCCATGCCTTTTACCCATCCTACACTTCCTATGATAAAAAATTACTTTTTGTAAATTTACTGGATCATATAAATATGAAAATGATTAAAAACCTTATTAGTTTTTTTATTTTCAACTTTTCAATAAAAATAAAAACATCCAAAGTACCAGGATCACATACTTAAATATGGAAAAGATTAATTGCTATGATTAAAAAAACTTTATTGTCGTCTCTGCAACACATTATAGTTCTCCTTCCAATCCCGTACCCCGCGTCAGTAACAATACTATTTTTTATCGAAAAGTTAATAAAAAAAAACAAAAGAGAATTTTTAAATCATATAATAACCTTTTCAATATTTATATGATCCTGGTACTTAAGCGACGTTTTTATATATTTTTATCGAAAAAAAACAAAAGAGATTTTTTTAACATAGATGTTAATTAAGCCTTTTCCATATTTGTGTGATCCTGGTTCTTTGGAGACGTTTTTATATCTAATTTTTTATCCCTATCTACTTTGGGTTATTTTGTAACACGTTGTATACGTTATTGCATTTCTCCCTGCCATATTGTATACAACGTGTTACCAATATTTTTATATCAGGGTCCATTCGTTTTTGAGAAAATCGTGAACTTGAAATATACATAATGACTTAAAATAAACATTTGATTTGGTAATGTCACTGCCTAGTGAGCCGGAGGTCGTAAGTTTGATTATCACCCTGGGACCATTTGTATTTGCATGAACATAATGTTTGTTGGTCCCCTGTGTCTAGGTGAAATTGTTTTTTTTAGTTGACAGGTACTTAATTTCATCATTCAAATAGTATTTGACTGACACAATTATTTTTATCACCAAACCAGTTAGTAACACATCAATAATGTGCTATTCTTACTCTATAGATATTAATTTAAAAGAGACCTTGTAGGTACCCATTATTCCATATTCCTAAAAAAATAAAAACGACGTACACCCTACAGTGATGTTTCGATGCGGAGTAACGGCGGGTAGCGGGGCGCGAAATACTTGGCCACGCCCGAACGCTCAGGGTCATTGGCGCTCATAGGGGCCTTAAATAAAAAATCTTAATACATGGCGATTCGACTTTGGTCATATCATGACAATTATATGAAATGACTATATTTATCTTAGAGCATTTAACCAATATCTATCAAGGCCTAAATCTACCTACATGGAACATCCATTATAATATTATTAATCTTTCAAGTAATTCTCTTTATTATCAATAGAATGGTGAAGCGGATATCCTACTGTCAACGTTGGATCTTATTGATATATTTTCTTATTTTTTTGCCAAATAAATTGTAATTATTTCCGCTGTGGTATCCAAATATAATATACAGAGGGCCTATAAATGGCAAACGCTTGGCTTTTCGATTATTTGAATAGAATAAAAGTTACATGAGGTGTATGAAATTGATAGTTCAAAACGCGCTGTGATTTTCTATGGTCAGTGACATCTTACGTTAGTAAAATTACATGTTGATTTCTATTCCATCCGAATCGAAAGAAATTGAAATTGATTTTTGCGAATAAAAATTTATTTGATGCACGAGTGTTTCATGAAACTATAATTTCAACTAAATATAGTAGTATATTAATGTTATATACTTATACAAAGGATGCGCGACTTCGTCTGCGTGGACATTCGGAAAATCTATAAGGAATTTTTCAGCGGCATAAAAAGTATCCGATGTTTTAATCCAGGCTATAAACTATATTATGTGTGCTAAATTCATCCAAATCCGTTTAGCTGTATTTGTTTGTTTATTACGCTCTCACGTTTTAACTATCCAACTGAACATCAACAAATTTTTCATACACGTTGTCAGGTCAGGGGTTCAGAAAAGGACAAACCCTATTCCTTTTCATCCAGAAAAAAATAACTGTTTTCGATATAAAAATTAATATCCACGCAGATGAATTCGCGGGTGGCCGCTAGTTTATAATATTAATAGGATAGTGGATTGACAAATATCAGAAGCAATTAGTTATATAGTCAATATGAAACTAACAAAAGGTTTAATTTAAAGCCTGCGTCTAAAACAGTATTGGGACAAAATATCAACTATCAAAGCGGTGATATTAAATGCAAAATTGAAACCGTATTTCGTCCTTTGGATAGCCAGCGTTTTGAAAACAAGCAGCGTCCGGAATGCAAATTAGCCAATTGAACATGGAACTGACTCACACAGTGGAGAGAGCGGGAATGGCGATTGTATTGATACAAGAATTTTATAATAATATGTTTTTTTTGCCAGCTTCCGCCCGCAACTTCAAAAATCCCATGCATAAGAACTTTTGAACGGAATAAAAAGCATCCTATGTTTGAATTCAGGACTCTCTGTTTGCAAAATTTTATTCAAATCCGATCAGTAATTTTTGCGTGATGGAGTAACAAGCATACATACAAACTTTCACATTTATAATATTAGTAAGAAGAATTCCACATCTGCAATGACATCATCCGCACGAGCATGTTGCTTTCGTATGTCCATCCGGCTGTCCGGCTGTCCGCTTGTTCTCCTTTACGGGTCGCATTTCCCAACTGATTCTCGTGAAATTTTGTGAGCAGGTTCTATAGAACCTGCTCACAAAATTTCACGAGAATCAGTTGGGACCTCACAATTGTAACAATTTTGGTCTTTTTTAGAAATTCAGCCATTTTGAAAAATTTCGACAAACTGAATCGACAAAAAAAATATGTATAATTCAGTTTTCTACCTACCAGTACAACATCAGGATAAATTTCGAATCACCTGCCAAACTTATAGACTTCTTAAGTCCTACCAAGTTACATTAACCTTTAACCCAACCCAGGAACCTAACTTTAACCTAACTCAGACGACACATACAATAATCCAAACCAAAGACCTAACTAACTAAACATCAGACTAAACCACAAGAAATATCAAAATACACTTGGATATCAAAAACATTTCATTTTAAATGATGATTCATTTACTTTCTAATCCCACACCCCCTTAAATGAATCATTATTTAACGCACCCCCTTAACGAACACAAGCACCACCTTAATTCTATATTCTATCTTCTAATAAACTTCTTCATCTCTATCTCTATCTTCTTCTCATAAAATAATTCTTCTCAAAACTATCTTGCTCCTACTCAACTTCTTCAATATTATAAAATTACTCCTTCTCTACCTCTTCATATAAAATCTCCTTCTCGACATCTTCTATAAAACCTCTCCTTCTCGACATCTTCTATTTTAAAACCTCTCCTTCTCAACATCTTCATTAAATTCTCCTACTCAACATCTTCTTTATAAACCTTTACTCCCACTCAACATCATCTTCATTATAAAACTTCTTTTACTTTACTCCCACTCGACTCATCATCATTATAAAACTTCTTCTACATTTCTCCCACTCGACTCATCATCATTATAAAACTTCTACATTTTTCTCCCACTCGACACATCATCATTAAAAAACTTCTTTTCTCCCACTCGATTCATCATCCTAAAAACTTCTTCCTTCTTCATCATCATTACATTATAAAACCTTCTTCTTCTCAACTTCATCATCATATAACTCCTGCTCGACTATTCTTTGCCTCCTGCTCGACCTCCTCCATCATAAAATACTCGCCAAAAGACTTCTTCAAAATAAACTTATTCCAAAAAACAGTTCTTCACAAAATAATAAAAATTTCCATAACTTTCTTCACTTTCATTTGTTTCACCGTCACTTGTTCTTCCTTCGTTTGACTGTCATTTGTTTTACTATCTCTTGTTTCTCCAAAACTTCTATTTCCTTCTATTTCTCCATCTTCTCGACACCCTTCATTCCTATCTCTTGAATTTTAACTTGTTTCCTCATCTCTTGTTTGTTCATCTTCAGTCCATTTATTCTCACCATATTTTCTTCATCATACTACTTTCCACGGCCAAAAGTGTAATTTCAAATTCAATTTTAAAATTCAGATAAAAAAAATTCACCTTCATAAGATTTTCACCAGCTTAATCATTTCATGATTTAAATAATTCCTCATTTTATTTTATTTGTAATCATTATTTATCTGTTGACACTTTCATTTCATTGCCCTTAGCAACACTATTTTGTCAACAAACTCCGTTGCTAAGGCCTCTATGCAACTTGTCAGTTATATGTTATTTCAAAATAATCATCTCAATGCAAAACTCACTTTTTCTCTTATTATTTTCACTCCCGGTCTCTATAGGGCCACAACCTCTAGCGTGTGGCCCATAACCTAAAGGGTTGTGGCAATGAGATGATTATTTTGAAATAACATATAACTGACAAGTTGCATAGAGGCCTTAGCAACGGAGTTTGTTGACAAAATAGTGTTGCTAAGGGCAATGAAATGAAAGTGTCAACAGATAAATAATGATTACAAATAAAATAAAATGAGGAATTATTTAAATCATGAAATGATTAAGCTGGTGAAAATCTTATGAAGGTGAATTTTTTTTTAATTGAATTTTCTTTTATTCGTAATGTCATGTCAATCAATATTCTTACATAGTATAAAAAACCTATTTGTGAAAAGGAGTTCTTAACATAATTATACATATTTTTTTTGTCGATTCAGTTTGTCGAAATTTTTCAAAATGGCTGAATTTCTAAAAAAGACCAAAATTGTTACAATTGTGAGGTCTACAGCTCAACGAAGGGTACCTAATAGGTTCGTCTTTTCATTTGTTAAAATACTTTAAAGTCTAGTTAATGTAGCTATTTTTGTAATTGTAGATGTCAACCTTTACAGGCAGTAAGCCAAAGTCATGTCTAAATACTGCTTTCACCTTCAATCGAACAATAAAAACCGTATTCAATTCGATTCGAGTTCTGATAAAGTATTTCACCGCTACTCTTATCAAAGTGAGCAGGCCCGATCTCTATACAGTGCACTCCCAGTACAGAAGCTGAGTTAGACGCTATCGTTTTTCCAACGAGATTAGTGCTTAGTTTGTGAGAAAGATTAGTTACAACTTTGTAGCTTCGGTTCGACTCCGACGCATACTAATGTAATGCACTAGCGGTGCTAGATTTATATTTGTAGCTTAATAATTGTAAAATAGTAGTTTATGAAACTGGCGCATAATGAGGGGTATTAAAACATGAGTGTGTTTTTGAAAACCGAGCCGTATAGGCGAGGTTTTAATAGTATCACACGAGTGTTTTAATACCTAGTTATGTGCAGTTTCATACACTACTTTATCTACTCTCATACAATTTCTGATGGAACCGGTTCGTATTTTGGGACAAACACTCGAACTTCCCCAAGAACTGTGTGAAGACTACTCAATATTCAAAGAGTTTTTCTCAATGAAGACATGAGATACCTTAGAAGATCAACATAAAGAGCAGTGGATTTTTTTATACACAACGGGATAGTGCTTGGCCTTTATCTCCCCTGATGTTAAATGACGATAAGGCCGAAGGTGGAATCGCACTACACCCGGAATACTGGCTATCTTACCTCTAACTGCCGGAACACAACAATTATTAAATTGTTGTTATGGCGTCAGACATAGGTAAGATGTTGGTAGCTAGCCAAGCGGACTTGAAATAACCGAACAAACCGAGTACAAATTGTACCCCCCCGGGAATAGAACCTGGGACCTCTGCGTCTTACACGGGTGGGTAAACCACTAGACCACAGAGGCGGTTGATGAACTACTTACCAAAGTTTACTGAAAATGAAGAAGAAGAAAGAAAGAAAACTATCAAAATGTTGTTCAATCATGAACTTTTTCATTTCACATCGCCTCTTAGCAGTTTTTACAATAATTTAAGGCAAGGGAATTACAGTCCTGATATTGCTATCTTATGTATAGACTCTGAAAATCTAATATAAGTTAGCTCATAAAATAACTCAAGGTAAGGCCACGTGTCAGTAGAAGCCCCCATACTTACATATTGTAATTTTTCCTTGCGTAAGGCCGCGGTTTTAACGAACGCTACTACAGATATAGCGACATAAACCGCTATAACTACAGCAATTACTGTTTTCAACGCCAGTTTCTTCAGTCAGCCAAGGATATACAACAAAAAAAAGAATCGACGGAACAAAGGAAAAAGATACAGTTGTACTATTACCTAATTTAAGATCATATTGCTGAGCTAATTGCTTTTGCTGTAGTGTGCTAAAATCGCAGTCTACGCGAAGGGGTGCAAGGCGGTGGCGGCGTAAGCGAATTCTCTCATTGTTCAAAGCTGGGGCTACATAGTATTTCATAGTACTGTAGGTAAACTGTATTTTCTTTTCTGTGGCCGTGGCGTGCGATAATTCCGCGATACGTGTAAGCTCAAGACATCTCAAGGTCATTCAACAAGGTCATTGTTAACCATATAAGCCTTAAAACGACCCCCTGACAGGTAAAATCTGAACGTGACCGAATTTGTAGCCTGCCTGCGATAAGGAGGACGCTTTATTCACATTTCGCGGCATCACATGCTATGTATAAGTATCCGCTAGCCGCATCGCCGTTCCCTATTTCGCGTGGCCATGCCGTAACAGTACGCCCAGACGGAGTGTTCCAATAAAACAGTATATAGCGCTAACTTCACGTAATGTCACATTTTATCCTCAGAATGCTTCATTTGGAGGCGGGCCACGTCCCGTCTAATATTCTACGGGATTTTCTGCTTCCGATCGATTTCCTTTATTATTCCCACAGACTTTCTTACACTGTGTATTGACAGCAAATTGTGGTGTTACGAAGTGGGACCGGAAAGTTTTTACACATTACGAGGTTTTATTAAGTAAAGAATGCTATTAGGAACGTTTTCAATTATTGAATTCGTGTAAACTCTTTTTTTTAATATGATTCCTTCTGTAACAGGGAAAAGAAGATTATCGTGTAATAAGCTCTGAGCTAACTAGAAAATAGTACTATCACTAGTTAGAAAATAAGCTGGTGTAAACTGTAATATTCTTGTAAATATCGTAAAGGTGTAGATTTTTCCTATCGTAGGTTTTACAATATTAGCTCAACACTCCCTGGGAACATTTTGATAATGATTCCAGAGATGTAATATAAAGAATATTTATTCTTGAAACTTAGTTTATTTACATTCCACTTCAAACCGACTTCATTCACAAATGCACAAAGGAATGATGTTTCTAAAACGGTCAGAAACTTGTAAAAAAGCCTTTGATATCGTCTTTCAACGAAATTGCTTTCAAATTCACATGAGGTCGCAACGTCTGTGCGAGCACTTATCTTGAAGTGACTCCAGATGTCATCTGGTGTAAGCTGGCACTTTAGGTACTTAATCTTAAGTGGGTAGAAATTTAACAAGTATTCTCACTCTGCTTCAATGTTTTGTTGTGTAATATTAAAAAAAATGTTATAGGAATTGGAAGGAAGGAGATAATGGAGATCGGTTACGATCTTGAGTTCATTCTCAGGTAACTTTAAATAAAAAAATACTATTTTTTTATTATTTTCTGTCAGTGTGCCATAAAAATTAATACAATATCTTTTCGCCCTCGAGATAAGTTATCATGTTAAAATATTACCATTCACTCCACTTACAAAAGTAAAAAGTTTTTTGTTACATAAAAATACACTTAGACCACTTTAAAATTTACGAGTTTATGTTACGCTAGCTACACATTTATACAATTTACTTTAAGAGTATATTTTTCTACTTATTTATTTAATACAAACCAAGACATACTTTTACCAGATTAAGTTTCATACGAAAAAATGTGGCCATCCCACACGTTTCTTCGAAGATACATCCCAATTCGAATACTTATAACTTACGGACGCCAGCGTTTATTCGAGCAAAAGATATCTGAGCCGCAAGCCCTTTTCTTGAGTTTCCGTTATATTGAAAGTGGGATACGCCAGCCGAATTCGTATCTCAAGCAGCTGGAATAATCCAGTACACTACATTTGGCTGATACTCTTGAAATAGTTCGTACAACTGACGGTAAAGCGAGATTAGGTAAGCAGATAATCTCTGTCTGCCTTTGAGTTCTGAAACTCTAGTGTTTTAATTAAGTTGGATTTACCTACTTACTTACTTTAAAACAATGTTGCTCATTTGATTAGTTTGATACTGTATTGATTAATTTTATTTTATATATTGTTTGATTCAGTTAAAAGGTTACTATAAATTTTATAAGTCTCCGGATTATATTAAGCAGAAAACATGAAAATAACCACAGAACATAGGAATTTCTTTGTTCTGTGAAAATAACGCTGCCTGATTTATTTAGTTTTATGTTGTGAGCTTGCTTTTTCGAATGCTTACTCAATAATCTGCCAGTTGTGGCTTTCTATAATCTTTTTACTGATATTATGGCATGTATAGGTTCATTATGTTTTATCGGGTTTTGTTTCGCGAGTGTATATTTTCCTTCGATTTTATATTGTTAAGTTTGATTTTGTCTTTCCCGACGTTTCAGCACTTTAATTGTGAGATAGAGACACTTTTATTTCTACTGTGTTGTGGTCGGCAGTGGGTTTTTGTGGATCACGGATTAATTTGGACATAAAAGTGCAAAAAGATCCGTCAATGGATTTTTACAATGGATTTTAGTGGATCTAAGGGGCATTTTAGCAGTGACATTTAATAACCTGTATGTAAACCTGCGTACTTATTACTGTGTGACTTGTTATCTTACATTCGTCAAAAATACACGTATTTTTTTTTATTCTGTTTTACTGGAAACAAAATGCGTTATGAAAAATTATAATATGATTCCACTAATATAAAGATGATGAAAAAATTCTGAGTCAAACAAAATTATAATACAGAATTT
Organism: Agriphila tristella; assembly: GCA_928269145.1. NCBI lineage: Eukaryota > Metazoa > Arthropoda > Insecta > Lepidoptera > Crambidae > Agriphila > Agriphila tristella. The sequence goes on from OV743433.1 coordinate 4,214,354, forward strand.
ACGTCATCATAACGATTAAAACGGCGAGGTCTAATTAATAACGAATAAAACGGTCAGGTGCTATCGAATAATTTTGTTATTCCGTTGCGCCGTCGGAAATGCAAATTTTCTAAAGAACACAAATAATACCCGCATTGGACACTAACAAGCGCCATTCAACCAACGGAAGCTTCGCTATGAGTAATGTGACGCGAATGAATATTTTCATTCAGTCACTCACTCACTCACAGATTAGAATACATAAAATTTCCTATTTTAGCCTAATTTGCAGTAAAATACTCGTTTGTATAAGTCAGGAAGTCAAAGTCAAAATGGCTTTATTCAAATACTTAAACATAATGATATTAAACACTTTTGAATCGGAAATAAGGCTTGTTTTTGTTTGCTATTACATTCAAGAACGAATACCTATCAGTTAAAATTTTGTTCAATTACTTACTCATGTTAGATAAGCATAATAAGTTATTCATCTTTTTTCTTTACAATGTATTTAAATAAAGGAGCACATTATCTTAACAAAGACAATGTACTCAAATATTCCGAAAATGTTCTCGGGTAACAAAATTCCACAGAAAACTACACCCAACTGCAAATAATATATGCAAATGGGGTGTGTTGACACAAACATACAAGTTTTTTCATTCCTCTCAGTATATTAAGCACTATATTGTGGGGAGGAAATTCCTTCCGTTGCCTGTAATGCATTTTCATAACAAAAGTAGGTACGTAAAATTTATTTCTCCGAAGGAAATGCAATGTCTCCGAAAATAAAATAGTTTTGGGGTGTTTTTTTATCATTTTCCTTTTGTTGTTTTGGTAAAAAAACAAAGATAAGGGGAAGTTTGTGTCGGGTGTTATTTTAGGACTTTAATATATTATGCGTGACTTGATGTTATTTGATAAATGTTACGACTTCCTTTAGTTTATTTATGGGGAGATTTGAAATCCTTGATTTCTGGAGACTTTAAAATTCATCATTAATTAAAAGCATTTGTTTTTTACTTAAAAATCTAACCTTTATGGAACCGTTTACTTGAAGCTGCCCCAGTATTTATTTAATAATAATTTGACGACATCCGTGGTCAAGTGGCTTTGGACACGTTGGTTTCCGTGGTGTCGCCAACTCTGAGATCTCGGTCTGAGGGTTTTCTTTATTAACTCAGACCCATGTGTTTGAGATACCGTCTTTGTTTCTGATTTCCATAAGACCAATGCTTTAGCTACTTTTGGATACACCTGGGTCATTATTTCGGACACGTTTTTCAAGCGGCATAGCCTAAAAATAATGGAAATCGTAATGTCAGCTTGCCATTTTTATTTTGCGCACACCTTATAACTTCTTCTAACTGGGTTACTAATTATTATTCAATTATCTCTATAATTTTATTTTTTTAATGATATTATCATTAAAAAAATAAAATACCCCCATTCTTTGATTTTCGTGGTGTGTCCCAAGCCCCGATCTGGTCACTTCCTAAATTATATAATTTAAACTAAACGCTACATGCTTACCAAAAAAGAAACATTAAGTCCTAAGAAGTTTACAATGCTATGAAAAATTAGACTATACTTCTAAAAGAACTACATTTCCTAAAAATAATTAAAATGTAACTGTCCTCTGGTAGTTGCTGATTTGCGTGGACCGTTATAAATTCACTAGCATATCTCTTGATTCGTGGCCCTGTGTTTTGTCATCCTAATTCAAGTTATAACTACTCGTGTTCCGGCGGCCAGGCAGAGTTGTTTGTGTGACGGTGCTCGAGTTTTCGAAAAATGGAGGCAAGAACCTCGTTGCGTGGATTTGGTTTCTCAAAACTTTGATTTGCGTGGTCTAATTTTCTCCGGTCTCTGTGAATTTATTTATTTAATAAAATTTTGTAGTGAACAATATAAGGTAACGTAACTTATATTCAAAACACAGTTTATTTGCTTAAAAGGTTTTTGTATATTTTTAGCATAAAGGATTTATTTTGGTTTACGTGGTCGTGATTTGCGTGGTATACGTGGTAGTTTTGACCCACGCAAATCAGTGTTTGACCATGCAAATGAAATTACTTTAAATTTTGTACTAGTTTATGGATTTTATTTATTGCATTTATCTAATAATTGCAAATTAGTTTAAATCAAACATAAAATGTCACATTCAATAGGTTTCTGACTTTATCAGTAATAATAAATATTTTTGGACTGATTCTGATAAAAAATGATTTCTGCTTTAGTACTCTACCTATTTTTTACTTTATAATAACACAATAACTTTTTCCAATATGAAGTAACATTAAGTAACTCATTTGAGAAAGTTAAATTACATTTTTTCACTTTAGTGGGGGTATTTTGGGATTTGCGTGGCCTCCATTTTTTGAATTTCGGTTATCTCGGTAAGTATATCGCTCTCTGAGGTGCCTTTTCTATGAAAAAAATTACTTTTACATATATTTTAAGATTCTGATATTAAATAAATATAAAAATTGGATTTGAAAATTGCCACGAAAATCACCAAAGAATGCCTTACTCGAAGAAGCACCCACCTATACTTCTTTTTCTATACTTCTGGATTTTGGAGTCAGAGCAATGTATATTTTGCTGTCTAATTTACTTAGATATTTCTTTACTGCACAAATGGAATGCACGATTGGAATGTTCGTTTGCTTTCCCTGCACGAATTTGTGTAAATTTATTTCTATTTACTGGCATTCCGCTCCGATGTTTAATGTTTTGTAAGGATAGAGTACTTCATAAATCACTCAGAACAAAAGAGTCGGGAGGGCAGCGCGAATGAAAACAGGAATAAAATGCAAAGGAAGAATTTATCTTTTTTTTATTTTTCCGCGACGTAGAATTGCTTCTATTGCTTCTTTATCAGGAAGTCAATGGTTATTTTATTTTTCTTTTCTTGCTACAAGTTTGAATCGGATTACCCCTTTTATGTGGTAATCAACATAAATAATAGCTGTTTTTTTATTCAAATAGTCACGTGATTTCTTTTGTCTATGCTTCGCGCAATAGATATAACGATAAGTACAGAAATAACAAAAAAAATCTTCTCTTTACCGTGCTGTCTTAAAGTAAATGTCTCTTATTACCTTTAAATTTATACTTGTCTAAAAGTAAGAAATACTCAATAATTTCTGAATAAGTATGTAAATCTGACCACTAAATATTGCATTCCATCGGGCATATTGAAATAAATGTCCACTTTCGTTGCGCGAAAATAGAAGCACATGAGTAAATAAACGTTTATTTACACTCATGTGATACTTGTAGAAGTTCTAGATTCAAAGAAAACGTTGAGGCTTTTCAAAACTATAGCCAATTTTTGAAACTGTTGGAAATATTGACGCATCTAGCAGGCGAATGGTAAAAGCGAGTAAGCAATATGCGAAACTTTGATCGAGAGAACTAAATACGAATGTAGTTCTATACGAAAGCACGAGCTTTAGAGGGTTTACCCCCAGTCGCAAAGCGCAGTTATGCAGAACATTTTTCGGTACTTAAAAAATATTGTAGCTTTTAATTATCTCGAACTTGTGTCAATTCACTACGGACCGCTAATATCACAAAATTCCCTCTCACTCACAATGATTTGTATAAATTCCGGAGCTTCGCAATATTGTGGTTCATTGTTCTTACTTTCGCATAATGACGTCACGTTTATTTGCGTAGGCTGTTTATACCCTGTTTGGGGAACAAGACAATAATTAGTCGCCGTGTCAGAAGCCCTGGGACGCAGTAAAAAATTTTTTGGCTCGTTAACTGCATTGTCCCTAACGTTTTCTATCCAGAATATTTCTTTTGTTTCAAATATAATGTCAAAATTTTAATATTCATCCCGGCTAGGTCATTTCCGAAGTAGCGGTCGCGAGTTATGAATATTCTAAAGCATTTTGAGAAACGTTCGTTTCAATTTTCATTATAAATTGTTAGGTATAGGTATACAATTATTTGCATAGTTAGGCAGTACCCATGGTGTCAATAAATATATAATATGTACCTTCTACATAATAATATTCGCAAAAAATAGTAGATTATTGCATCGAGCACAAAGTAATTTACTAAGGCGAATATATTAAATAATAAATTACTTAAGGCGAGGTGCATAATCTGCTTTTCTTCCAACTATTACCTATAGGAATAGTAGATAAAAGAAACTCATATCAAATAGTTAAAATAGAAGTTTAATTTACAAAGTTTCCGCCAAATCACTTTTTTAAAGGACCCCGTACAAAATGTTCGAAAAAAGCCAATCGGTCAATTTGGCTGAAATTTTGGGTAAATATACCATTTAACAGGCTGATCAAAACCGCAAAGTTGCAAAGTGAAAAAATGACTAGTTTAGGAGATATGGCTTTTTCAATGTTGTAAGAAAAATGTAAAAATAAAGAAACACATCACATTTACATGTTTCTAATTTAATTATTTTTAATTATTAGGTTTAACTGTACTATGTACACGCATTAAAAATGGTTAGAAGCGTTCTCTGGTATGGATACTTGACATTTTCTTCGTAACAGGCGAACCCCAAAAAGCACAAGATATACCTACGTCAGATAGGATTATCAGAACCTTCTTTCTGTATACTGTGTATGGGAACTATGCATATTAAAATAGCAGCCAAATACTTAAACAATTCTTAAAGTTAAGGCTACCTTAACTTCAAAAAGTTATCAGATTTGTCAGAAACTTAATGAAATTGATAGCTTCCTTAAAGTTAAGGAGACTAAATGCGAGTACATAGTACAATTAAACCTAATAATTAATTTAGAAATATGAAAATGTGATGTGTTTCGTTATTTAAACATTTTATCTTACAACATAAAAAAAAGCATATCTCCTAAACTAGTCATTATTTCACCTTGCAACTTTACAGCTTTGATAAGCCTGTTACAGGGTATATTTACCCAAAATTTCAGACAAATTGACCGATTGGCTTTTTTCGAACATTTTGTACGGGGTCCTTTCTTTCATTTTTAAATAGCAGCAATCATTTTATAAATTTGGAACAAGTAGGATAGAAACGAATAATACGTACGTAAAAAAAATATTGATATCGGCTGGCTGAATAGAGCTAATCCATTGATATTGGCACCTTTTGGTGCAATAAAAAAAACTGTGCAATAATGAAATATCATAATTTTTTATTGGTCTAGCTAGAGCATTAAAGACTCGCTTTGTACTGAGTTTTTAGTGTGATTGTGATGAAATTTAAGCAAAGTTGGAAGAAAAATCAATTTTTCGGTGACCTTCGTGGTCGAGTGGTTTGATTGCACCGGTTTTCATTGTGCCGTCATCTTTGAGGTCCCGGGTTTGATACCCGGCTGAATCAATTTAGAAAACAAACTTTTCTGTATCGTCTCAGGTATGGGTGTACGTGCGCCGATTTCAAAACATAAGCGCTTTAGCTACCTACTTTGGAACCAGAGCAATATATTATGATGTTTTCCAATATGTATATTTAAACCTTTACATTTTTTTTATTTTATTTGTACTATATTTCTCTATTATCCTCTATATTTAACTATTTATATCTAAATCTTAAAAATGGCACCCATTATCCATCAATCTTTACTAAGCTAGACGTACTTTTTCCATTACGTCCGTCGCCCAGTCTCTGTATCAACAAACACATTAACGTATCCAAATGTATTAACATTTTAATTGTATTACAAATTCCACAAACCACAACATTACCGCTGCAGTTTAATCGCCAAAACAAATTAGCTAACTTCAAATAACGCGCCGGACTAACTTAATAAATGAGATCGTTAACTTGGCAAAACCTAATCACAAAGCAAAATTAAGGAATTTCGATAACTAATCCCGGGTACCGCTCTCGTTTCCTCCACCACCGTTCCAATTTGTCGCTCATGAATATTAATACGGGTTGCGTCTGCGCTCGCGGCGTCGCCCGCTCTTTTATCAAAACTTTCTAATACTGGTATATCATGTCCTCTGCTATGGTAATTCGGAGTTGTATTAATTCCTCCATCATATCAAATTGGAGCCCAACCACAGTATAGATATAAATACTAGTGTAAAGAACGGATACTCTCCGCCCCGCCCCAGAATCAAATTATTTCACCCCACCCCGCAGTTCGTATGCTGAATCATATGCTCATTTAGTCGTGTTTGTCAACTGTTACCTTATAGTGATATTCAAAGCAATACGTCGTAACTTTTTAGTCGTGTTTGTCAACTGTCAACTTATTTTGATGTTCAAAGCAATGCGTCGTAACTGTATTTACCAAAAAGTTGGAAAATGAATTAAATCATCTCATAGAGAATAAACTGCACGGTAGCCCTAGACTTACACACATAGTTGCGCGTGTATACAAAAACTTCATCTGACGTCCTCTGCGCGTACCAGCGGGTGTATGGATTGTCCGGTGTGTGGCCTAACGCCCTCTCAACAAGGATTAGTAGACAAGGTTTATCCAATTAGAACGAAAAAAAGTACTTCCAAATGTTTCATTAATAAAAAAAAAATATTTTAAGTTCACAATTAAAAATAGCAAAAAAGCCATAATTATGCTTAATTGTTAAATTACATTTTATTTGAACTTTATCTTTTGCTAATGGGTTGGATGTATTGTGGCGGCCATGTTTGCAGTTGTTTCAACTTATTAAAATTAAGCTTCTTAATTGAATGTTCAATTTACAAATTGGACTACAATGTAACAAAATATTATTTTCAGTACTTAATTAAAAGTTACAAGACCTGAAATAAGCTACACAATTATTTTATTGAATTTCAGCAATAAAATACGAGTATTATCTTACAAAATTGAAAAAGCAATGCATTTATAATTGACCGCGCAAGTGCGAAGCTCTCTTTCAGCTTGGGCAAAAAATGCTTTCGTATGTCTGGCTGTCCCGCTGTACGGCTGTCGGTCTGTTCTCATCTACAAATCACATTTCTCAACCGATTCCGTAAAATTTTCAAAATGGCGGAGATATGGGAAAAATCATATTTCAGCCATTTTAAAAAATATCAAAAATGTCACTAACGCAAAGTCTGCAGCAGCTCTAAAGAGCTAGAAATTTTTATGTTATTTTATTACACAGAAATAATTGTGTTATTCTACTATTGGATGAAACATGTGATTACTGATAACACATAACCAAATACCGTTTACCAAACACAACTTTATTCAGGTATCACAGAATAAAATGTGTCAACTCCACATCTGGATAAAAAGAAGGCCTATAACTATACTTCCGCTCCCATCAAAATGTTTTTATGTGGCTGACCACTGTGACCCATTTCTTTGAACCAAAGCGCGGTATTTTCCGATAGTTCGTTTCGATTCGACGAATGAAACTAAAGCTTGTTTTTTAAGGTATAAAAAGAGAATGAATGATGAATGTTTGAAGCGTAGAGGTCCAAAGGGACTAGTTTTGTACACTTTCAATCACAGAACGCGTTCAGATAGCAAACTAGACGGCTCATTTGTCATTTTGATATTTTGGTTTAGTTACTTAAGTTCAGTATGTTATCTGTCGTGTCTATTCTGTAAATATTCGATGAGGCTGCGTTCAAACGATAACACGCGACCTGACCTCAACCCGAACTCAACTCAAACTCACCTCAACCGCAGCCCACCTTAAAATACATCGCTTACAATATTGAGTCTTATGACACATTAATAAGCTCTTGTACGATGTTCAGGTGAGTTCGGGTTGAGTTTGAGTTGAGTTCTGGTTAAGTTTGAGTTGAGTTCGGGTTGAGGTCGGGTCGTGCGTTATCGTCTGAACGCAGCCTAAGGTTTGTGTACGTGATAAGATAATACAGTTTAAAATCAAATTCAATTAATTGTGGTACATCCCCAGATCCCCAACCCAAGTACGCACATTCTTAGTGTTTTTATGGTTCTATCGAAAATTCAAATGTGTGGTTGTCCACACAATGGCGTTCTTGTTATTGTTATCAAGCAAAGTCATGCACATGTCGTGACAAAAACTTTCATTGATGGTTAGAAAATCCATAAATTTTCTCTCATATAATTTGCACAGGAACAAATCAAGATATTGTCGAAAAGATTAATTAAATGTTTGACGTCTTTAAAGTTGCTTAATTTACTTGTTAGAAGCGGCTTAAGGGTCTTTGAACCATGTTCAATGGTCTTTTGTCCTGTATTTCGTTACAAATTGATGACATAATTATCTTGTTAAGTATCTGAGTAAGTCAATCTTGACTTGAGACGAAGAGAACAAATTAACAGGCAAAACCTTATGAAATTTGATTCCTTACGAGCATAATCCGAATCTAAGGGAAGTGAAGATCAACTAGGGGAAAATGATTTTTGTTGCATCAAGGATTCTGTATTAACGAGTTTTCTTTCTCGACGAAAAAAATATTGTTGCGAATTGGTAATTAAGGGGTTAACTTTGCCACATTTCATAGGTGTAGTTAAAAGTACTGATGAAATGAGAAAAAATAATACAGCAAACGCCCTGATTCTAAATGAAGTAGTGGTGTCAATGACCATCAGCCATTTTTGATGTCCCCACTGCTGGGGCACAGGCCTTCCTTATACCCATAAGGAAGGCCTGTGCCCCAGCAATGGATAAGGAGGTTGGGCTTTAACCCACCACGCGGGCCCAATGCGGATTAGTGGGTGTTAACGACTGCAAATGCAGCCGGGACCAACGGCTTAACGTGCCTTCCGAAGCACGGAGAAGCTCGAGATAATAAATTTTTGGTCACACATCCCATGACCGACCCTTGCGAAACTTGCGTAACCTCCGCAATCGCTGGGCCAGGAGCTAAACCACTGCGCCATCGAACTCCTCCGTAGTATCAATAAATTATTTTAATTTGATCATCATATTTTTTTGTAATGATTAAAATATTCATTTAGATTATTATTAAAGCGATAGGTTGCCAGAAAACTTTTATTCTAGAAATAAGCCAGTAGTATCCTTAATATATTTTCAGCAAAAAGTGAATTTCAGCATTAAATTACTATGTGTAGCAGGTGACCTCCCTAAACCAATATAGTTTCTGCTACGTTATCATAAGGTCGACATTGAAGAAAACTGCAAATCCCATATCACCTCTTTGAGGATTTTTTTTGCAATTTTCAAGCGTCATTGCAGCACCTCAAATTCGATCGACGCCGTGATTTCGGAGCAGTCGCGAATATTTTGGTCTCTCGTTAGAGGCTTTGTCAAGGACTGTCAGCATATTCCGTTCGGGTTAGTATGTTACCATGGTGACTCTTTGAATATTTATATTGAAAGTGACAAAACTTCCAATGGTGTTGTTTTTTTCAACTCCGTTTCAGTAAGTTATTGTGGTTGATGGTCTTAGTATGGTCGATTCAACGCTATTATCATTGAATTAGTTGAATTAAAAGTAAAAAAAAGCATTGATCTATTTAATTTTTGATTTTGAATTTTAAATTCAATTTTTAAATTTATACCATACTATTTTTGTCCAGTATTATACATGAGACATTTATTTAACATGTCACAACAAGCTTAAATAAATCATAGTATTTTACATAATCTAAATATTATTTTTAAACTAAAAGTTTATAAAGTAGTCCATTTGAATTATTTTGGTAGCAAATCCATCACCGAAAAGCCTCCGTAGCTAAAGTTTACCATATGCATTTTTTTTTGTTGTTGCTTTGCTATCGAAATATTATATGGGTTTGACGTTTTAAAAATCTATTGTTAACGAAAACTTACGTCAATCCCATACATCTTTCAACAACAATTCATTTGATTAGCATTTTTATTATTCAGCTAAAATGAATAAGATATTATGGCGACACGCTAACGCAATCAAAATACATTACGGTGATAGCCCAGACTAATAACGGAGCGTCCTCTTTGGGACACGGAATGTATCGTGATCGGAAGATACTATTGAATGACATATTATCATAACTTATTGTGATGTTAATACAGCACACATCTGTATTATTCGGACAAAAGTAAGTTGAATACGATCAATACGGATATAGACATTGAAGCAATAATTAAACCAGAGGCTTACAAACTCATTTCGTCTACCGGCCATTTTGAGAAAAAGAAAAAAATATTAAACTTTTAGATTTTTGCATTCACAATGCTATTTTTATATTAAGATGAATAAATAATGAAAAATATTAGAAAAAATCGGCTCACCCGTAGTATCCCGTCTAAGTTGCTACGGGTGAGCCGATTTTTTCTAATATTTTTCATTATTTATTCATCTTAATATGAAAAAAATATTATTGATATACCTATAAATCCCTAATTTTTTTACTTTTACCACGTAATAGAATCACTTTAATTCTTTCACGCTTTAATTCTTCAATGCTCGCGTGGCCGCATGCGGCCGGACAATAATATAATATCTTATGTTTTTGTGTCTCATTTTCTGGGCTTTGAAGTGTTAAAAAAGAATATTTTTCTTGGCTGTTTACCGCCCTCCTGCAGGCTTCCAACGCCCACAAGGGGCGCTATCGCCTTCTTTGAGAAGCACTGAATTAAATTATAATCAATCTCAAACTATATCAAACCACCTCTGTGGTCTAGTGGTTTGCTCACCCATGTAAGATGCGGGGGTCCCGGGTTCGATTCTCAGGGGGGTAAAATTTTTACTCAGTTTGGTTGGTGGTAGGGCTTATTTCAAGTCCGTCTGGCTAGCTACCACCATCTTACTTAAGCCTGACGCCATAACAACTGTTTAAAAATTGTTGTGAGGTAAGATAGCCAGTTCCTCAGTGTTGAAGATTCCGGGTGTAGTGCGCTTCCACCTTCGGTCTTATAGTCACTTAACATCCGGTGAAGTGAAGGCCAAGTACTATTCCCATAGACATAGAAAAAATTTTGCTGCGCTCAAGAAGACCAACAAAGCGTGGAAAAGAGAAGTTAACATCATACGGACACGGTCTATGTAAAAAAGAGACAGAGGATCAAGTGACATGTGCCAACATTTTTTACAGTAAGAGCCCCTAGCGTCCCGCCTAGCAAATGAGCAATCACAGTTTGTTTAAAATATTTGTTGATCTTAATTAGAATTTAAAATAAAGGTATCCGGCAGCCATGGTGTCTTGTGCTCTAAGTAATTGTGATATGACAAAAAGAAACAATCTAAGTAATCACACATTTCACAGGTAAATAAGATATTGCCACACATTCCTTTAAAACTAAATTTTGCTTCATTTATTCGTTTATCGACGAAGAAAACAGTATGGAACATAGTTTATTAATTTCCTTTGCCATATTATAGTGATATGTCATATTTTACGTATCTCATATAAAATATATGCAATCGTTTTCGGATCACCTGTTTATTGACATTGTTGTTCTATTTCTATGACTATCACGTTGTGTTAAAAAAAAATTACTGCGGTCAGACTAGTTTAATATTATTTTTTTCAGCGATTACTAAAATGTAATAGTCATTGTCCATCAGCCATTTTTAATGTCCCCACTGCTGGGGTACAGGCCTTTTTTATGGGTGGTAAGGAGGATGGGCCACCCACTACGAGGGCCCAATGCGGATTGGTGGGTGTTAACGACTGCAAATGCAGCCGGGGCCAACTGCTTAACGTGCCTTCAGAAGCACGGAGGAGCTGGAGATAATAAATTTTTGGTCACCCATCCCATGCTTGTTGCTTGCTCGTTGCTTTACCTCCGCAATCGCTGAGCCAGGCGCTAAACCACTGTGCCACCGAGCTCCTTAGATCAGTTATAGTCTTTAGATAAAACGATTTTAAGCTTATTTTATACCGTCTGTAGAGCTATCTAAAGACGGTTTAAAATAAGGTAATAGACGGTGAGTGCTCACTCAGCTCGCAACTATTTGTCGCATTTAGTCTCCCAGACCAATTTATTCCTGTTTTGTCCATTTATCCGTCACAATAAATTATTATCTCATAAACAACGGCTTTTGTATCGGGCAAACATGTAAAATGATTAAACATCGCCGTGGGGGAAGTGAGGTCCAACTGGATTAAATTATGGGAATGCTGTTAGCTTTGTTGATGTTGATGTTGTTTGAAGTTTATAACGGCCAAAGCAATAATGTCTTTAAACATTATTAATTTAACGTTTATCAAAAGAAGACTCACAAAGTTGGGCAGCCAGCATTAATTAATGTTATGATTGTGTGTTCTCACCTGATGTGAATGTCATTTGAGTTTAATTAATTATTAAAAGGTAAAAAAAAAATGGAGACTTTAATTTTACAATGGAAGTGGAGATTTCTAGTAACAATTTTTTAAACCTTAGGCCGAGTGACTTGTTCATCATGATGGATTACATTGTGTCACCATCTCTACTAAGGTCTTGGGTTTGATCTCCGGCTTAGTTGTTTAATTATAAAACGAACTTTTTATATTGTCTCTTTTCATAACACAAATACTTAAGCTTAATTTTGGAAGTGGAGCATTTAAAGCTGATCTGAAAAAGTATGACTAAGAAAAGAGACTCCAAAGAAGACCCTTTGTGCTAGGTGTACGCAAATCGATGTTCAAGATAACCGTTTGGTACACGTATACTTGAGGTCAAAAAATATTTTGGACACGCAGTTCTCAAGAAATTTGCAATTTTGAAAATTATTTACGTTTAGTTTATTTTTTATTTTTGTCCAAACTTATGTTTGCATGGTATTTTTTAAGTCGCTAATCGAAGCTCAGCGCGTAATTTGCAACGCTATTTTACAAATATGACAATGTCTATAGGAGGTCAGAACTTAAGCATGAACACTATGTAGTCACACAACATTCGTAAGATCAGAACCCACCTTAAAATTTAATGGCACCATCGAAGTCGAGCGTAAAAATGTACCACTTTTATAGCCACAATAAAAACTTGACTGAGGATTAAAAGGTTATACTTTAGCATTTAGTGCACATAAAAATTACAATTAGGTATTTTATGTTAGTATAAAAACAATACTTGTTAGATCAATAAGGAAACTTATCATTATTTTCACTAACAACAGTCGTGTTTGTACCAGGGTCCATGATAGGAAAACATGGTTTGCGCGGGCCATATTTTTATATAGAAAATGTAAAGTACTAGCCACAAAAAAACATACGACAAGCTAAAGAGATTATCTAGTCGCTACAAGTATTAAATTGCGTATAAACCTCACAGATGATAGAAAAAAAATCAGAATATCTTTAAAAGCGCTTGTCGCGGTTCATATTTTTAACGTAAATAATAGCGGAAACGTATTGAGTTCTATATCAAAATACACTTTAATGTACTGTGCAGTTGCTTTAATAACTTTTTTCAAGAAAGATAATTGTGCTAAAGATAATGATAAAAAAACAACGAAAAACATCGAAAAAGTGCAGAAGTGAGGTTATTTGCAATACTCTTTATACGTAAAGAAAAAGACAGAGACAAATGTTTTCCGCATAAGCGAGCCTTAAACGATACTCACTAAAATAAGATTTGAAATTTTTAATAACTTTTCTTATCAGTAACTTGATAGTTAGAAGATTGTTAAACGTATTTTACTCATTCCTCATAATCTAAAGATAACCTCATAAAACGGATCACATCGTACAAAAATTACATAAACTCCACATAAAATCGATGCCGCATAACCCTTCCGACAGAAAGCTGTAAATTGATTGACTCCGAACGTTCGGGTGAATTCGCCGCATAAAATTCTATTTGCAATTTCGTATTTTCACTTTTCGCCGTGACATGTACGGAATGGCGGAGTGTGTTTGGTATGAAAATTTAAGAATGTCTCCCGAAGCTCCCTGCGGATATGACCGCGGCACGTGACGAATGCTGGAATATGTAGTAGGTGGCCGAAGATATTTCTATACTAGAACCGGTATAGCGTAAATACTTCTACTTTTAAGCTAGGTTCAAATTACTACTATACGCGTGGTACAAGAATATACTAAACTGCATTTAATTTTAGATCTAAAAACCAACATCGACCCCTTTCAGTTGAGCCGCGTGGTTTGCGGAACAAATTGCCTCCTCCACGTCAATGTTGATGCCAGACTGCCTTAGCTCGCTACGCGACACCGCGCGTTCATATTAACTTAGCCTTGGGGTTAATACTCTGTGGATTTAGAACATTAGTTTCAAATACGAAGCTGAGACTGCTCACTTGGTGCTTCGAACGACACCAGTAAAAATAATAAATAAATTTAAAAAAATATTAAAAACACGACTGCACTGCCAAAAATGAATAAAAAAAAAAAGATAAATAACAAGGTGTCATTGCAGTCGGGGGACCGTTTTGTGGAACAATTTTCAATTAAAGAGGTCCCCCGACTGCAATGACACCTTGTTATTTATCTTTTTAATTCGTTTTTGGCAGGGCAGTCGTGTTTTTTAAATATATTTTTATAATTTATTTATTTTTATTTCACACATTTTAGTGACAAATTCTATAGTTTTGAAATGTGCTCATTGTGGCCTTTCATTTGATGCCCATATTGTAATAATTGTAGGATTTTTTTTTCACATTTGATAATGTTTGCGTCCTACAGTCGCCATATTGACTTAAAAAGAAAAATTAAGCCAGTGTCACTCGGTAGTGACAAATTATATAGTTTTGAAATGTGCTCATTGTGGCCTTTCATTTGATGCCCATATTGTAATAATTGAAGGATTTTTTTTTCACATTTGATAATGTTTGCGTCCTACAGTCGCCATATTGACTTTAAAAAAAAATTAAGCCAGTGTCACTCGGAATATTGTAAGGATTCTAACGATACCCCATTTATCCAAATAAGTTCAGGCATTTAGAAGTTATGGTGGAATAAAGAAACTCACATACCCACAAACACATGAACCCTGAACACATATACACTCTTTTTGCTTTGGGCAGTCGTGTAAAAAAGTCAGAAGTGCCGTTCGGATCTAATCGCGGATTTCCGTGCACGCACACATAGACATTTTGTAAAGGCACTCTTAGGCCATATCAGGCCATACTCAGTACTGAAGCAGTTACCCGTTTGTGCATGTTTATTTTAGCGGCCATTATATTTGCAACACACATATTTGTAACAGGAGAGTAAAAAATACTTTTGACTTATTTATAACGACAAAGCACGGCTGGTGAGCGACTTATCACCACCATAATAATTATAATAATGTGATGATCGTGACTATTGTTCACTTATTCACAAATATCACGACACGAGACGCTTACCACTTTTCACTTAGCTAACTAAAAAAAAATGCGTAAAAACAACAGTTTCAAAAATGTTCGTCTTATCCAGTCAAGTTTTTAGTTCCTCGTCAATACATCTTCGATATACGATACTTATACCACTCACTACACGCCATATTTATGGTGGCGTTTTTCTATAGTGTTTATTTGTGATTACGTACAGGTCGTAAACTGTTATTTACTCCGGGGTAAGCTGTTGCTTATGATTTATAGCTGAAAACGAAGAAACGAGCCGTCAATTTGTGTGTTTAAGCACTGTTTTTACGATTCCGTTAAGATGTTATTATTTAAGTTACAAAGAAAGTAATGTGATTATGAAAATGGGTCGTCATTTTTCAAAACATAAAAGGATGAAAATTGGATTTTCACTGTTTTTTTGGTTTGATGTTCTTTGTAAATGTTTTTCGACTTAAATTGATGAAAATAAAGGTTTTGTAACATCACTACATAGTATAAAACAAAGTCGCTTTCTCTGTCCCTATATCCCTACGTATGCTTAAATCTTTAAAACAACGCAACGGATTTTGATGCGGTTTTTTAAATAAATAGAGTGATTTAAGAGAAAGGTTTATATGTATAATACATGGTGTAAAATTCCACACTACACCAAAGCGAAGCGAGGGCGGGTCACTAGTCATTTTATTGTATGCTGATAAAATATATTATGCGCGATCATTTGATAATTTTACATGTGTGACAAATTTTTTCCCCAGTTTTATTATACAATTCTTAAATTTCGGTGTCTAGTATTTATTGAAATAAAACTTTTAGACGAATCACAACGTATATATTATTATCCTCGCTCCCAAAATTTACAAGTTAACCCACAAAATAATTCTTGGGTTATTAAAAGATACCCCGCGGTTCCCCGTGAAATATTTCCTGAAAATTCATAGTAAATATCACAGTCAGCCAGATAATTTATATGAGAAAGGCTTGAAGATTAGGCCCATAATGGCGTCATACATTACGCCGTTGGAGGCCTTCCTGTTCATACGTGTTTACATCAACCTGTACGTGACACTATAAGCGTGGTTGCAGCGAAATGAACACATTAATTATGCTTATTTAAGAAAAGTTAGGTTACAGTGGATTAAAGAAGATATAAAAAACATTTTATGTTTTGAAAGAACTTAAAACATTTCGTTTTAATTTATTACTGGCTGTGGCACGCTTAAGTAATAAATAAAATAGCTTATAACGCCACGCTAAAACAAATAGATCATTTGATTGATTGCGGCTAAAACTAACATCGTTAGGAACAAAGATAAATATTGGACAGCATAACAATTTATGTACATTGCTCTGACCGAGATTGTTTTATTTTTTTATTTTATTTATTATCACAAAACCCACAGCACTTAAAAATTATCAGTAATTATCTTACAGATTTTGCTTAATGCCAATAACGGATTTACATTTTAATTATAAAAAAAAAAAACAAAACTAAATCTAAAAAGTTTAATTTTCTACACTGACCAATACGTTTATATTATTAAAAGTACTTAACTACCTAGTACACAATTTTTTTTTCATTATTCCCACTCCGTACACTTTCCCGAGGTAATGTAGGTTATTTTTTTTATTGAACGGCTGCGGCTATTGCAATACCGCTTCCATTGTTCAAATTTCAGCTTTAACCGACTGCACCATGTCATGATTGGAGGCACGGCAATCAAACACAGTGGTCAAGTTTAGAGTGCTTTATTCATTTCTCATGTCTACCCTAATCAACCAACCTATCAGTGGCGAGGGGTGAAATTATGGCAAAGGTAAGCCGCTCTACAAAAATTATGAAAAATGTTATGATCTGCATAGTGGATTCAGTGAGGTGGGATTTCCAAAGTTAAGCCGATGGGAATCGGCTTGTGTGGACCCTTCGACACTGCAACCTATTTATCTGACAGCAATTACATAATAAACTTTCAAAAATTTACAGGCATTTGCATAATAGATTATCAATTGGAAGTCATATTAATGATTTCCATACAAATTAATATTTGAAGCAAAATTTTGTGGGATAATAATGACATTCAACTTGGAAAGCAACAAGTAAAATTGGTTTTAGTTAGTTTACAGAATCCACTTTATCAAAATAGCCTGAAAATTAGAGCAAAAAGTTTGTTTGTCTGACTAAAGATAGGGTTCCGTTCTGTTAATCATTTTATTTTATTTATATTTTTAAATAACCTGAAACCCTTACGCTGCATTGTCACTTACGCCGTTTTTCCACCAGTTAATGTATGTACAGTCAGCAACAAAAGCCACTGTACGCTTTGGAACTTTGTCATAGCAACTTTCTTGAAAGAGTTTAAAAGTTGAAACATTTGCCAAAAATGTAAATACGACAAAGTACTAAATTGTTCAGCGACTTTCGTTGCTGACCGTACCGTACCGCTACGACGCGCCGTCTCATGTCGTTTGCATGATGGTTTGGAATTAATTTAAAATATTTTTTTAGTCTAGACAGTTTTTAAATTTTTTTCAAAATGGCGAAGATATGTTAAAAAACACATTTCAGCCGTTTTGAAAAATGTAACAAAACTTTTTTGTTAGCGGTACAAGAAAAGTCTGTTTTATTTAGAAGAATCAAAAGTTCATCAATCAAAATATTTCTAGTTTAGGGACGAAGCCGGCGTTGCTCTAAGTTTCTGGTCAATATTCGAAATTGGAAAATAAATGAGGTTGTCACTTTGTGATGGAACCTAGGACTGCGTATATTATTTGTACCTACAGTATAGATACTTATTTTATTAGTTGAAACAACTAATATTTATTTTGTGTTTTCTCTACATACAATTTGAGCTACTTTTTAATGCAAGGTCTACAGCTCACGGAGCCACTAGTTTGATAGTGTATCCAACGGATCCCTAAACACCGAAGCGGATTACACAGTCATGATATCTATAGATCGTCGCGGACGTCACCGGCAAAACAATTTCCCAGTTAATATTCATGAAATTCAAATTGGATACCTACCAGAGTTGCCCGGCTTTTTAGATAAATACACCGATAAAACTTTACGTTAACTTCGGTGATTTTGATTAGAATTTGATGGAATTCCAAGATTATGGAAAACAATTTTTGGGAGGCCGATTCGGCGATTGGAACCCCGCTTTTATTGTTATTATTCGGAGTATCGAATTCAAATGATTTTTCGGTCGAATAGTAATTGAAAGTATCGTTTTCCAAACAATTATTAGTTTGGTAAAGTCTGTGAATTTCAACGGTTTCGTTGTTTCCTATTTAACCAATATTAATTCGTAAGTCGTATCTATTTACCTACTAGGTACGGTGTGTTTTATAGTTTTAAGGTGCTCCCTCACCGGGAGCATTCGCGTGTAATGTAACGTTACAGATTTGAGCATTTTACAATGAGCACCTTGTAATGATACAATGTGTAATATCTTGATACAACTTGTAACATCAATGCGAAAGTCGAATCTATAATATTACATTACACGCGAACACTCGTCAGTCAGGGAGGTATTATTGTAATGTAATGCTCAAAGACGAATCTATAATGTTACATTACACGCGAATGCTCCCGGTGAGGGAGCACCTTTAGATTATAATATTCTTACCACTTAGAGTAATGATAATGTAGATTTTTTCCCATTAAATGTGTGTATTAAGCACACTTTTTTATGTTTTTCACTCTTATCAAAAATATCGGGTCATTTTGAAATATCATCCAAATTTTAAAGATGTGTCTAGTCCATGAAACTAAGCAACTTTGTCTAAGAAACATGTGTCAAATTTAGCCAAAAAAATTTTGGTCATCCCATACTAAATTGATCACGTGATCTCTTTGATTTGTATGGAAAGTCGATTTTTACACGACTGCCCAAAAAGGAACACGACTGTCCAAAAAGGAGTGTATATGTGTTTAGGGTTCATGTATGTTTCATGTATACTTCTAAATGCCTGTGCTGATTTGGGTGTTGATCAAAAATTGTTCCATAAAACGGTCCCCCGACTGCAAATTACACTTGTTATTTAACTTTTGAGATCGTTTTTGTCAGGGCAGTAGTGTTTTGAATTTATTTTTAATTTATTTTACATATTTGACCATATATTCTTTAGAGAAAGTTTTTCAGTTTCATGGACTGAACACATTGGTGTTTCTGTTTCCTTTGAAAGTCGGTAATAAGTACCTACCTACACAGCAATCTTCATTGAGAAATTACTTATATAGACCGAACTCGGTGTTTCCTTTAAAGATCAAACGCAGTATTTTATGGGTCACTCAAATATTATTTGTCACGTAACATGAGATCTTCCGTTGGGACCTACCCTAAAGGTTGCCTCTAATTTTTTGTCAAAGAAAAATCAGAGAAGTTTTTTTGTGTACACGATAAAAGGAATGATGTATCGACACTGTTTCGCGTTGCTTTTGATAAGTGAGAATTGTTGTGAGGGACGGATCGAAAATTGTGACTAATGGAAAGCCTAGCTTTGACTGCCTGAAACTCACTCGTTTGATGGGTCTATTCACGTTTTATCTAATATTTACACGTTTATATTCAAATATAAAACTTAACATATTCATCGCTCAAGCTTACGCGCTCACTAGACATGAAATAAAACACTTTTGACGGATACTAGCACAGTTTTATTGAAAGTACTTTGGTGATTAGTTGGTATTTGGTTTGTTTTTATTTTTTTATTTTCCGTCGTTTAGGCACCTTTGCAGCTGCCGTGGTCAGGTGGGACTAAAGCTGCTCGTGCGCCTAACCTCAAGCGATGAATCTATAAAGACGTTTAGAAATTTATACTAGTGGCTCCGTGAGCTGTAGATCTCGCGTTAAAAAATTGCTCGAATTGTATGTTGTTTAAAAAATAATTTAAAAGATGTCGCCACCCCTTTTTCTCACACTGTTCTCGAGCTTTTCGAAGCACATAGTGGGTTCGTGCTGTTTGGTATATTATTTGGTATGTATATTTGCAGCTAGATGGCACTTCTAATTGTTACCATTTTTCAAAATAGGTGATTTTTTGGAAAATTTCTTAAAACTGGCTTGAATAAAAATTCTATATAATTATCGAACCTGCTCACAAAATTTCACGATAATCGGTTGAGAAATGCGACCTGTAGTGTAGGGGAAAACAGACAGCTGGAAAGTCGGACTGAAATATGATTTTTTACGTATCTCTGCCATTGAAAAAAATAAAAAAACTGGCGTTACAAAAAAATCTGTATTATTTACGAACCTGCTCACAAAATTTCACGAGAATCGGTTAAGAAATGCGACCTGTAGAGTAGAGCATCCAGCGCCAGAAAGCCGGACTGTTTTTTTTACATATCTCCGCCATTTCAAAAAAATTTGAAAAACTGGTTCTATTTAAAATAATCTATATCATTTTTGAACATGCTCACAAAATTTCACGGTAATCGGTTGAGAAATGCGACCTGTAGAGGTGAAAAGACAAAGCCGGAAAGCTGGACTGAAATATGTTTTTTTTACAAATCTCCGCCATTTTTGAAAAAATCAAAAAAGTGGCGTGACGAAAAAAATCTACATCATTTTTAAAACTGCTCACAAAATTTCACGAGAATCTGTTGAGAAATGCGACCTGTAGAGGAGAACAGACAGCGCTGGAAAGCCGTAAAAACTGTTTTTTTTTTAACATATCTCCGCCATTTTGAAAAATTTAAAAAATCTGGCTCGAAAAAAAAAATTCTATATAATTAACAAACATGCTCACAAAATTTTACAGGGATCGGTTGAGAAATGCGACCTGTAGAGGAGAACATACAGCGCCGGAAATCCGGACTGAAATATGCTTTTCTTTAATTATCACCGCCATTTAAAAAAAAAAAAAAAAACTGGCTTGACAAAAAAAATCTATGTAATTTTCAAATCTGCTTACAAAATTTACGAGAATCGGTTCAAAAATGCGTCCTGTAGAGGAAAACAGAAAACACCGGAAAGCCGGACTGAAAAATATTTTTTTAATATTTCTCCGTCATTTTGAAAAGTTTCAAAAAACTGGCATGACAAAAAAAATCTATATTATTTTTGAACATGCTCACAAAATTTCACGAGAATCGGTTGAGAAATGCGACCTGTAGAGGAGAACAGACAGCGCTGGAAAGTCGGACTGAAATCTGTTTTCTTAACATATCTCCGCCATTTTGAAAAATTTCAAAAAACTTGCAAAACAAAAAAATATTTTACGTCATTTTCAAACCTTTTTACAAAATTTCACGAGAATCGGTTGAGAAATGCGACCTGTAGAGAAGAATAGACAGCGCTGGAAAGCCAGACTGAAATAAGTTTTTTTAACATATCTCCACCAATAAACCAAATTTCAAAAAACTGGCGTGACAAAAAAATTCTATGTTATTTTCAAAACTGTTTACAAAATTTCACGAGAATCAGTTGAGAAATGCGACCTGTAGAGAAAAACAGGCAGAGCTGGAAAGTGGACTGCAATCTGTTTTTTAACATATCTCCGCCATTTTACAGAAATTCAAAAAACTGGCTCGACAAAAAAATTCTATATCATTTTCAAACCTACTCACAAAATTTCACAAGAATCGGTTGAGAAATGCGACCTGTAGGTTGGAACAGACAGCCGGACATATGAAAGAATTTTTGCCCAAGCTGAAGCAGAGACGCTTCGCTCGCACTTCGTGCTCGCTCGGTCAATAAAGCAAAACATTAAGTTAATGTTATAATTTATCATCATTCTTAACATGCCGTAAGTAGACCAAATGATGCAAGTCAAACAAAGCACAAAATTGCAATAATTTTGTTTTACACAACACATCACAGCTCAAATTCATATATCCTCAAAGATTTATCAACACAATTTTTGTTTTTTTACTGAAATAGTACATTTGTAATTAAATGCGAAAAATAATCCCTTTCAAGATTACCGTAAAATCAGATCTCACATTCATCTTTGCATTCAATTCTAACCGAATTAAAAACGATTGGTGAAGGCGAGCGGCTTAATTCATTCCTGATTCTATTTACAGGTACGACTAGGAGTGACCTGGATCTAAGAAATGGGGGAAAATTGAATTAAGTCCCAGCTCTTCGTAGCTGTTTGCATCTTCTACCTGGCGAATATTACTTCTTTGAAGAGTTACTTTGAATGGCTAGCAATTTCGTAATAGTATTCGATTGACAAGTTTCAAAAGAATTTGCAGGAGTTTTCCATATTGGAAACTTAGAATACAAATGTAGGTTTTTTTGTATTGGTCATAATCTGCCGTATTCTATTTCTTGTTTCTAATAACTAATCAATTTCCTTATTTTGACCTTTAAACATAAAAAATAATACAACCAGTGTGCTTTATATCCACAAGTATTTGATTTTCCACTGGCTCATAAAACCAACATTGTGAATCTTTTAAAAAAAATTTGATTTGGAGAAAAATATGTTATCTTTGTTCTGTGAGTTCTACGATAGTATAATTCAATTGCAGCAATCTTCAATTTTATTCCAACATTTTCTTATTTAATTCAAACATAATAAAGTAGAAAATACGTATACTTGGAACTTACAATCTCGGCAAAAACCTTTCGCTATTTTTTCGTGAAATCAGTGTGAATTCAAAAGAAAGTTTTATGTTATGATTGTTGGAAGCGTAAAAAAGCACTTACTTTGTATTGACAAATAAAGTAAGTAGATAAAATCAAAGCTCTTCTTATTTGATGCAAAGAGTGATGCAAAAAACTGATCAGAGTATTTGGGATGTGCAAGCGGGATTCAGAAAGGGAATGGGATGCACGGATCAGGTCTTCTCCTTGAGGTGCTTAACCGAAAAACACCTGGCTAAGCACAAAAAGGTTTACTGTGCCTTTGTGGACCTGGAGAAGGCCTACGATCGAGTTGACAGGAATGAGCTATGGAAGGTGTTGTCCGAATACGGATTGGAGAGCAGACTGATTCATGCACTGAAATCTCTCTATGAGGATTCCCGTGCATGCGTCAGGATTGACGGCGTATACACTGACTGGTTTGGCATCTCTAGGGGTGT